>CM077620.1:16131068-16302533 GCA_039566895.2 Turritopsis rubra
AAAGAAAATTAAAAAAACTGAAAAGAATGAAAATAAAATATTAAGAGGGTTATGGAAAGAGTTGTTAATCTTCTTCATATTTATCATTAATATCTTTTTATATAGGACTTTTCATACAAAAGCGCAGGTATTATAATTAACAGGAAAAACACATCATGAAAAAATTATCTTTCAACATAAAGTCCTTTGAATCATTGAACTTTATAAGAAAGAAGGAAATATTGTAAAATTTCTCCAAACATTTGTTTTGCTTTGTTGTTGAACTGATTGTACGTGTTACAATTCTACGATTGTACGGGGTAATCCAAGGATGAGTTCTGCTAATCCGATGAAATACAAACACCAAACGTGTTGAATTTTTCCCATCTCGAGACAAGTTTTCTAATAAAGAACGAAGTCGAATATGTGAATCAAAATCTCTTCAATTGCAGTCAAATTGAAATAGTTTGTGACATTTTTGGCGGATATATAATTTGTAAAAAAAATGAAAGAAAACAAGAGGGCATGGGTCCTGAAGGTTAGCGTTGTTAGGCGTATCAGAGAAGCAGTACACATTACCAAGGACCCTAGAACAGTTCAGATAACTTTATGCGTATATTTACCAAATTTCACAGCCTTTTTCTGAGGCGGCAAGAAGTACATTTTAGTAAGAAAATTTTCGCTAAACGAAGAATTCTATTCCGAATCTGAAATTCTTTGAAGCTGTCGATTTTCAACCTGAAGTCTTTATATTTAAGTATGGAATACAATTTTTATTCATGGATATTATAGCTCAATCTAATATAAAAAAATGTTTATAATAGTACATTGTAACAAAATATGTGTCAAAGTAAAAACTGAAGAATATATGAAGAAAACTGAAGAATATATACTTCTCATGTGACAAACATAGTTATGCAAAATCGAGCAATGGCAATCGTTTTTTGGAAATATCTGAAAGTAAAAAATCTGGTTCATATAAGGCCGACAAGTTCAGAGACTTCAGACAAGTCCAGATAAGTCACATTTCAAGGTCTGAAGAAGAAAGGTCCACAAAATTTTTTTTAACAAGAACCTTATGGCACAAAACGGTAGCAGCATATCAAAACTTAGTTGCATTAGAAACAAAATAGATAGACACTAATTCATCTGAGTTTTAAATTTTGTTAAGTGTAAACGAGGTTAAATAAAGGAACAATATTGCTTAAAACCAAAAGAAATTTACATGAGTTCACCATGGATACATATCTTATTGTAAAACATGTTTTTTTTGTATAAGAGCCAAAAGAGATAAAAAAAGGAAAAAAAAACCCGTCTTCTTCGAAAAAATATTAATTAAGGTTTTAATAGAGTTAAAGTAAGAACTGCTTCTGATGAAGCTTAGTATTATTTATCTGTAGGAGAGCTCCAAAGCACGAGGCATTACCTACAAGAAAATAATGCATAATTTCAAGTGATTCTTCGAATTGGAATTAGCTGAAATCCTCTATTTTGTATTTCATGGGAAAAAGATCCATTTTTTCGTGAATAACTGGTAAAATACGAAAAAATGGTTATTTAAACGTTTTGATAAACTTTTAAGAATACCTATCCTGCGTTTGTTTATTACAATTTATATAGATTCGTAATGGAAATTTCGAAGAGCCTAAAGCGTAGACTAAACTACCATTTCGACCGGATGAGGAGGAGCAGGAGCAGTACAACGGTGTTTTAATACGGTATTCGCTTTCGCTGCTACCGTAATAACTATTATATAACTGTAACAATCTCAGGTCCACTGGTGATGAATTTTTAATGCCATTTTCACAAGTTTTTTTAAAAAATTTTAGTGAGGAGAATGAATTTGAATAATTTTATTTTTCATTTAAACCTGAAAAAGAAACAACAAAGATTGATTGATAAAAAGAAATTCTGTAATATCTATAATCTCCCAAAATTTAATGGGCAAAAATTCACAAATATTCGTCTTAGTAGCAGTTCACTCCTGGATCAATTATTTGCCCTGCAAAAATGAGTAAGTCATAATGAATCATTCTTTGGAACCATTACAGGTTTATAAAACAGGTGGATTGTTCTGGGAGTGAACTGCAACTATGCCAAATATTCTCCACCTGTTATTTTAGATTCACAAAGTGCACACTATCAACTGATTTTCAAGAAAACTATTGACTAACCTGCAAAAGTTTATATTCACAAAGAAACACTGGATTAACATCCTAATTTTTGAGGTCTCGTGATCCGCCGCTGAAGGCAGTATATATGAGACGCCTGTCTGGAAGAACGGCAGTTTCTTTTGTTTTGTTAGCCTTAAATGACTTGCAGTCAACTTGCTTACTCTATTATTTTTTATTCTATAGAATGATAAAAATGATTGTATATAGCTATATATACATTGTGAACACTGGAATGCCTTGTGGTTGTGCTGTCAACTACAAAAATTTGCCAGCCATTCAGAAGCCTAAAAACAAACAGAAAATGGTGACAGAAAATTGTTGAGCTATTTGGAATAAAAATAAAGTTTTAAAAATTGAAGTTTGTGGTGAAGAAACTGTTCTACAATTTCACTTTTTCTATCCAGGACTACTACTACTATAACTACTGCTCTAATGAGTTTTTCACCAATTCATCAGCATTGTGCAGTGATTTAATTCTTACAACACTCGGATGGTCTTTGTATTTAGTTTGAAGTTTCCATTTCCATTTCTATTCTCCATTTGTTATTTTATATTGAGTGCAGAGTGTTCCCAATAGTTGTTTCAACAGTACTATTTACACTCTGTTAACACTAAACACCATTCCACTTTTTTATTTATTGTTAGTTCTGGAAAAATAAGTTTTTTAATCCAAAAGATTCAAGCTCTTTGCAATGATACCTTTCCTTACACACTCAATTAATTCACTAACATGCTCATTTCCGCGAGCGTTCCTATTTCTTATTTCATAATCACCAATTTTAAATTGTCCTGAAGGGAAGGTGTCATTTAATTTTGTTTTTGCTATCACAAAATAATCAGATGCACACTTTTTAATAATTTCTCGCAGATATAATATTTTATTTCTTAGACTGTTTTATGTTTGTTATGGAGTGTACATCTGAAATTGATTTAAAACATCTGCGCCAGCTGCAACTTCGTAACAATTCAGTAGAATTTGATTAAAAGTTGCTACTTGAATTGATAAAGTCATTTTATGTCTTACATAGATGCATCCAGAAAATCATTGATGTTTTGTTAATATTCCATTGTGTAATAAAGAGAAGACAAAAAGTAGCGGTAGTTTCATTCAGTGGGTATTCAATTTTCTCTGAAATGATCGCCTGCGGAAGGCGGTAGCTTAATTGGAAAAGCAGCTTTATACGTTACGGATTTTAACATCTAAAACAATATTTGGTAAAATTCTTCCTCAGGTCATAAATGTTTTATTCTTTTCATAAATGTTTTATCCCCGTATCTTATCACCTATATATTAATCGCTAGGATCGATAATCAGCGAACGTTACATTTTAATATTGTACTGTCTTACCAAGAATTCGTTTCTTCCTGATCAAATCAAACTTCAGAGTAGCCTCTAGTCCTGCGCGGTTTCTAAATCAACACTACCAATTTGGTCGGTCATACCGAGGAAATATAAACATAGACAAACATGGTGGGCATTTTTCCAAGATTTCTGAATCGAAAACCTCGTCATCTCTTCGAACAAATCAACGAACTTTTAAAATAAATTTATATTGCTAGTTTGGGTCGTATCTTTCAATTTGGTTTGTAAAGGCGAATGTTTGTTTCCCTTTAGGTCCTTCTTGGAAATGACTCTTCTTCTTGGAAAAGTCAATTCTGAGAAATGTAAATGAATGTGTTTTTTTAAGTGGATTTGGATTTCATTAGACTATTTCACTATATTTGCGCGCGAAGTTTCGTCGATTGTCCTGGGATACCAAAACCTTACAAAAATGACGTTACAGTAAAATCGTGACATTTCACACGAAGTTTCACCTTCATATCCTATTTCCGTGCTTTTGAGCTGGATTTTCAAAAAAGCAATGGCCACTGTGCTTTTAAAAAATGGACATTTTTCATATTTGGAAAGTGAAATAATATAACAGTAGTATTGTGAAATACAAACAACATTGCTGAATTTGGGTCAGAAATTTATAAGTTCACAGGGATATTGTTTTTCAAAACCAAAGACTGTATTGACTATCCCTTTAAACATATCACTTGGTCATTTTAGCTCTCCTATAAATAATTTAAGTTATTGTACAGATTGTATACGTTTTGCAAATTTCACTAAATTAAATAGTTTAAAAATATTCTATGCAGAAATTTACAGTCAAGGTAATTCTCTCAGAATCCATCTGAAAATTATAAGAACACAGCCTTTGCATGTAATAAATAACCTGTAAAAAGTTAAAGAAACTGATATAGCATACATTAAGGTAAGAAATTTTCAATGTATGAGTTATTGTGATTGATAATCTTTCCGCAGTTGAGTTAAAAAAACATCAAAAGTTAAAGTGAAAAAGTCTTCAAATTCTTGTATGAAATATAATGCCAGATGACAATTTAATTCAATTTCCGCATGCCTACGCGAAGGAAAATTTTTGGTTTACACATTCTATCTATCTGTTGCACTAACAATTTTTCGCTCATTTCGGATCTTGGATTTTGGGGTTCGAGTTTGGGTGATTCGTTCGTAAAGAAACAACTTAAAGACTCTAAAAATTTGTGATATCTATTAACAAAGTACTTGTAAATCTGTTCTTTTTATTACTTCAAATACAACTTCAGTGAGTTAGTACTTAATTGGAGTAAGTTCTTTAGAAATTATGGTGAGTCTTTGTCGAATATGAAGTATAAAAAAACGGTCATTAAAATAGTTGCTCTTTGGAAACATCTTCGTTCCTATTGTTCTCTCCCGCAATTTCTCCGAGCGAAACGGGTCCACACGTTGTCGTCACTTCAAAGTACAGCCATTTCTGACGATCGAGACGTTTGACCTTTTTGCTAGCTCCTGATATTTAGGTGATTTCATATCGTGCAAAAATATATATTGCTGTTGAAGTTACATAAACTTCTGAAAATAAAACTCGTTGCTGCAATTAAAAGGTATATGTATAATTTTGTTATACAAACGAAACTACTTCCAAATTAACTAATTTGGTTGTCAGGTTAGTTAGCACATAATCATGATGTTTTGGAGGAAATTTATGGTTAGCTATATTGATCTTCTGGCAGCAATTATTACTGCAACATCATTTTTAAAATTTCCAATTGCCTTTTAACTCACATGTATGTGCAGCAGCAAGTGGATTAGCCCAGTTCCTGCTGATTCTCCTTTTCCTATGCAATATGTTTATTGTGCTGACATTTTCAGTTCCTCTCCCAACTTTCTCAAATTTTCCTTCTGTAATATGGGAAGGAAGAAGCGGGAAGGAGGAGACATCAGAAACCCGGACTATGAGTGAAAAAAATTGATCTGGAGAACAATGATCTGAATCAATTTTTAAAATTCTTTATTACCTCACATTTGAGAAATCAACTGTTGTAAACACTCTGGTGTCATAAGGGTGCTTCTTTCCCAAAATTATTTTTCATTTAATCCTCTGAAGACCTAAACGATAGATTTCCGCGTCAAGCCTTCATCCGGGTATATTATTATAATAGTAATCGTAAAATTTATTGGTTGATTTAATTCTTGTCATTTATTTCCTGTCTTTAAACACATTTTTCGTAAATCGTATTTTTATTTTTTTCAACATTTCACCCTTTCACAGTTATTAGAAATCCCAGTGAATATTGTTTTTACTTCACACGGACGACGCCATACAAAAGTCAATCGCATGAAATAATGATGCTATACTATTGTCAAATAAACGTCATTTTAACATCAAATAAACATCATACGTGACATCATTTTGATGTCATTTCGTGACATTTAAATGATGTCAAAAAAGACGTCTGGAGAATGTGCAAAAATGATATCATTTTGATATCATTTATACATCACAAATGACGTCAAATAGACGTCATCTAAACGTCATTTAGCCCACTGGGTGGTTTCACAAAATTTCAAGTCTCAAATATTTGGTCAGTCGTTGGTCGATCTCTATTATGTCAGGATTCTTAGATTTAATTGTTATATTTGACAAAACTTATTCAACTTTTGTAATTTCATGTTTTCATGATTTTAAAGTTCAACTATTAATGCGACTATGATCTGTTGCTTTCCTGACATTATTCTAAGTTATACTGACAAAACAGCAAAGCTATAGAATATTCATGGAATGCAGAAAATAATAAGCTGCTGAATGACGAGAAATTTGAACTTCTTCGCTATGGAAAAGAACAGACATTACAAGAATGTACCTACTATTACATTCCCACAAGAAAAATTATTAACTCAAAAGACCAGGTTCGGGATCTTGGAGTCATCATTTACAATGACCATCATTTACAATGTTTAGAAAGGAAAGGACTTTGGAAAGGATTTATCTTCATGGATTTTGAGAACGTTTAGCAATCGCGAAGAAAGTGTTACCCTTCCATTGTGGAAATCATTAGTGTTCTCCCCACAATAGAAGACTGCTCTATTCTATGATCTCCTATTATAACAGGACAAATCAAATTAATCAAACAGTTACAATGGTCCTTCATAAGAAAAATAAAACATGTCAAAGAAATTAACTATACTGAATATGTAGGAATGCTTGATTTAAAAGACATACACAATGAACATAACCTTCCTTTAAGCTCTTTGCCAGAAAATCCGAAAACGTCAAACCAAGAATGGTAATTACTATTCACTGTCCCGAAACATTGGAACATTAATTCAAAAAAAACAGTTTGATTATTAAAACATCGTGACTACAACCAAAAACACCATAACCAAATTTAAAAAAAACGCTTTTCTCGAAGCCATAGAACCTAATTCGAAATAATCAAATAAATAAAAAAGTTTTTCTTAAAAACTCAATTTGTTCGCATATCTAATGGTAAATTCAACGTGGTTTCAAATGATATCAGCTTTATAACGGAGTTTTCGATTTTCTAACGAAGAAAGTACATTTCTAACAGTTTGGGACAGACGTAGATTGCTCCAATGCAAAAGTACAAAGCTTGTTTGCAACAACCCTGATACAACCTATTAATCAGAATGAGGAAAATGAGTATTAGACATTTGTATCCTTCGTTGAAACTTTTTTAATCTCTCAGTACAAATGGTAAATACATATGGTTGAATCCTATTGAAAAACCAAAGAAAGAAATTCTGAGGGCTATTGTGACGTTTAGGTAAAAGAGGTTGTTATATCTTTATAAAAACTTTTTGAACTGTAAAAGTACTTGGTCTTCAAAAGTAAACGCTTAATATCTTTGTTGATTTGGAGCCTGATATCATTCATCTGTCAGAATTTCTCTTCTCATTATAATGGAAGGCGTAACAAAACGATATTTTTAATAATCTAAAAAAGAAAAGAAATTTTAAACAGATGCTGATTCTTAGGACTTTCTATAAAATATAATTGTTCTGCTAAAGTTTATAAAGCGGTGGAATGAAACATAATATTTCACAATTCTCCCGTTCATCAGTGTTTGATCGAAGGAACAAATTTTACTCTTTTAACCAGTGAAATGATGTCCTGCTAGAAGAGACTAATTATTTGTATTTTCTAAGTTTTACACAAGATGGTCTTTTCAGTTCTAAAACATCAGTTATCAAAGGTCCTATGTACAAAGAAAAATTGCATTATTTAAGAAAGGAACAATGAACAAAGGAGACAACGAAAGAGCAGAAAATAATATTATTTTCTTTTTTGGTAAGCACACGCAAATTATAGATTATTTATTTCTAGGGAAAACATATTTCACAATAATATTTTGCACATTTCAGGCTCAAGCATAGCCTTTTGTTCAAGACCACAGTTCGTTCGCACTTACTACGGTCTTTGAACTTTCGTTATTATCCGTGTTTTTGACGTCTCGAAAGTATTTCTAAATTTGTGAAACTAAAACGCACGCGTATGAAATCACAACAGACGGTCGAAGCGAGCGAGAAAAGAAGAAACGGCTGCCAAACCAAGACAAAAAGAAACATGCAATCTTGTTTCTTTCTTTCTTTTTTCTAGCCACGATAGCTGTTCTTCTCTCATTCATTATAGAATTTGGAGCTTTGCATCATTTTAGTTCCAGGCTTAAATACATGATGCAGAAACGTAGAAAGGGGCGGGGGAACGACGACAATGCAGACCTGGAAAACGTTTCAGGCAGATTTATATTATCTTGTATAGAAAAAAAATCGTGCAAGTAACGTAATCACCAATTAATATTGAAAAGAAATTTCATGACTCTGTTGTCATCCACGTTGCCTAATCTCTGATCTGCCTTGTAGAAAACACACATGAGAGGCACACTCCCGCAGAATAAAGCAAAGTATTGTCGCACAGTGGTGTCTCTATATTCGGACACTTCATTAAACAGAGACATTTATGTGGAGGACAGCAAGCCAAAGAAAGGCACTAAACTTTTACGGACTGTAAACTCAGGACGACTAAAGATTATTTGTTCTTTTCTTTAATTCAGATTTTAGCAAATATAACAAAATAACGTTAACAACCACCCTCGTATTGTAAGTAATATATATACCCGTCTGACCCTGCGGTGGACTCCCTTTTATAAAGAAATGACTCACACGCTCACATCCTAGAACGATCACACCGAATGGAGCCCTAAAGAAATATGAAGAAGAAATGTTCTTAATCTTTCAAAGTTGCAATCCGTTGGAATTGATGTGAAAAAGTTTTGCTAAACGTGTACATAAGGATTGCCAAACGTGTACATAATCGTTGCAATGTGTTACATGCGTTTATCCTTTTGTGTGAAAGGGAAATCATGCTAATGCGGTCATTCAGTTATTTCTAACAATAAGAAATCTAGATCAGGTCCTTCCTGTTACGTAGAAAGTTGAATTAAGTAATATAATTAGATATAATGTTTATTTATGAATAAAAGCGCTTTCGACGCTTTATCGCGAAGGTTTTACGGCTTCCTCTTTCCTCATCACAACAATCACAAACAATTCACATAATCATTTACACCTTCTTAGACGCATTGTTTTTATTTGTTTGTTTGTTTTTAGGCTTAACAACAAAATAAAAAAAAAATATAAAGTTCACGAGGTGGGTTATTTCTTTTAAGCATCACGGTTACTTAAGGACTTCACCAAGCTTCGCAATCTAGTGAACTGTTAAAAAGTTAATCAGGAATCTCGGGAAATAACAGCCCACAGTAGTTAGCATCTTTTAGAAAACTTGAAATTCTGACGTCGTGATCTGGAGAGATTTGAATCTTAAACGGATTTTTGATTAACATCGATAGATTTCTTCGATGACTCTTTAACACGTTGGTCAGGTAATTGACTCGCTGGATTTTGCGCGGTATTCGTGTTATCATTTAGAGTTATTCCAACTTGTGAAGGTCTGATCCCGAATAATGCAGCAATAGAAAGTCTAAACTCTTTGTACATAAACGCGTAGATGATCGGGTTGTAAATTACTGAGCATTTTCCCATCATTGCGCACGTGTCCAACCAAACAAGGTTCCCATGACCAAAACTTATGACGAATACCAGTACTGCATAAGGTGTCCATGAAATCAGAAATGCCGAGATCATAACAACAAGCAAAATGCTCAGCTGTGTTTCCTTTCTAAGTTTTCTTTGGGATGAATTCGATTCGGTATTGTTCACCGATTTCAACGAATTAGCCATTCTCTTAAGTTCCTTTTTGATTTTCACAAAACACACCAACATAATGGTGACAGGTATAATGAAACAGGCTATTAGAAGAG
Organism: Turritopsis rubra; assembly: GCA_039566895.2. Taxonomy (NCBI): domain Eukaryota; kingdom Metazoa; phylum Cnidaria; class Hydrozoa; order Anthoathecata; family Oceaniidae; genus Turritopsis; species Turritopsis rubra. Next base: position 16,140,887 of record CM077620.1, read on the forward strand.
CGTAGAGATAGGAAATTGTTCCTATCTCTTTATCGTTCAAATTTATGGAGCAGCGATGCTCGCTTTCTAATTCTGGACCGTACTTACTCCAGCCAAATAGAGGGAAGATTGACCAAATTAAAGCGTAACTGACACTTGGAACAATGAAATATAAACTTGTCGATTTTTGTTTCAACCACGAGTACGTTCTAAGAGGATAGCAGATGGATAACATGCGTGAGATTGACATTGCAGTCAACAGCATAATTGATATTAGCGCCATGGCGGATATGCAAAACGCGTTGAAAATACAAGTGGTGTTGTTTTCGGTTTTGCTACCAGCCTCTCCGGAATAACCGATCAGCGATTGAAGAAAATCAGAAATTGCGTTTGCTAGTAACACGACGTCTTGACTGCCAAGCTTCTTCCACCTCTTTGCCAGTGCAGCAATAACCAAACCATTCAGGAGGACAGATAAAACAGCGATTGCTATTAAAGAAATTTGTATGTCATTCATATTCAAAAGTGATAAACTGTCTTGTTGTTGGTAGATCTTCACGTTGGAACAGAAAATGGAAAACTATTATGATGGATAGTTGTCCGGACAACTGTTTTATATGTAGCTGAAATAATACAAAATGCTGAGAAAGAAAAACAAAGAAAAAGTAGAAGTGAAAAATGAAAAGAATGAAATTGAAATATTAACGGGGTTATTGAAAGAGTTGTTAATCTTCTTCATATTTATAATTAATGGTTCTTTATATAGTATTTTTACTACAAAAATGCAGGTATTATAAATTGCGGGAAAAAACCTCATGAAAAATTTATCTTTCAACATAAGGTCCTTCGGATCATTGAACTTTATAAGAAAGAAGGAAATATTGTGAAATTTCTCCAAACATTTGTTGTGTTTTGTTGTTGAAAAGATTGTACGGGTTACAATTGTACAATTGTACAATTGTACGGGGTACTCCAAGGATGAGTTCTGCTAATCCGATAAAATCCAAAACCAAACGTGTTGACCTTTTCCCATTTTGAGACAAGTTTCCTCATAAAGAACGAAGTCGGATATGTGAATCAAAATCCTTCAATTGCAATCAAATTGAAATAGTTTGTGACATTTTTGGCGGATATATAATTTGTAAAAAAATGAAAGATTTTGGGGCCTGAAATTAGGCGTTGTTAGGCGTACCAGAAAAGTAGTACACATTACCAAGGACCCTAAAACAGTTCAGATAATATTATGCGTGCATTTACCAAATTTCACAGACTTTTCCTGAGACTGCAAGAAGTACATTTTAGTAAGAAAGGTTTGGCCAAACAAAGAATTCTATTCCGAATCTCAAATAATTTTAACAAGAACCATATGGTGCAAAACGGTAGCAGCATTTCAAAACTTAGTTGCAATAGAAACAAAATAGATAGACACTAATTCATCTGAGTTATAAATTTTGTTAAGTGTAAACGAGGTTAAATAAAGAAGCAATATTTCGTAAAACAAAAGAAATATACATGCGTTACATATGGATACATATCTTATTGTAAAACATTTTTTTTAAAATATATAAAAGCCAAAAGAGAACAAAAACGAGAAAAAAACCCCGTTTTCTTCGAAAATATATTATTAATATATAAACAAAAAATCCATCGGAAATTTCTGTTGACAAACAAAGTAAACCAAAATCGTTCAAATAACAAACAAGAATAGTTATACGAAGGTTTTAATAGAGTTAAAGTAAGAACCGCTTCTGATGAAGCTTGATAATATTTATCTGTAGGAGAGCTCCGAAGCACGAGGCATTACCTACAACAAAATACTGCTTAATTTCATATAATTCTTCGAATTGGAATTAACTGAAATACTCTATTTTGTATTTCATGGGATTAAGATCCATTTTTTCGTGAATAACTGGTAAAATACGAAAAAATGGTTATTCAACCGTTTTGATAAACTTTTAAAACTTCCTAGCCTGCGTTTGTTCATACAATTTATATAGTTTCGTAAAGGGAATTTCGCAGAGCTTAAAGCGTAGCCTAAACTACCATTTCGGCCGGAGGAGCAGGAAGAGAAGTCCAAGTGTGTTTTAATACGGTATTCGCTTTCGCTGCTACCGTAATAACTGTTATATAACTGTAACAATCTCAGGTCCTCCGGTGATTTTTAAAACAATTTTCACAAGTTTTTTTACAAATTTTAGTGAGGAGAATGAATTTGAATTATTTTTTTTCATTTAACCTGAAAAAACAACGAAAATTCTTTGATAAAAAGAAATTCTGCAATATATGTAATCTCCCAAAAGTTAAGGGGAAAAAATTCACAAATTTGAGGTCAAAAGGAAGCATCTTAGAAATATTCGTCTTAGTTGCAATTCACTCCTGGACCAATTATTTGCCCTGCAAAAATGAGTGAGTCATAATGAATCATTGTTTGGACCCATTACAGGTTTATGAAACAGTTCGATTATTCCGCGAGTAAACTGCAACTAAGCCAAATATTCTCTCCCTGTTATTTTAGGATCACAAAGTGCATATCATCAACTGATTTTTAAAAAAACCTTTTTGTTAACTTCCAAAAGTTTTTATTTACAAAGAAACACTGGATTAACATCCTAATTTTCAAGGTCTAGTGATCCGCCGCTGAAGGCAGTATATATGAGACGCCTGTCTGGAAGAACGGCAGTTTCGTTTGGTTTTCTTAGCCTTAAATGACTTGCAGTTAACTTGATTACTCTATTATTTTTTATTCTAAAGAATGATAAAAATGATTGTATATAGCTATATATACATTGTGTACACTGGAATGCCTTGTGGCTGTGCTGTCAGCTACAAAAATCTGCCAACCATGCAGAAGCCTAAAAACAAACAGAAAATACAGCCAGAAAATTATTGAGCTATTTGGAATAAAAATAAAGTTTTAAAAATTGAAGTTTGTGGTGAAGAAGCTGTCCTACAATTTCACTTTTTCTATCCAGGACTACTACTACTACAACTACTGCTCTAATGAGTTTTTCACCAATTCATCAGCATTGTGCAGTGATTTCATTCTTACAACACTCGGATGGTCTTTGTATTTAGTTTGAAGTTTCTATTTCCATTTCTATTCTCCATTTGTTATTTTATATGGAGTTTGGAGTGTTTCCGATAGTTATTTCAACAGTACTATTTACACTCTGTTAACACTATACATCATTCCACTTTTTTATTTATTGTTAGTTCTGGAAAAATAAGTTTTTTAATCCAAAAGATTCAAGCTCTTTGCAATGATACCTTTCCTTACACACTCAATTAATTCACCAACATGCTCATATCGGCGAGCATTCCTATTTCTTATTTCATAATCACCAATTTTAAATTTTCCTGAAGAGAAGGTGTCATTTAATTTTGATTCTGCTATCACACAATAATCAGATGCACACTTTTTAATAATTTCTCGCAGATATAATATTTTATTTCTTAGACTGTTTTATGTTTGTTATGGAGTGTACATCTGAAATTGATTTAAAACATCTGCGCCAGCTGAAACTTCGTAACAATTCAGTAGAATTTGATTAAAAGTTGCTACTTGAATTGATAAAGTCATTATATGTCTTACATAGATGTGTCCAGAAAATCATTGATGTTTTGTTAATATTCCATTGCGTAACAAAGAAAAGACAAAAATTAGCGGTATTCAATTTTCTCTGAAATGATCGCCGGCGGCAGGCGGTAGCTTAAGTGGAAAACCAGTTTTATACGTTACGGATCCTAACATCTAAAACAATATTTGATAAAATTCTTCCTCAGGTCATAAAGAAAACATCCCCGTATCTTATAACCTATATATTAATCGCTAGGATTGATAATCAGCCAACGTTATATTTTAATATTGTACTGTCTTACTTAGAATTTGCTTCTTCTTGGTCAAGACAAACTTCAGAGTAGCCTCCAGTCCTGCGCGGTTTCTAAATCAGTACTACCAAGTCGGTCTGTCATACTGAGGAAATATAAACTTAGACAAGCATGGTGTGCATGTTTCCAAGATGTCTCAATCGAAAACGTCGTCATCTCTTCGAACAAATCAACGAACTTTTAAAATAAGTTTATATTGCTAGTTTGGGTCGAATCTTTCAATTTGGTTTGTAAAGACGAATGTTTGTTTTCATTGTGGTTCTTTTTGGAAATGAGTCTTCTTCTTGGAAAAGTCAATTCTGAGAAATGTGAATAAATGTGTTTTTTTAAGTGGATTTGGATTTCATTAGACTATTTCACTATATTCGCGCGCGAAGTTTCGTCGATCGTCCTGGGATACCAAAACCTTACAAAAACGACGTTACAGTAAAATCGTGACATTTCACACGAAGTTTCACCTTCATATCCTATTTCCGTGTTTATGAGCTGGATTTTCATAAAAAGCAACGGCCACTGTGCCTTTAAAAAAGGCACATTTTTCATTTTCGGAAAGTGAAAATGTATAACAGCAGTATTGTGAAATACAAACAGCATTGCTGAATTTGGGCCAGAAATTTATAAGTTCACAGGGTTATTGTTTTGCAAAACCAGAAACTGCATTGACTACCCCTTTAAACATATCACTTGGTCATTTTAGCTCTCCTATAAATAATTTAAGTTATTGTACAGATTGTATACGTTTTGCAAATTTCACTAAATTAAATAGTTTAAAAATATTCTATGCAGAAATTTACAGTCAAGGTAATTCTCTCAGAATCCATCTGAAAATTATAGGAACACAGCCTTTTCATGTAATAAATAACCTGTAAATAGTTAAAGAAACTGATATAACATACATTAAGGCAAGAAATTTTCAATGTATAAGTTTTTGTGATTGATAATCTTTCCGCAGTTGAGTTAAAAAAACATCAAAAATTAAGGTGAAAAAGCCTTCAAATTCTTGTATGAAATATAATGCCAAATGACAATTTAATTCAATTTCCGCATGCCTACGCGAAGGAAATTTTTTGGTTTAGACATTCTATCTATCTATCGCACTAACAATTTTTCGCTCATTTCGGATCTTGGATTTTGGGAATCGGGTTTGGGTGTTTCGTTCGTAAAGATACAACTTAAAGACTCTAAAAATTGGTGATATCTATTAACAAAGTACTTGTAAATCTGTTCTTTTTATTACTTCAAATACAACTTCAGTGAGTTAGTACTTAATTGGAGTAAGTTCTTTAAAAATTATGGTGAGTCTTTGTCGAATATGAAGTATCAAAAAACGGTCATTAAAATAGTTGCTCTTTGGAAACATCTTCGTTCCTATTGTTCTCTCCTGCAATTTCTCCGAGCAAAACGGGTCCACACGTTGTCGTCACTTCAAAGTACAGCCATTTCTGACGATCGAGACGTTTGACCTTTTTGCTAGCTCCTGATATTTAGGTGATTTCATATCGTGCAAAAATATATATTGCTGTTGAAGTTACATAAACTTCTGAAAATAAAACTCGTTGCTGCAATTAAAAGGTATATGTATAATTTTGTTATACAAATAAAACTACTTCCAAATTAACTAATTTGGTTGTCAGGTTAGTTAGCACATAATCATGATGTTTTGGAGGAAATTTATGGTTAGCTATATTGATCTTCTGGCAGCAATTATTACTGCAACATCATTTTTAAAATTTCCAATTGCCTTTTAACTCACATGTATGTGCAGCAGCAAGTGGATTAGCCCAGTTCCTGCTGATTCTCCTTTTCCTATGCAATATGTTTATTGTGCTGACATTTTCAGTTCCTCTCCCAACTTTCTCAAATTTTCCTTCTGTAATATAGGAAGGAGGAGACGGGAAGGAGGAGACATCAGAAACCCGGACTATGAGTGAAAAAAAATGATTTGGAGAACAATGATCTGAATCAATTTTTAAAATTCTTCATTACCTCACATTTGAGAAATCAACTGTTGTAAACACTCTGGTGTCATAAGGGTGCTTCTTTCCCAAAACTATTTTTCATTTAATTTTTTTTTTCAATAAAAAACAAACAAACAAATGGAATAAGAAGATGCGGAATAAATTGGACCAGAACGTTTTAATAGGGATGGGATAAAATCGATACGTGATTTTGTGAATATCGTGGATTAAATTTCAAGAACTGTCTCATTCGAACGATTGAGTGCATTTATTTTCTTGTGCAGAAAATTTGACAATGTTTTTGCAGTATATAATGAAAAATAACGATGTCTAAGTTTATGATTCCATTTTATCGGATTGCTTTTTGGTCCGCTCCTCTTTGTTTCGATGTCCAATGGAAACACTAATCAGATCGGTATAATGAGCCAATATCAATATCAATTTGCTACATTGTGATACCATTCAACATCCGATCGGATCAATTGGAAACAGTTGGCCTCTCCAATACAATTTTTCTTTTGCTCTGATAGCTATCCAGTATAGTGGAAACATATTCTAAGTTACAGCAAAAAGTATTCAAATCAATAAACAACGGGAAAATGCGAATCGTCACTTTCTGTAATTTTTGTTTGAATTAATTTTGTGAAAGGGCTAGAAAATTTGCAAAATATTATCCATTCAAAAATTTAACGTAATTTATTTTATGTTCAAATGTCCAAAATTAACAAATCCCATTATTCCACACAATGTAAACAAAATAAGGATTCAATAAGTATTCAAAGTTTTTAGATTTAATACACATATACCCCATTTAATAGGGGCGCTTTTCTCAGAAAAATCTGACGTAAAAATTTTAACCGGCCATCTGCGTAAGTTTTAGAGCATGTATGATAAAGTTTGTAGATCGTAAAGGAACGTATTAAAAGCAAAAAACTTCATAAATCGCCTTTTCTGTGTTGTTGATTATTTTAAGACTCAAAGAACGTTTACCTGAGCTCTAACATACTAATATTGACTTAGTTTTATACTCCAATCCTCTGAAGACCTAGTTAGCTACTGTTAGAAGAAGTGTGACAAGTTTTGAAAATTTTGAAAGATAAAATTCCATCCTCCCTGTTTATTTATTTTCAGCAATAATTCCACCCACCCCTATTATTTTTTATCAGGAAATTTTCCAAACCCCCTATTATTCCAGCTACCCTCTATTCTAGATGACTGGAGAGTACTTTATACTCCCGAAATCCTTAGAAATTATAACGAATAGCTATGGAGATCATGTGATACAGAACACCATTGGACCTTTTCGTAAACTTATCACAAAAAGTTTTGTCTTTGTGAAGAAGGCCTGATATATTTTGTAAATACTCTTTTATGTTGAGTAGAAAGAATACACTGTTTTAAGCTGTTTTAATGTCCAACTATTGCTGGGTTCATTTATTATATTATAAATACTCCCCTTTAAGGGAGTGTTGGTGATACTCATTGTCAGTGAAGTAACTGAAGTAGTGAAATATTGAAGTGAACAGTGAATTAGTAGCTTGTGAATCGTAGCCTGTGAACTTGTAGCTTGAAATACATATTGATATAACATATTCCTGTTACACACAAAAGAATTATTATTGCATAGTTTTTTCGTAATGATTTCCCTCGAGTCGCATCGTGCGCGAATTGGATGCATTAGGGGAAAGGGCGTTTTAAGGTCTTGCGGAATTATTTCATGGAATCGATTATTCTTGGAGTAATTTTTACTTTTCTGCCGCATCATACTTATACTATTACTTGCAATCGCAATATACCTTCCTAGGCTGCTAAAATCATTTCCATCGTGTTGCGATATCGCTTTTCCTGACATTTGACAAAATGTGCCATTTCGATATTAAGTAAAATTAAGTAAAAAGAACACCTGGCTTGTTTTTTCTTTAACCGTCTGACTATTAGATTCTTTTGTTTATCCGGCGATCATACTTCATATGTACAGTGCACTCTGTTACTCGAACATCGAAGGGACCGGATAAATGGTTCGATATTTTGAGAGCTCGAATTACGGAGGTTCATTTACAAGGAAATAACAGGTGAAGGGACATTGAAATTCGTTCGAATTAGAGGGAGTTTGAATTATGTTTTATAAAACTTGTAAATACGTTTAAAAAGGCGGAGGCTTATTTTACAAAGAAATAGTGAAAATTTTTTCATTTCCCCGGTAGTTATTTCAGTTTATCGGTTAAAAAATTTGGTGAGAAAGTTTAGCCGGTAAAAAATAATTAATTTATAAATCATTCGGAAAGTATGACCTGAAGACCTGTAGCGTTCCTAGCGGAAATTGTTAAAGCCTGAAGGCTTCTAGTTAAAGTTTAAATGAATCCTTCATCTGCACATTTTGTTGGACTTTTATCGAACGTAATAAAGAAAGTTGTTGGAAAGACTCATTTTCCAGGTTATATATGTCGGTTTTTCTGGATTCTTGGTACTTCCTAAGATGAGATTGATCCTTCGGTTGTCCAACGAAAAAGGCCTAGATATATATATCTGATTACAGGTAAAAATGAAACGAACAAAAGGTATCGGCAGAAATTTTAAACGACACTGATTTGCATGATGAGTTTCTGGTGTACATTGTTGTAGAAAAAATACATTTTTTATTTACAAATTACAGGTTTAGAAAAGAATAAGACATATTATATATATAATAACTTGATACATTTTTTTGAAATCGGTATAGTAAGGTTTATTAGTCAAAAATTCAAAATTTGATTTAGAAAAAACAAATGAGTGAATATTTTTTGTAAAAAAATATTCAATTCTTTCTCGAATAGCAAATGAACCAAAAACAAAGATTCCGACTGTCCGGAATTCTTCTGGACTGTCCCAAAGTCCCGAAAAATACAGTAAATCTGTCCCAAATTAAGGCATTTTCCTTCACTATTAAAGAAAGACCTAAAATTCCTATTTTACTCCTTTCCGATTTTTCAAACAAGTTGTAATGTACTTTATCATTTTAGATTGTAAGTCAACTTAACTGATGGAATCATTTTTGGCAAATAAAAGAATGAGCGACTCTGCCTCTTTAACGACAAACCATGTATTTTTGGGTTTGTTTTTTAATTGAACTTTCCAAATTATTAAAATCAACAGTGAAATTAAATGTCACAAAATATTTTCGAAAAATATTTTTTAAAAAAATGTGAAATTAAAATGCCATGAAAATTTTTAGCACATGATGGTTGAATTAATTATATACAAAATACAAAAAAGATAAATAAACTAATTAAGATATCTGACGGTTTAAGGGAAAATCACTACAAGCGGAAATAGCGATAAATATTTGCGATAATATTGATAAAAGAACAGTAGATTTTATCGCTAATACATTCGATTTAGTCTTGGAATATCAATATTTGCGCTAATTTTATTGATAAAGTGTATCTATAATTGTGATAATTACTTTCTTTATCGCAAACTTTGCGCTAATTGCGATAAATTATCAATAAATTTTCGCATAAAAATTTCGCATAAATTACTGACAACGTTAATATTCTATCATTAATTTATGACCATATTTATCAATAAATCTTTGGGATAATATTATTTTTTGCGATAATTATCGCAACATTTTTCAATATTGTTGATATTGTTGATATTTTTATCATTATTGTCATTGATTATCGCTATTTGCACTATTATTCACATCACAATATTATTTCCTTATATTTTATATTGTTTTTATTTTCCTATATGCACGACAGTTGACTTGATTACTTTTATTTTGCTTTTAAACAAACAAAGGTGAATTTATAATAAGGAAAGCTGGTGGGGTTGTTTATTTTTCAAATCCACAAGAAAAATTAATCAAATTGTTGTCTACAAATTTAAAAAAAATTAAATTGATGTATAAAGTACACAAATATTCTAAAAATTTGTATGCGTTGGACAGATGGTTGCATCAGTACGTGATGCAAAATCTAGGCTCGATAAAGAAAAACTGAACAATATAAAACTAAAAGTTTGCCAGAAAATGGTTTTGCCATTTTTTCAAATCCACAAAACATACATATTTGTACTAGAAAGATTCACAAATTATAATAACACATATATATCAACCAATATATTAATTATTATACCCTATTATGCTGCTGGTGTGGTGGTTGTGAAGCTGTGCTACTTTCCCTTTTTATATTATACATCCAGCAGAGCTCACAAACATCTGTCTCATCATCAATATAAAGTATACACAAAAAAACTCAGTTTTACCATATTAAAAGTTGTATTAAAACACTTAGAATACCTACAAGCTAATCAAAGCACTTATGTTTATGCCATGAGAGATGGCATAAACATAAATTTAGGCTTCTGTCTTCTGTTAGTTAGACGGAAACTTTTTCCAAGAAAAACAGAAATTTAACGCCATTTTTAAAACCTTTTTTCTTGAGTGCACCAATTAGAGATGGAATTGATGGATAGGCGTTGAGAAACGGGCAAGTGTGAACTCCGATATTCTGAACAGGCGGTTTTAACTGCAACATTACAGACTGACAGACTGACAGACTGACAGACATGGGGAAATGAAAGATCAGCTGCTTTGCGGCGCTCTTCTGTTTTCATTTTATGCAAATGATCGTTGAGAACATTTCAAACGAAAAACCATTGCATTGCATCCTCCTCCGTGGAGACCTTTCATTGTCTTCTTTCATGTCTCTTTGACATGAAAGAACCCGTAAGATGGAGTAAGGACTATTACTAATACGCAAAAGAAAAAACAACTTGCTCATGCAATGTTTTACTTCCCCAGATAAACTTGTGAGAAACAGACCGTGAAAAATCGGCAACCCCACACGCAAAAATATTATGCACACTCGCTATTAGTATATAGACTAGTGTAGCGTGTAAAAACGTTTTACAGGTTCATTATCCTCCCATGAGTTACCACGCCATTCCCACCCGTCTTAAAATCCTCTCTCAATAACATTAGGATGACGAAAAATAAAATCAGAGAATTTTTTAGATTTCTCTTCCATTCTCAATATTTCTAACCTCTTTAATGATGGACGAGTGTTCTATAAACAAAACTATTAAAAGAAGACTCTACTCCTTTTAAAATACTAATCGGTATTGAATTGCACAACTCAGTTACGCACGATCTAAAAGTTCACTATTTTATTTTCCATACAAATATTTTGTTCCCAGTCCTTATCAAAATAAAAGCCGCTATTAATAAAGAAGATTAGTATCCCGGGTAAAAACATTTTACGGTTCACTCTTAAGGATCATGATAAGAAATATAAGAATACCACCTAAAAATGTTTTATTTCTATATATTTTCCAACTTATATAATAATAATAATAATATAATACTAGGATCCCGGGTAAATAGATTTTAAAGGTTCATTTTCCTCAAATGTGTTACCGCAGACAATGCCCGTGCTTTACCTATCATATATTGTAGGGTGGAAAAACATAAAATCACACAATTCAAAATGATAAGTATCACTAAGTTATAGAGCTCGAAATGCTGATCAAGAAAGGTATGGGATCGCGTGTTGACGTCGAACCGTTACGGAGAGATATTCTCGATAAAAGTATCAAATGACGTCATCTGTCGTCGCGCTACTCCTTTTATAAAACTAATCGCTTATATCTGGACAACTCAGTTACGCACGATCTAAAATGTCACTTTTTCTATACAAACATTTCGTTACCAGTCTTTTTATTCACACTGACCAAACTAAAAAGTGGATGCACACTCGCTATTGCTATATAGACTACTTTAATCGTACAAACTTTCGCGAGAAGAAACTTTCGCGATTTTCGCGAATTTTAGCCCAATTCGCAAAAGTTAACAACTTCAAAAATTCTCGACTGAGCGATTCGCGAAAGTTTAAGCTCGCGAAATAAATGTTTTTCCTTGATTCGCGAAAGTTTATGCTCGCGAAAAAAAATTAAAAAAGCTCATTTTTGTCAAGGTTTGAGAAGAATTTTCAGATACTGTATGTATTCTTCAAAACGAAACGTCTCAATATAAACAAATTTACACTAATCTAGCCATTTTGAATAACATCAGCAACTTTCTATGTATCGTTTGCGCGATTTTGGTTTCGGGGTCTTGGTAAAGCAGGACCAAACATAGTTCTGATATCCGTTTGTTTTGCACGTTTTTTGGGAGGAACCTTGTTCTTTGGGGGATTCTTGTGTTGTTTTTTTAGGATTCCTAATTTCTTCTTGCTCGATATCAAGAAACACACCTTTTTTAAAAAGCATCATGTATTTTGAGTTCAGCCTCGGCCATGCTAAAAAATCTTAAGAGTCAAGCCTCAAACATGCTTATAAATTTAACTATTCAAATATCATTAACTACTCAACTATTTCGGTTGGTAAAATTTACTTCTTTATGCTAACTTCTTAGCCTCAAGATATCCTTAATATATGCTTAAGATATTCTGCCCCTGTATGCCTATGAAACACTGGTGTAACACGCAACTGTTGTTTATACATTTTTTTATTCTTGAAAATCCATGCATTTAAAATTTCAGTTTGGTCTTGATTCGCGAAAGTTTATGCTCGCGAAATTTTCTAAAATGCTCGATTCGCGAAAATTTATGCTCGCGAAATAAATTATTCTGCCTCATTTGCGAAAGTTTATGCCAAAAGTTTCGCGAGTTTTGACACTCGCAAAACTTTCTGCTCGCGAAAGTTTGTACGACTAAAGTAGTACTGCGTGTAAAAACATTTTGCAGGTTCATTCTCCTCGAATGAGATGCCGCCCCAAACACACGTGATTTTTCTCTTTCATAATATAGGCATGACGAAAAATAAAATCACAGAATGGCGAAGGATAAGCATTACTTAGTTGTAGAGCTTGAAAAGCTGATCAAGAAAATGTATGGGTTCCTCTGTGTACGACGTACCGTTACGGAGATATCGCCGATCAAAGATTCTAATGACGTTACACCCGTCCCCCAAAAAGTTTTAGACCCAAATGTTTTCGTCACGTATGGCCAACCTCGTGAAACCCAAAAACGTCAGTTATTCCCATTGGTTATCGAGATATTTGCCCTAAAATGTCACGTTCCATTAAGGGTGAAATGCAATCTGGCATCTGACTTTAAACTCCTTTTCATAATACTAATCGCTATTAAAACCACCACTCAGTTGCGATCGATCTAAAATTTCACTATTTCATTTTCCATACAAACACTTCGTTCCCAGTCCTTTTATCCCCACTGACTAAAATAAAAGTGGTATGCACAGATCGCGATTAATATAAAAAGACTAGTAGAGCGTGTTAAATTTTTTTACAAGTTTATTTTCTCCATAAGTTATTGCACCCACCACCCGTGCTTTTCCTCTTTCAAAATATAGGAATGATGAAAAATAAAATCACAAAATATTGAAGAATAAGTATCACTAAGTTCTAGTGCTCGAGAAGCAAAACAAGAAAATGTATGGCATTCTAATGAAGTCACACCCGTCCCCAAAAAGTTTCAGACCCAATTTTTTTCATCACCCCATTGCCAATATCGCGCACCCAAAAAAGCGTCAGTTATTCCTGTTGGTTTTCGAGATATTGTTGTTGTTGTTGTTGTTGTAGTTGTTGTTAATTTATTTATAGTCAGTATTACAAGATATTTCCCCTTAAACGTCGCGTTCTATTAGGGATGCTATGCAATGTCCCCTGTGTAAAAAAACTGAACACGCGTCATTTGCTACTACTAATATACTTAAACTGAAAAACGCTTCTCGCAGCATTGTGGTTTTACGCGCTCCTCATGAAAAAATGACCGTGATATTTCTGAAAATATATCACTCTCTAAAATAAAGTTGGTATGCACACCTTGCTATTAGTATATAGACAAGTATCCCGGGTAAAAACATTTTACGGTTCCACTCTCAAGAATCATGATAAGAAATATAAAAATGCAACCTAAAAATGTTTCTGTTACATTTTCCAACTATTGAGTGAAACCGTAAAATTGTCTTTACACAGGATACCTGAATCAAATGTGAATCATAAAAAAATTATACCTGCTCAGGATTCAACCGAAGGGTCTTTCCACCATGAATTCATTAAATGATTTTTCCCAATCGCTTGTACCATGACGTAAAACCATGATTGGCACATTTATTCTCCTTGGTCATATATTTTGTTTAACAAAATTTTCTAAATCTAAAATGAAAGAAATCGTATAGAACAAAAGCAAATACATGATCATCAGAAACAGAAAAAAATCTCTTAGAATGTAAAATAGCACTGAGTAACTAAATATCACGTGCCCTGTCATTTCCACTATAGAACCAAGATAAGCACCATAGATTAAATTCAGCCTGGGGATTCCTAAACGACATACGTAAAGTCAGCAAACAAAAACACAAACAGTGATAAATTGAAAGAAATATGATAAGATATATATACAGCAATGATCAATGTAGCTACAGAGTAAAATGGAATGATCTTAATGGTCTCCCTCCTACGCTAACAAAAGAAAAAACAAACAACAAATCAGCAGCATATCCTTTAAGGAATAATAGCAATAAAATCATTGCTTGAAGGACAAAAGAAAATCTGAAAAAGCTTGGGATGTCAGGCGCGGATTTAGCGGGCGGCTTAGGCGGCTCAAGCCGCCTCCAAATTTTGCCAAAAATAACCCTATAAATTTTTTTTAAAGAGTTCTCCTTCCTTCTTTCTTATCGAAAATCGAATAGCGCTCCATCATAAAGCTTTTCGGACAGAGCCGCTCAGAACTCAAAAGTCATATTTTGAAACAACTCTTTGAGTTGTTTCTTCTATATTTCTATATCTTCTATACACTTCCTATATTTTTGATCACCGAACTTGGTTATAACTTTCAGTTTTTGAGCCGCTCGCGACACTAATTTACGGAATCGATAGAGTCTTTGACCACAATATTATCGATGGATGCAGTGCATTGATCTTTCGTTCTACGGTTGATGTGCTGGAAGCGGCTCAAGAAGCGGTTCAAATTTCTTAGGCTACGGAATCGATATGTTTTTAGTATGGAAGAAATGTGTGAAAAGGCTATCTCATCAAGTTTTGTGCTACCGGTTAGATTGCAGAAGCAGCTCTGAAGTCGATTGTCACATATTTCTTGATATATTTTTAGTAAATCGTTTGACATACTAGGTGTATAAAGCTAAGTATTATCTCATCAAATTATCCATAATATCATATACATCCGAGAGAAGTTGTAGTGGTGATGGATATATGCACATGGCTAGTTTATATGGGAGCGTTGTCACAAGAATATTCAGCATTTATATAATTAACTCCTTCCCCATAGACTGGTAAATAATGTTTACGTAATTACTGAAAAAATCGGGTCTCTTTTCAGTACAAATGTAAACAATATTTACCCGTCTATTGGATGGAAAACAGAACAGTCACCTCTATTCTTTCAGAACAGTTCTGGTGCATAGCAGTTCATTTATATGTTCTTTTTGCTTTAAATGTTCATTTTAGACTTTAAAACTTGCCATTTATTTCTCTCTCCAGAGGGCGTTGCTAGAGCTCAGTCAAATATGTGGTGGAGAGTTTATTCATTTTAAGTAGAAAAGGAAAACGTGGAAGTAACTTAACCGACACTTAAGACTGAAAAGGAAGATCATCTCCTCCACTTTTTTTGACTGACCTTGAATATGCATATGCTCTCTTGGGAATGAACATAAATAAGATTTTTTCAATAGGCATTAGCACTTGATCTGTATTTACATTAAATTTTGATTGATTACAAGTTTACAGAGGGTAAGCTTGCAATTAACCTGATGAAAACATTTGAAAGTCTCTATCTATTAGATAAAACACACAAAAAAACAAAAACAAAAAACAAAAACAAAAAAAAAACATTGGAAATTATCATACATACAGATACAACCTAATAAATTCCTTTTTGTATAAAATTCTCTTGAACAAGATCTTTATTCCCCCATACAGTTGTTTCTTATTTTTTATGTCTTTTTCTCTCTCATTATTTTCCAAATATTCTGGAGGTGTTTCTTAAGAAAAATACAGAAAATGCTGTTGTTGTTGTTGCTGTTGTTGTTGTTTCTGAGATTACATTATAATTTAATCATAATTTCCTGGATGGTTCATTATTACTGTTGCTGCTGTTTATCTTTTTGGAATACATTTCATATTATTACCATGTTGAGAAATTATAATACAATTGTTTATTTCCTTATTTAAGGAATTCTCTGTTGGTGACCCAGTTGACTCCTGTTACTGTTATTGCTGGTTGTTGAAATCAGAATCAAATATCGTTCAAATTATATGTTGGAATTATGTTGTATGAATAAATAACTATCAAATGAATGCTTATTATTTCAAAAATGTTTTTTTCTTGTTTGAATGAACCTGCGACTAAAACTTATTTTTGCTTTCAGTATTATTGCTATGGTCCAGCCCTACACCTTTATCCTATTTCATAGATTTTAACTGTATCTTTTATATATCACCTTGAAATAGCATTAACAAAAAGATTTGTTAACTGAATTGTAGTTGGCAAGGCTTTTACATGAGAAAACAATAGATGTAGTCATTCTTTGATGTATAACAAAAATTTGAATTGTTCTCCAATAGACAGTTCCTGAATTTCTATTTAAACGCTGTGTTATGGCCTAGTCAACAAGTTTCGGTAAAAAATAAAATTCATAGAAATGAGGTGTTAAAATTCGGGGAAGGTCTATTCATATAAAGAACATAAGTTTGAATTGTTGAATGAGAACATGCCGCTTTATAGTTTCACCTTTCCATCATTATAATTGTTATAATTGTTATAATAAGTATAATAGTATATTTCATAGCTTAAAGTATAATGTCCTGGTACATTTCACTTTGTTATTGGTAACCAATCGGCTGACCTGGACTCAGTTGTTTCAGCTATTGTTTATGCCTTCTATTTACAGAAAGTCAATTTGGTATGTTGTTCAATCACTTTAAAAGCTTACAGGGTACGAATCAATGGCTCACATTTCGCAAAATGTGAAGTGTTTTTAAATTTTTGTGGGACTTTGTTCTAACAAAACAATGAAAATGCGAAGTCGCACAATCAGCAAAAAGTGATAAATACTTCAGTATAATATATTATGTACATTAATAAGCAGCATATATCTTCTAGCAATTTCACATATCCGTTATTGACCTAGTGCAAATCTCCTTTTAGTTTTGTAAATCATTGCAAAGCTATTTGTCTTTCCTAATTTGTGCCCTAGCTTATCTTATTTCTTTGCAATTGACGCTTGGCTGTCACATCAAAGTAGCAGATTTCGTAGTTTTTTCCATTGTATTTTTCTTAATGGTTAATTAAATTAATTGTCAGTTATAATAGTTAATGAAGGTTCCTGCATACAGCTGTTGAACAACTAAATGTTATCCACAATAACTTAAAAACACAATCTGGATATACTTATGTCAAGAAATTTGTCAGGATACCCTGAATGTTGGAATTTCAACACATCCTGTTTTTAATGGACTTTAGTGTTATAATGATTTAAGTGTTCTAAAAAAATTATATAAGCTGTGTATGTTTCTTGAAACAGTATTTTTAAATCTAAAAATCATTTGGCTTTATGATACTGTTGAAACACCTTTATGGGTATTCCAAATCTATAATTGAATGATTTTCATGAAGATTTTGGCTGTGATAAAATTATCTGCAATCATGTGTGTTGTTAAACTTTCTTTCTTTTGGAATAAAATAAGTTCCAGCAAGATTAACAACAGTGGGTGATCCAGAGGTATATATGGTTGACTCTCTATGAGTGGAGTCTCCTCGAGACTGACAAAATGGCTCCGCAAATCAAAAGTTCCACTTATCCAGGGTTCCACTTATCGAAAGTTAACTGTATGTCGAAAATTGTGGAAGATCACATTAACATAATTTCTGTTTTCAGTCTGTATGACCATTGGGCATATTTGAACGTTCTCCTCCACAAATTTTGGCATACCTCTGGATCTGCTGCTGAACAATTTTGCAGGGATGACAGTAAACAGTGAATGCATGGAATGAAATCCTTGTGAAAAGTACAATAAATGTTTGATTTCAATTTAGAAGGATGGAGTACAATATATACCTGTCATATCTGTCAATGATGATGAGCTGGAATTACGAACAGAGGTGATTGCTGTACTGAGAAAACACAGTATTCCTCAGGATTCACTGGTTTTCCTAAACACAGTATGTTTCCTTGATATTGTCGGTCAACCAGAAGTCACGGTTCAAGTCACTTTGGTCGATCACAACAGTATCCATAGAAACGTAGTTATTTTAAAAGATTATGTATGCCAGATCATTGGTAAGCTCCTTGTCGGTACGGATTGTACGGATGGATGGATTTACACTCAAATTCCCATAGATAAAGGTCTCTATAAAGTGGACATCTCTACAAAGCAGACACTTTATTACTTTTGTGAAACGACTCTAATTTGTATTTAGGCTCTTTCTATCTTTAGATCTAGATTGTTTTCAAATGTTTTTTTATGGTTATGTAGGCATGATTTCGTTCCTCTGTTGATGCGAGAAACGTTCAAATTTGATCAAAATTTCATTATTCATAAAGTGCAGACGTCAGCATATTTCCAACTGTTTTTGCCCAAAAAGTCTGAATAAGTTACTCACAAACATTAAAAATGAGAAAACCAAATTCATAACAGAAATGTGTAAAATTTTTGGCAAATAAATCATAAAAAAATCTTGAAAATTTGCGTATCCAGTTAGCAAAAGAGGTCGGCAAAATTCACTTATAACCATGGTAACAACTATCAGTTGAATAAATGCAGGTTGAGCTTCATTCTCTTAGCATCATCAGAATAGATTTTATAGAGGGCGACCTGATACAAAAAATTTTGTTTTTCTTCCTTCCTTTGGGAACACAAGAAACTTACATAAGCAAACACAAAGTGTGTATATCGCACATTTCTAATAAGTGCTTTACACTTTTCTTGGAAGAACACAAATAAGAATATTCGAGGCTGAAAAAGTATGAAAAATAAGCGCATCCAGCCTCAACTGGAATTTAGACGTTCTTATAAAAATCGTCTATAAAGACAATGTGCCGTTATATTATATTATACCGAATTAAACTACCACAAAGTGCTGAATCTTGATTATCGATGATGAACTTAGTGGTAAGAAATAAATTAAAATCATCAATCAAAAAACACTTGTAGTAGTTTGTCTTTATGACCAGTGAATAATAATAATAATACCCGCTTGAACTAGAATACCCACTCGAACTCTCGAACTTTCTCTTCTGTCCCTTAGCATTCCCATCATGTCAGTTGGAGATAGCGGATGTCGACTACACATTTTTTTATAAAGAATACTCAACTTTGATGAAGCCTTCAAACGTTCATAACTTTTCAACTTTACAGCCTAAAACTGTTCTTAATATGTTGTTAAGTTTATGCACTATTGAATATCTTAAATTCGAAATTCAACAGACTTGGTTGACATTTCCGATTTTAATGGGAGTTGAGTTGATACTGTTGTAAACAACATGATGAGAGTATTCTTGTGTTTGACGTTCCCTTAAGCCTCGATTGTTCTTAGTATATTCTTCTCGTTTAGACCTTCGAAGTCTTATGTTCTTATACCAAATAGAAGCATATTTTTTTATTGAGGAAAAATTAGGTTGAAAATATCGATTTATACAAAATTAGATTTATACAAAATGACTTTTGTTCGACAAAATTTTGTGCGATAAAGAAATGATTTTGCTTAAGAAGGGTTTGTTTGTTTGTTTGTTTTTGAAGAACCACTTTCAAAAATTCTAACTTTTTTCATTTAATTTCTTTTCATTTTTAAATGTATCCAAATCTACTGGGCTCTTGTTCTTTTCAGGCTAAAGAAGAATTTACGGAATATATACTTTGTTCACCAGTCGCTCTGGATCAAGACTTTGTTAAGATTTTCCAAACTTTTCGTCAGGTGAGTTTGTATACTGTGTACTATCTGCAATCATCATTATCTTTGTCCGGATTAACGAGTCTTGCCTCGTTCTTTCAAGCGAAAAAAAGAGCCACCCAAAACCTTTCATGAATCGTATCTTTCATATAGCGGTCATCTATGCCTAGCTTCGATTTCTAGCTTGCTGAAGCTTGTGATGAAAATCTTGTAAAATTGGTTTGGATCAGTGAGAATAAGGGTCATGTTATTAGACCTCGTTCTTTCAAGAAGAAATCGGTTGATTTGTCAGATAAACACACTTTTGACCATCTTTCACACTCTCCTTCACGATTTCCTTCATACTCTCATTCACACATGTGTTTGTGGGTTTTTTTGCAACCTATCGGGTTTCTTCCTTTCGTCTAGTTCAAAATTTCGAATGAAAATTCATTTCGTAAAGAACATCAAAACGTTGAAGAAATATGTTCCTCTAGAATATATCTATATACCCCCGGAAACTTACAAGTACGTACCTTTCAACTTCTGGGTAATTTAACTGTAGGTCATAATTTTAAATAATGCCTTTGTTATTTCAATTTTAGTGTCGATAAAGCGTTCTAGCTGCATAAATGGTTTGCGTTGACTTAACCCAGTGTGAAAAATCTTTAAAAGTCTCTGCGGAGGAGTGTTTTTTTATTGAAACAGCAGGCGATATTGCTTGCCATTCCTATAGAAAACACTCCTTCTCATAGACATTTTAAGATTTTGCCCACTGGGAAATGTTGTTTCATTTACCACCCACTGGTTTGCAATTGAAGTTAAAATGATCTCCGTTCACAGAATCGTGTTAATGTGACTGGCATGCATAATTTACATTAATTACATTAATCTGACTGGCATGCCATATCTGGGCTTATAATTGATGTTCAAAATCATGTTGGAGTATCATGAGTGGAGATTGGAAGTGGGCGTTGGTCTATACATAATATATTGACTATTAAGCATTTTTATAAGGATTGTGTCCGTTAAATATAGGCTTGGACTTTCTACCAAAAGTGTCCGCTGTGCGGGATGTATGTTAAGTAGAGAGATGTCACTAGATTTGTGTAACCGGAGTTTTACGTCTTCCAAACCGTCAGCAACGCATTTTCTATCTAAGTAATACGAAAGGGAATTTCTCCATCAGAAAATGAATGAAATCGAAATTTTGTTTACTGAAGAGGACTAGATGCTAAAAAAATCACCACGCGTTCTTGTAATAGAACTTCTTTTTCAACCAATGAAATCTTACGTACTAAAAAGATATCATTGCACATGCGTTAAAGCGCATACATACTTTTAACAGTGTGTCTTCCTCCTGGGTTGTTGGATTTTTTTCTTTTATGATAATATATATATATATATATAATATATTTAATATAGTTCTAAAATGCATTTATAGTTGGGCATTTAACATTATCGAATAGAATTTCTTTATCTATATTTTTGCTATTTATACGAAATTTGTAATGTGGTTATTTTGTTAAACAAATCTTGGGATTAATCAGCAAATTCGATGAGGGTTTTTTCTCGATATATGTATAAGAGAGATAAGACTTGATAGGGTAATAATCCTTGTATCTGGAAAAAAGAACTTGTTTCTATCTGGGATTTTTATGGTAAATGGGGAACATGTATTCGGGATATCATCTGGGATAATCCGGGATCATTGACAACAAACGGTCTGGGATTTTTTCTACGCGATATATGATATAACAATCATATGGTACAAACTGTTCTAGACACATGATTATTTTGCACACTACTTTGATCACGTGATAAAATAATAAAATAAAATAATAATCGAAATAATAAGCGAAAATAATAATCGAAATATCAATAACAACATCCAACATTAAAATCTCCATCACTCATCTCCAAGAGACCCTGGAGACGAAATTGCTATGGTTGTTCTATTGAAATAAGTCGGGACATTTTCCGCCTACTGGAGGCTATATTGCCGAATCGAGTTTCATTTTAAATACACGATTTCACCTACCCCGACGATTTCCAAATCTCGTGGAGATATATAGTTCGTATAAAAAAACAGACGTTCCTGATAATCAATATCGTATCGTACAATACCGTAAGCTGCTAACCACTCGAGCAATTTGTGGTTTCCTAAGAAATCATTCATTTTTTGAGTGACACCTGCCTCGATAACTATAACTAGTTATGGGTCACAACACGAAACTTTTGAAAGCAGATATCTTAATGTATTTAACAACATACCCAGACAACTAGACTAAAAAAAACCTGATAACACAATATTCGTAAACCGTAAAATAAAACAAAAAAATATAGAGCGACAAGCAGAGTTTCCTTTTTTGGGTTCATTTTTTATTTCGACCGTCCATGTAGTGGATGTAGAGATTTGTTGCTTTCTCAACAGCAGTACAAAATGCTAGCAACATCTTAAATAAAAAATATGCCTGACGACACATCAGACGTGTATTTGCGATGTCGTCAAATTCAGGTGGCGGTGTATCTAACGGCACCTTGACGTCATCGCCGCAAGCTAATCTCATGTGATATTTCTCCAGTCTCAACTTCTGTAACACTTCTGCATACAACGGCATATCGCGACGTCGTATAAACTCCAAATACTCGCACTCCCTCAATGTCAGCACTTGGTACATCTTCCTAGCTAAATTCCCATAGCGAAGAACACACGTAATGGTTCTCAAATGGTCCAGTAGATGCATAAGAAAACCGAAGATGGAAATCAAAATTCCAAACACCAACACAAACCACAACACAATTAAACAGTACTGGTACAAAATGTTTTGCGACAACTCGCACACGAATTTGTGCTGGTTATCCAGTGTCGTTTTCACATCTGTTGCTGCTTCATACAGAGTACAGTAACCGAACGGTGGCAAAATTTCATGACCGGGTTTCGGGTGATCCCTTGCCCCCATGTAATCATACATAGTATGATTTTCCAACTTACTCCATTGCACCCATTTTGTTCCTAAAAAGTGCAGTTTTTTATAAGCAACAAACAATATGTCAAGTAACGTAGCAAAGTGGATTTGTTACGTGTATAGGATGGTCAGTAAAACAATAAATTTTTACTACCTACCATAATTTCGAAATTTACCGAGCAGCAAATGGTCAGTGAGGAAGAATGCGACCAGGTTGGCTACTATATACAACACCTTGATAAAATAATTGAATAAAATTCTTGTGCGCAATTGACGAACCGGGTTCATTCGATGATTGAAGTACGTTTCAATCAGTTTATCGCCCTCCACCTGGCCAGATTTTATAGCATGCTTCAAGCTAATTATATCACTGTTTCCGTAGTTGAAAAGCACATAAGGTATATAAAAAAGTATAGCCAAAGAAGCGATGTAGAATGGCATCCATTGATACTAAAAATGAAGAAGAAAATCAACAACCGGTTAGTCAACAATCCCCCAGATACCTTTTCGGCCCCTTTTAACCAGGTCTTTATTATCCACAACTATTAAGAACTTAACGAGACACGGATCTGTATATGACGGTCTCACGTTAATGCATACGACACAAAACAACTCACGTGTAGAAAAAACGTCTTTGTAAGGGGTTTGCACGCTTGCTTGTAGTAATTATTGCTCTTGTCCGACACCCGACACAACTCACCATCTGGTCGCATGCCGTCATAATCAATTGAGGATGGTATCCCTGTGTGTACGAAATAATAATGACAATATTCGGACTACTTATCCAACTGACCATTTCCATTTTTCAAAGCAAATTTCTCACCGTAATAAGCCACTTCATCAACTCGATCTTTCAATTCTCTGTATATATAAATACCTTGAATCCAACAAGCCGACGAGACAAAATCAGATCCCATTTCAGCTGAACCTGGCACAATGCAATTGACAGAATCCTTGAGAAAAAATAAGAACACATTCTGAATTACAATCGAAGAAGAACCGTGATAAAGGAGATTTGAAATGTCAAGAAGAAGGATCCCCAATGCAGTGTCATGACTGATTTTAGACACTTCGTTTACAGATCATCCACAAACTCGCAGCAAAAACTCCAGTGCATTGCCGCAAGTTTCACACCAATTAAACAAGCGACGTTCCACGTGTAATTCGGGCCTTAACTTTACCACCTCATTGTGTAGTTTCTATTATCGCCAAAAGTTAGTTTCACGTACTTTACATAATCAAAAAAGGACTGAGGAAAATGATAAATCAAACATCACTTTTCACGTCATTATATAAAACATAGCTAGAAAGTTCAAAAACGCATCACGTGACTGTGAAAAAGTGAGTAAAACAAAAAAAATAAGAATTTCAATAGAAAAACTCTTCATTTTAAATTATCATTGAAAATGACGTGATTCTTCATAATTTTTTCGAGTTTACACGATCATGCTATATAGTATTGTTTACAACGGATCGAACATAAACTGGCTCAGATAGTAAACAAGGCATCTATTAATTGGTAATGGAGGCACTTTCACAATCGTGAAATAGCGCAAATTTTTCAATTATTTTCGTTTTGAGTTTGTAATTGTGATCATAAGTGAAGTCATTACAGAAAAGAATTTTACCGAACGTTTTTATAATAGAAGTAAATCCATCATTGCTAAATTCCATAGCCAAACTCTGGCAGAAATAACGTATAACGTGTATAACAGTTGTTTTAATTTTATCCAATCAATTATTAATTTCGGAAAAACTCTAAACATTTTACGAAAATCTTTTTTGACAGAGTGCTTTTGAAAAATAATGATTGCAATTGTTATAATGAAAACTTAGGCGAGTGTATAGTTATTTCGATACCTACCTTATACCAATTGATGCCCATCAGCAAAGAACAAACCATTAAAATCTTCATGATGAAGATCCGATTGAACTGATTGCAGTATCCGTCATTTCGTGACTTTATCTTCAATGACAGAAGACTCTTCAACTCTCCCGTAATCATCTTGCACTTGCTTCCCAAAAATCCCCCAGAATATATTTAAAGCTACCTTGTCCGGCACTAAAAACAAAAAAGTAAACACGGGCACCTAATTCATATTGATCGATGGTCACACTTTGATAGACAGCATATACATATTTTATAGGTTCATTCATACACTAAATACAGAATTTAATTTTCAGCGCCCATTTATAATACCTCTGTAAAATGATACCGGTCATCCACTCATGATAAAAAATAATGGCGCCCAGTTTCGCCAAAATAATATGTAAAAATTTACCTTATTTCAGAATGTGGATGATTATAATTTGTTTCAACACGTGCCAACTTAATCCTAACTTGTAATAAAAAGTATTTTTCGTGTACTTACAAAACACACGTATTCTTTTGTTATACTTTACAATTTGTCTTTCTATTAACTTTCATGTCTCAATTCTTTCTGATGAAATAAACCACGTACATTTCTCATGTGAATTTGCTTGGATCCACCCCTGATCGGAATGTTCCGGTAAAAAAATCGGGATAATCGGAATTTAACATTAAGACAACAAGATTATGAGCCGCCTGCCAAAAAAATGCTGGATCCGCCCCTGGTAGATTAATAAAAAAGGCAGACATGATGATGGTGAGGGGAGAGCTTTAACTTTCTTGAAAACAGCCACAAAAATTCGCTTGAAAAATTACAACAACAGTGACACAGCAGCAATAATCTCAGCGTAACACAACACTCTTTACTACTGTTTCACACGCCAAAAACCTCAGAAATAATAATTTTGCTCTTTATGTTACCACAACATGTTGATAATGTTTTCCACGGGGTTGCAACGGTGCGACCATTTTTAATCACTGTAAAGAAAATAAATGCCACTTCGTAAACAATCCTTTCCAATTCAATTAACAGTTTCCAGCACATGTTAGTACTAAAAACAACGACATAATGTTTGTGTTTTCATTTTTGTTATATATACTTCCACACGTTAATTCCATTTTTACAAAGCGATCAATTCCACCAAAAAGAAATAAATTAAAAACCATTTGCAACCATTCTTCTGTGCAACTTCCACCAGCCATTTTTAATACCTGTAAATAAATAAGTAAGATGTTCTTAACTTTCCAGTACACTTTTCTACCATAACGCATACTTCGTTTCATATCTTCGTTCGTCTTCACGAAAACTTTTCTGCAACACACGACGGGAAGACATGACATGAATCACGTGATTGTTGTGTTTTGTTTACTTCTTTTACGGTCAGCCATAATATTATCGTATCTCTAGCCTCGAATTGATTTTTGGCACCATAAATCCTAAGATCACGCGATTCGTGTCGTAGCCCTTTTAGAGAATGTTTTTATCCCTATGGTTCTCTGCTACTTCGCCTATTTAGAGATTTCAGAAGTTGTACAGTTAAACAAAATGCAAGGCAGAATATTTTTTACCACATGGAAACTAATCAGAGAAATTTAGAAAAGGACAATGTATTCTCCTACCTAAACACAATTAAACTTCTGAAATATAAGATAATACGTTCAAATTTCCCTACTTTACTAAAGGAAACAGAAATCATACCTTCTGACGTTTCTATCTTTCAAATTGATTTTTATTCTGCTATGAATTGTGATAACGTTCAGAACCCAAAATTCCATTTGTGCATCATGATATAAAAACCATGTAAATATGTATAAAACCATGATTTTCACTCTCTTCTTGCATAACATTCATCTATAATATTAAATTTTCTAATCTAAAAAAAAGAGGTATCATTCAAATACTATCAAAACAATATCATAATGATCTTGCTACCTTCATTTCTATAAAGGCGAACCTTCATAATATCAATCCACACACAACAATGAAAAACCAAATAAAAGGCCGGCTACACATTTCGGCATAGTAGTCTTAATTAACTGATACGAAAAAGCTACGTTCAAACACATTATAAAATAGACATCGGTAGAAAAAGATGAACTGATAACACGAACACATAATAGGTCTACATCACCTGCCTAATCGGATAGAATAGTTACTGTGACCTATCAATGTTGTTATTCTTTATTACTGAATTTAAAGTGTTGAATAATAAAATAATAAAATAATGATAAAAAAAAAAAAAAAAAAAAAAAAAAAATACACACAGCGTCTTCATTTCTCGTTTAAAGAAATGAACGTTCAGAAAATTTGATGAACTTTAGAACGAAAAACATTGCATGTCAGTTATTCCAATTAGTACTCGAGATAGTTGCTCTATAATATCGCGTTCTATTTAGGGTGCAAAGCAATGTGGTATCTGACGTCAAACTCCTTTCTTATTACTATTATGCGTGTGTGCATCCCACTTTTATTTTAGAGAGTGATACACTTATAAAAATATCCCGCTAATTTTCTCGTGAGGAGAGCGTAAAACCACGATGCTGCCAGAAGCATATTTCAGTATTAGTATATTAGTAGTAGCAAATGACGCGACGTCAATTTTTTGCAAGGGAGACATTGCATTGCACCCTAAATAGAACGAGATATTTAAGGCCAAATATCTCGAGAACCAATGATTATAACTGTCGTTTTTTGGGGTCCACGATATTGGCGATGGGGTGACGAAATAATTTGGATCTAAAACTTAATGTGGACGGGTGTGACGTCATCAGAATCTATGATCGAAGATATCTCTGTAACGGTACGTCGTACACAGACGATTACATACATTTATTGATCAGTTTTACGAGCTCTATAACGTGGTACTACTTATCCTTTTGGATTGCGTGATTTTATGTTAAAAATAAAAGTGGGATTCACACTCGCTATTGGTAAAACGAGACTAGTATCTCGTTTAAAAACATTTTACGGTTCCACTCTTAAGAATATAAGAAATATAAAAATGCAACTTGAAAAATGTTTTTGTTATATTGAGTGTGAAACTGTAAAATTATGTCTTTGCCCGGGATACCTGAAATGTGAATTAAAATATGAATAGCGAAAAGGTTGTACCTGCTCAGGATAGTTCCTCTTCTAGTTCTTTTTCTAAGATTTCCCAATTGCTTGTACCATGACATAAAACCATGACACATTCATTCTTCTTTGTCACAATTTTTATTTATACTAATATTTCTAATCTAAAATGAAAGAAATCGTACGGAACAGAAGCAAAGTTCGTGATGATCGGAAACAGAACAAAATGCTTTCAGAATGTTACATAGCACTAATGAGCGTTGACTTTTCTACTATAAAACTAAGATAAGTGCCATGGCTTAAACTAAAATGGGGTTCCTAACCAACATATGTAAAGCCTGTATTATAGTAACAATAATCAGTAGGCTTCCCTTAAATGCACATGAACCAAGCAAAACAGCAACTTGGATAAAATACACTGCACATCATTGCACTCTTCGTTCGTCTCGCGTGAATCAATCTTTACGAAAACGAACAGGAATTTGTTGTTCGCTTTTGAACTTAATCGTTGAAGTAAGAAAAAATAACAAACAACAAACAACAAATACAAAAACACTTCTTCTCTCTTCTTTTTCACTAAAAAAATTATCGTTGAGAATATTTCAAGCGAAAAACCATTGCATTGCATCCTCCTCCGTGGAGACGTTTTATTGTCTTATTTCACGTACAACATCTTTGACATGAAAAAACGTAAGATGGAGTTAGGGATTTCCCCTATTCTAATACTGAAAAAGCAACTTGCTCATGCTGTTTCAAACTTCTCCAAATAAACTTACGTAAACAGACCGTAAAATATTGGCAACCTCACACGCAAAATATTTTGCCAAACTAAAAGTGGGATGCACACTCGCTATTAGTATAGAAGACTAGTATCCTGGGTAAAACATTTTACAGGTTGATTTTTCCCATTAGTTGCCACCCCCAAAACCCGTGCTCTTCCTCTTTCAAAATATAGGGATGGTGAAAAGTAAAATCACATAATTGCTAAGAATAAGTATCACTAAGTTGTAGAGCTCGAAAAGCTGATCAAGAAAATGTATGGGATCGTCTGTGTACGATGTACCGTTACGGAGATATCGTCGATCAAAAATGCTGATGACGTCACACCCGTCCCCAAAAAGTTTTAGACCCAAATTTTTTCGATACCCCATCGCCAATATCGCGTACCCAAAGTGACGTCAGTTATTCCCATTGGTTCTCGGGATATTTTCCCTTAAATATCGCGTTCTATTTAGGAAGCAATGCAATGTGCCTACTGACGTCGCGCTTCTCCTATAATACTAATCGCCATTAAAGTCACAACTCAGTTACGCACGACCTAAAATTTTAATTATAACATTTTCCATACGAACATTTCGTTCCCAGTCCTTTTATTCACATTGACTGAACTAAATTTGTTATGCACAGCCGCTATTAGTATATAGTATCCCGGGTAAAAACATTTTACTGGTTCATCTTTCCCAAGAGTTGCCGCCCCCACTACCCGTGCTCTTCCTCTCAATAATATTAGGGTGGCAAAACATTTTACCGGTTCCCTTTCAACATGAGTTACCACCATCCCGTAATTTTTCTATCAATAAAGTAAAATAAAGTCGTAAAGTAAAGTAAATTAAAGTAAAGGCGTGTAAAAACATTTTACAGGTTCATTTTCCCCATGAGTTACTGACCCCAACCCCTTAGCTTACCCTCTCTCTTACAATATGGCGGTGACGAAAAGTAAAATCACACAATTCAAAAGAATAGGTATCACTAAGTTATAGAGCTCGAAAAGCTGATCAAGAAAATGTATGGGATCGTCTGTGTACGATGTACCGTTACGGAGATATTGTCGATCAAAAATTCTGATGACGTCACATCCGTCCCCAAAAAGTTTTTGACCCAAATTTTTTCGACACCCCATCGCCAATATCGCGTGCCCAAAGTGACGTCAGTTATTCCCATTGGTTCTCGAGATATTTTCCCTTAAATATCGCGTTCTATTTTGGTTGCAATGCAATGTACCCACTGACGTCGCGCTACTCCTATAATACTAATCGCCATTAAAGTCACAACTCAGTTACGCACGACCTAAAATTTCAATTATAACAGTCCATACAAACATTTCGTTCCCAGTTCTTTTATTCACACTGACCGAACTAAATTTGTTATGCACAACTCGCTATTAGTATATAGACTAGTATACCGTGTAAAAATTTTTTACAACTTTCCCAATAAGATGCTTTTACACGCTATACTAACCATTTGATAATAACTCTATGAAATACAAAAACGCAGTCCAAAACGCCGACCTAAAATCTTTCATCGATTCATGATTTTTTTACCCGAGGTAAAACTATTGATTTCTCCTTTCTTTGTCGCCAAAAATAGAATTCACGGAACACGGAAGATGTTTGTTTGTTAAAAATGTTATTACATGTTTACGTCGAATCATATTTAATGTAAAGTTTTACTGAAGAAATCAATTTGAGCCATAACTCAAAGCCAATATGGGCCCCAAACGGCAACAGTTAACGCAATAATTATGCGTTTAATCTCATATATATTAAGCCCAGCGAAAAATTGCACACAAATTCAATTGTGACCGACATGTAGTCGGCAATATATTTTAACGTCATGATAATGACGTCAAAGTTCCAAGTCCCTCAAACAACTTGCTACAAAAAAGAATTAAAAAAATAAGAAAATTTAAATAAAAGGCTGTATTTTTTCGACTTCTGAATCCTAACCAATTCTTAATTCTTTCCACTTTCTAACTTTATTGTCAACCAAAAATTCTTTCAGTCTTTGTGGTAAACCTATTCATAATTATCAGTGCTAAATCTCAGAAAAATTATTCACAAATTGTGAAATATCTCACTCACACACTAAACTACCCACGCAAAATTAACTTTTGGAGTGTATACAGATTTACATATATATACGATATAAGGTATTAACTAAATCCTAAAAAGAATCATACCTCCAAATAATGTTTCTTTCTTCAAAGCTGAAGTTTCTTCAAAGTTCTTTCTTTATAAATTCCAGGAAAAGAGAGATCTCCAATTAGAAAAACGCCATCGGTATTAATTAATTTTACTCACGGCCGAAACCAACAGATTAATCAAATCTCTAATCTTTTATTCCTTCTTGACTTTCTTCTTTCTAACATTGTACTAAAAGATACCATGCTCAACACAGTTTTTACTAAATTTTCTTTTTTTTCTTTGGAAATCTAAAAAAACAAACCGAGATAGGATAAAATGCCGTTTGATACGTCTTCAACCTTCAACATTACACAACATAAGTCGTAAATGTGTAAAAACTATTCTTCGTAATAAAAACTTGTTTTTTTTATGCATGTTTCTTATTATTACTTTGTCTTAAAAAATGTAAACAAACGCTTCTTTTTTCTTCAAACGACTATTTATCATTCGTTGTCAATAGCTGCTACGTTCGATTGTAATTCGAAGTCTCCGCCTGAGATGCTATATCATGTCTTCCCGAACGTATTTCATATCATAAAACAATTATAAGCACTAAACCGGAGTGCCTTATACTAATACGGAAAAAACATAAACAAACATCTATTGACGAACTTCCCGAGAAAATTTTCCTAAAGTTCTTTCTTTCAAAGTTAGGTAAGAAAAAAGCAAGATTTAGTATTAGTATAAGAAGACTAGTATCCCGGGTAAAAACATTTTACCGGTTCACTTCCCCCATGAGTTACTGACCCCAACCGCCGTGCTTTCCCTCTGTCTTACAATATAGCGGTGACGAAAAATAAAATCACGGAATTCAAAAGAATAGGTATCACTAAGTTGTAGAGCTCGAAAACATGATCAAAAAAATGTATGGGATTGCCTGTGTACGGCGTGCCGTTACGGAGATATCGTCGATCAAAGATTTTAATGATGTCACACCCGTCCCCAAAAAGTTTAAGACCCAAATTTTTCGACACCCCATCGCCAATATCGCGCGCCCAAAGCGACGTCAGTTATTCCCATTAGTTCTCGAGATATTTGCTCCTGAAAATCGCGTTCTATTCAGGGTGCAATGCAATGTGCCCACTGACGTCGCGCTACTCCTATAATACTAATATCGCCTATATCTCGACAACTCAGTTACGCACGACCTAAAATGTCACTATATCACAGTCCATACGAACATTTCGTTCCCAGTCCTTTTATTCACACTGACCGAACTAAATTTGTTATGCACAGTCGCTATTAGTATATAGACTAGTATCCCGGGTAAAAACATTTTACCGGTTCACTTTCCCCATGAGTTCACACCACCCGTGCTTACCCTCTCTCTTACAATATGGCGGTGACAAAAAATAAAATCACAGAAAGGTGAAGAATAGGTACCACTGAGTTGTACAGCTCGAAAACCTGATTAAGAAAATGTATGGGATCGCCTGTGTACGACTTACCGTTACGGAGATATCGTCGATCAAAAATTATGATGACGTCACACCCGTCCCCAAAAAGTTTAAGACCCAAATTTTTCGACACCCCACCGCCAATATTGCACGTCCAAAGTGACGTCTGTTATTCCCATTGGTTCTCGAGATCTTTGCCCTTAAATATCGCGTTCTATTTAGGGTGCAATGCAATGTACCCACTGACGTCGCGCTACTCCTATAATACTAATATCGCCCATATCTCGACAACTCAGTTACGCAAGATCTAAAATTTAATTATAACATTTTCCATACGAACATTTCGTTCCCAGTCCTTTTATTCACACTGACCAAACTAAATTTGTTATGCACAGTCGCTATTAGTATATGGACTAGTATCCCGGGTAAAAACATTTTACCGGTTCACTTTTAGATGACGTCACACCCGTTCCCAATGTGTTATATGAGTTACACCCTTATCTTCACCCGTGTTCTTTCAAATTATAGGGATGATAAAAAATAAAATCACACAATCCAAAAGAATAAGTATGAATAAGTTGTAAAGCTCGAACAGCTAATCAAGAAAATGTATGGGATCGCCTATGTACGACTAACCCTTACGGAGATATTGTAGATCAAAAATTCTGATGACGTCACACCCGTCTCCAAAAAGTTTTAGGCCCAAATTTTTCGACACCCCATCGCCAATATCGCGCGCCCAAATTTACGTCAGTTATTCCCATTGGTTCTCGAGATATTTTCCCTTAAATATCACGTTCTATTTAGGGTGCAATGCAATGTGCCCACTGACGTCGCGCTACTCCTATAATACTAATATCGCCTATATCTCGACAACTCAGTTACGCACGATCTAAAATTTTAATTATAACATTTTCTATACGAACATTTCGTTCCCAGTCTTTTTATTCACACTGACCGAACTAAATTTGTTATGCACAGTCGCTATTAGTATATAGACTAGTATCCCGTGTAAAAAATTTTTACAGTTCACTCAGTAGGTAGAAGAAAACAAAAAAAGATGGTGTTTCAGGAAACATGTAACAGCTTCTCTGAACAAACCATAGAATAATTCTTGCCTTACAAATTGAAGATAATCTTACATGGAACTGACAGTTTCAGTGTGTTCTAAGAAAGGAACTAATCTGTTTCGCTATGATCCAATCCAATAGAAACTCCATTGCAGTGTTATTTTTTATGAATGAAACTTTATAAAAGGAGCATTTTGGGAACAAATTTGTGTTTTTAATAGGTGGATGATAGAGAGTCGATTTAAGAAATGGTATAAATTCGATGAGTTTAGATATTTCAAAAAATCTGCTTTTCGCCTTTTCCTTATATTTTTCACGCTCTTGGGATTTAAACAACGGTGGAGAGCAATATAGCGAATCGGTGAATAAGAGCATAACCCTTGCATTCTGTATGTTTTCCCCAATGAGTCAAACCGGGATGTATCTATACAGGTTCCCTTAAGCCCTTATAGATGTGTCGAACAAAGATCTTGCCTATTCAGGTAAGTTAAGGATTAGGATAAGGGTAAGGATTGATTAGCAAGAAACAGAATATAAATATATAGGGCAATGTTTCGATTTTTTAAACTATTTTTTCATTACATATTCATTACATATATACTTTCCAGCGGAGATTTACCGGACACATAAAAAGGCCAAGCTATATAATTTTCAGCCATAAACAGGACCAATGATTATAAAGTCCTGGATAGTTTCACCAGCGATTGTTGCACGTAACTACAAAAGAGTTCTTCCATTGTTAACCATAACCATAAAAAAGCGTTTTTGGTTTTTACTTTCAAACATGCTATTCCAATGCTCACATTTACTGAATTTACTGTCATGGGCTTCTTTTAATCCAATCATTTTCGCTTTTTTGTTTGCTTTCTATTTGATCTAAAAATGAATAAATAAGACAATATGTTGTATAAGCCTTCTTGCATGCCTAACCACCATTATGTCAATGAAGTATAGCGTGTAAAAATCTTTTTACAGGTTCATTTTCTCCATGAGTTACTGCACCCATCACCCTGCTTTTCATCTTTCAAAATATAAAATTGAAAAAATCAACTAACCTGTAAAGGTCTATAAATAATCATTGCTCACAATTTCCAATAGGCATGTTTGAAAACTAAAATAAAAGAACTTGATGGTTTCACCTAAAATAAATGAAAATACTCGATTAACCAACATGATCAATACATCCTAAATAACCTGTAAGCTCAATGTTCATAAGGTGCCGATTTAAGTCTAAAATAGAATCACTGCTCGCTTACATAGACTGAATGTTATCAAAGTTCATAGAATGTTTTTGTTCATATTACAGTGCACATCATCAGCTGATTCTTTTGAAACGAAGATATAAATGTGTCATAATTGCATCAATAAATAATAAATGACGTTCACGTGACAATACTGGTGCACAAAGTTGTGAAAAAGGCTGAAACATCTACTCGATTTTCTTATGTTGTTGCCTAACTAATCATCTATTCTATGAACTGTGATGGGATATAATAACAGTTATTTGATAAGTGAATCACAGAATTAGTTTATTTCCTAATTTACGAAACTTTAAACAATTCCTGAGAACAGACTGATTACGAAAAGTTTGTGAAACTACGAAACTAAAGTAACTATGGAAAGGAAAGTGTGGAGATTTTGATGATAGAAATATAACTTCTAAAACAATAAATAAACTATAAAAATAAACTATAAAAATAAACTATAAAAACTATAAACTAATCTGAAACTGCCATGCATTAGTTAATGTTAATTTAAGCAATAAAAGGTAAGTTTCAATTGTATGATAGAATAATGGTAATGCTAAATAGGATGAGAATTTTAACAATTTGAAGTAGATTTTAAGGCGTGGCAGTTTCATGAAGACCTCGGTTTTCACTCGTAAGCAGTGTACACTTAATTACGGATCGTTTTTTTTTCCGTTTCTTTTCCCGTTTCTTACAACCGTCATGCAAACCCGTCACGGCCACCATTACGTTTCCATGCACGATAAGCGTTTATAGATTTTGGACCAGGATGGGTCCTGCAATAACGCAGGAAATCGTCAACAGTATCTACAACATTGAAGGAGATCATTTAATATCTTCTTATACTAACATATCAATGATATTCTCAAAAATAATATTACCTTGTTCTCCAACATGTGGCACTAAAATGGAAAAAAATACAATTAAGAGTGGCCAAAAAATGGAAGTTGTTATCTCATATTTCTATGCATAAACCCTATTACAGATTCATTTAGTTAGGTGTTCATTTAGTTAGGTGTTAAAGTTACTTACAACGTTGCGATAGATTGGGAGGTACTAAAACATGCAGAAAAAAAAAATTAGAAGACGTGACAGAGTACATTGCTGAAATACAATTACAGGTTCACTCAGTCATAGTTAAAGTTACTTACACCTTGCTACATCATTTTGTGATACTTAAACATGCAGAAAAAAAATACAATTAGAAGATGTGACAGGGAAAATAGAAGCTGTTTATATGCACAAACCCTAGTACAGATTCATTTAGTCATATTTAAATTAACTTACATCTTATTTCATCATTTCGTGGCACTAAAACATGCAGAAAAAAAAATTAATTAGAAGTTGTTATCTCATAGTCTCCAAGAAAAATGTAAAAATGAAATGATCTGATCAATATCACAGTATTATCACTGTTATCATTCTACTGCACAAACTGGAAATGAAACTGTAACCAAACCATTTACATAAGTGATACAGTGTTCTTACCAGCGACTTCAACTGGATCTATAAAGTAAAATGTATATTCAAAATATCCTTTTCTTATATAGGTCATGTAACAAATTATAATATATGTCAAAAACTAACCTTCTTCTAAAATAAATCTTTCAAATACTAAAACACAACAGAAACAATATTAATTTTTTATCTTTTATTTTTTAATTTTATTTTATATTTAGGTTTACGTCATAGGCAATTCATGGTAACGGAGTACACGGCGAGAACGTAAATCAATGGGACTTGTACTCCACCTAAAAAAACAGTCTACAAAAATGAAGCTGTTGTTTAGGTAAAAATAACAGGTGTTATTTAATGTATAAATAGAAATTATAAGAAAGCTTCCAATTGAAACACACAGAAAACAGAACTGATAACAATTTAGCCAGACAATCTCAACAGTACGCAATTGAGCTACAGGTTAGAAGGTACAACAATCTTAACAGTACCGAATTGTAGACACCTATCAACTGTAAAGTTAATAGTGGAGCTACTGACACAACAATATGAACAGCGCCCAAATGTAGCATATTAGCCCAACTGCTCTTCCAGCAATGTTTTAAATAATGTTTGAAATAAAATTCGGATTTCCAGAGAGTTTGCATTACAAAATTTACAAAAACACAACAGTGCACACATTTTACTGTAACACTTGTGGAAAGACAACATTCTGAGTATAACACTTACCATTTATATACTTCTGTTTCCTAGTTTCTACTATTTTGATTTTGACATTTGCGAACGCTTTTGCCCTGGAACAGGCAACATATAGCTAACCATGTGAAAAACATGGCCTCTGAAGGTATAAACCTATCTTGTCAAATGTTTGACCTTGACTCTTGTTAATTGTAAAAGAGTATGCTAATCGAAGTGGCAATTGTCTACGTTTCAGAACAAATGGCATACCTGTATCCGATGGAGATAACTGAACTCTCGGAATAAAAATTGTTTCTCCAATTACTGAGTCTGTCAGAACTTCAGCTTTCACAAAATTTTGCGAAAGTTGCCGAACAGTAAGACGGGTTCCATTACAGAGGCCTTTTTTAATATTCAAATTTCTTAAAAGCATAACAATAGCACCAACTTTCAACCGCAAACAATGGGGAGGCATTCCTGATGGTGTGATACTATGTAAAAAATACATGGGATAATTGCTTGCTCTTCCTCATTATCACATACAACTTCATCTGCACTGAAGTAACTCAGTGCTTCTCTATCCAACCTGTCTAACACCTCGTTGTTAATGGTAAGAGACTGATCATTTGTTGGTGTTAAAATGGCTGTTGTGGCATACTGGTCAGGATCTAATTCATCATACATTGCTGAAATCAGTGAAGCATTTTGTGCAATGACGCAGCAGGCAGGAACTTCAACCGCGTCTTTAGCTGGGTCTTCCTGTTTGGTTGTTAGCTCACCATTACCAAGTTGTAGCAGCCACTCACAAAATTGTTGTTCTTCTGGTCTTGCTCGCATATTTTGTGTTAATGAGAACTTTGACACAGATACCCAAAGTGGAGAACTGGTCAAACAGACTTCAATAATATCTGTAGGTTTGGCTTTCTTCACGACGGGCAAACATTGACGAAAATCTCCACCCCATAAAAGGATTTTACCACCAAAGGGTGCTTGATTGTTGCATATGTCTTGAAGCAATCTATCTATTGCATGAAAGATATGTGTTGAAACCATTGTTGCCTCATCTATGAGGAAAAGGTCAACATTACGAAGAAAATCTCCTTGTTTTGAAGTTGGTGTAACATTGCAGACACTGTTTTCTACAACAGGCACAGGGAGTCTAAATAATGAATGTAGATTAGAACCATTAATAAGTAACGTAGCTGCAATTCCTGTAAATGCTGCGGTAGCTACGTTCCAGCCATGACTTTTAACTGCTGATATAATATAGTTATACGTGAATGTCTTACCCGTTCCAGCTGGACCATCAAGGTAAAACAACCGATTTGTTTGGTGAACACCGTTTCGAACATTTGAAACTGCAGACAATATTGCATCTGCATCAATATTGCAATTGCTCCCTGTTGTTTATTAAGTTGCGGTCTTACCTGAATCACCTGCTCATGGTAAATATTTAAATTAACCTCTTCCTCAGCTGGTTGTTCAACCAACTCTGGAAGATCAAAATGTGTTAAACTCATACCAAACTGTCTTAGAACATCATTGATGTATCCTAAAACGTTTTGTTCGGCTTCAGCTTCAGTCATTACACGAATGTGATCCTCACACATTTGATCTTTAAACACATTCCACAATTCCAAAGGATTAGATGGTTCACAGTGGGTCAATATTGTGGCAAATAGTTGTCTCAATTGATGTGGCATTTAAAATGTAGCTGCCCCTTCCATTGTATTTCTCCATTCTTCATCATCCTGAAGGAGATTTCTGGCCAAACACGCTTCCCTGAAAGTATTATAAACAACACCATTAAATGTTCGTAAATTATCAAATAATATTGCTCCTGGAACATGTAACAATAAGACCCGAAGAAAAAATCTTTCCCTTTCAGTCGGTCTAGCATTATACAACCGAGCAACAATAGGTTTTTGAACTTTACTTCTCTTTTTCCATTTTCCGTCTTTAGTCTTAAAAGTGTAATGGTATGGTATATCCATATACAGATATTGGCTTGCTTCTGGATTTTCTTCGTTGAATTTGAACCAAGCTGTCAAATGAGTATTTTTTAATAATTCTCTTTCAACAGCTGCTTCTTCCTGACCTGGCCTGAAATATGTTTGCTGAAGGTTAGGTAAATGGACAGCCAATCGCTTGATGCAGTGAGATTTGTCATGCATTGGAAACTCAAAAAGTCTCCACAAAGCTTCTGGTGCACTCACATAACGAGCATCTAAAAAGTTTTAATTTCATCATATTACAGTGTTTCGTTAATTACAACATGAGCCCTGTCATGACCTTTGTACACATATTTAAACAAATACTTAACACTTTTAATAGAAGTACATGCTTCCATGTTGATGTGTGCATTATATTTTTTTGACAACCAAGGACAGTATGGTACTACCCAACGGTTATCAAGGTCCACGTTCTTTACCCTAACTGTTCGACCATCATTTCGTCGACGATAGATGGGATATCCATTGACATTTATCTGTCACAAAAAGATTTAGGAAAGTTTTTTGTACAATTTCCATCGTCATCCATGCAAACAGCATTTGCATTATAGTTACCACAGGGTCCATGTATCATGCAGGTTTTGCTGATATTAAACAACTCAGGTTCCAATTCTTGATCTGGAATTTCTGCACAAATTAAGTCATCTACATCGTGTACATTCTGCAGTTTGTCTTCCTGGGCTAAATGAATCAAAATATGTGCATGAGGTAAAGACCTTTTTTGAAATTCAATCACATACAAATGGGAAATTGTTTTCCCCAAAACACCATGTTTATTGATATCAATTAAAAGGGCTTTCAATTTTAAATTAAAAACACGGGCAACCAAATCAGGTCGAAAATGTGCAGGCTCATTATCTAAATTTTCAGTTATTTCCTTCCACTTTGGATTGCAAGTGACGGTGCAAAATAAATCTGGTTTCCCCATCTTGGTCACCACAGCCATTGCATCTTGATAATTTTGTTGCATGGCACGGAGACTACCCTGATAAGAAGATGGTAATATCACAGGTTTACTAGCATTAAGCCCTTCATTTTCAGCAATGTTAGCCAGGTGATCAATCAATCCACGATACTGTTCCACGCGCAGAGCTGATTGATTGTGACGAATATAACTCAAACGATCTGCTTCAACTCTACAGTAATTATCAACAGTAAACTGTTGAAATAACTTCATACCTTTCAAGATAGGGTTGAAAACATTTCTGAATGCAAACCTATACGTATAATACTGCAACATGGTTAAGCGGCTTCCAGTAGCAGTTGCATGCTCAGCAACATGGTTCATGTCAATTACCCAACCACTTTCCCCTCTTGGAAAAAAACAGGATAAACCATAGGATCCACATGTGGTGAGTTTGATCGCATATCCTGTAATGGC
This sequence comes from Turritopsis rubra, assembly GCA_039566895.2. Lineage (NCBI taxonomy): Eukaryota > Metazoa > Cnidaria > Hydrozoa > Anthoathecata > Oceaniidae > Turritopsis > Turritopsis rubra. Next base: position 16,180,716 of record CM077620.1, read on the forward strand.
TGATCTCGAGGATAAAAAAAATATATCTCTGGCCAAAGGTGGTGCACCGTCATTACCAACAAAGATAGCTGCAACTTCTTCATGGAGAGGTAAATTATATCGCCGTCGATCGCCACCAACTCTCAGATGCATTTTGACCTATAAAAATATATACACATTGTATGTCTTGACATATTTAAATGTATCAAACACAAAAATCTGAATTTTATTATAGACCTGTGAGGGTAGACGATTTTCAAGTTCGGCTTGTTGTTGCTCTTCAGCTTCAACCTCTCCCATGTATTTATAGGCTGCAGCATAAGGATTCTCCCTTATAATTATATTTTGTAATGTTTCCATTACTTCGGGCAAACAATCTTGATTTTCTGGTCTTGCCATTCGATGGTTAAATGCTTCAACACCGTCATGGATATACAACTGGCCATAGCAAGGAGGGATACCTTGCTGCGGATGCAGATTACCTGTTCTATGACATACTTGACCATTTATACGAAAGACTAGAGGTCCACGGCCTACAGGTGTAGCCAGTTTAGCACCCATTTATGCAAATGCTACAGAACTATGAAATTTCCGTATGTTTTCTTGGAAATTTGTAGCCTGTACGGTATTACCTACTAAGAGATCCTTAAGGCCATTTGGATAAATGAAGTCATCAAGATGAACCTTGCCATTGTGGCAACATTTAAAACAATCTTCCTCAACAAATTTTAAGGCTGCACAGAAACTACATACCTGATTCATGGCACCCAAATAATGTTCTTCTGGGAGAAAAGCAATGCACGTGGAGCTCTCCTCCTAATACGGCGTGGGACAGTCATATGTCTTTGGGGTTGTACGTTATACCGTATGGGCTGTAAAATTAAATTATTAACCCTATTTCCTATTTGGTTAGCATCATTATTAATATCATGATGGCGCGCGTCAGCAACATCTTCATGTTCAAATCTACGCTGAAGAACAGACCGCGCCTGCTGCTGAATTTGTGGCTGTAAAACAAATTTCCCACCTCTAAAAACTGCATGAAATGCTGAAAACATAATAGCTAGATGCCTCATAAATGCTCCCAAACTCTGCTAGATAAGGTTGAAACCTGTAAAAAAATGAACAGTATGATCTCCAAAATATCTATAGCTATATGTGCTCTTAAAATAAAATAAATTATAAACCTACTGTTTAAACCTTTTACTATCTTCTTATACTAACCTCTCCTGTCGCACTTCGAATGTCTATGGAAGGTAAAAAAAAAGTAAATAAACGTTCTGTAGCCTAGCCTATATATATATAGCTATGATATTCATCGGTGGTGTTGGCTATATTCATATTCTAGCTATTACTAAAATCTGATATTACAAACCTTTATTAAACTTTTCTTTTTGTAATTCTCTTTGTGTACTCTACCACTTCTAAATAATAATGTGGAAAAACCATGTTTTGAAAACCGCAGCCGTTTTATCGTACACCATTTTACTACCATTGTTTACATCCAAGTGATCAAGTCAAGATCTTTCGCTTTCGATTGCCTCAATAAAAAAGTACTTTTCTAAAACTTTTTACTTCGCTCGTAAACACCAGGTTCGCTGTTGTTTTCTTCGTGAACTGAATTTCTTTTTGTTTTAATTTTGTTGTCAATAGAGTCGACGTTCTAATGTCGTTCGAAATTCCATATATGGAAGCAAAAACAATGGGAATGAGTTTCATATGCTAATACGGAGAAAAAAAACATCCATTGACGAACTTCCCGAGAAATTTTACCTAACGTTCTTTCTTTAAAAGTTAGGTACGAAAGAAGCAAGATTGCGTATTAGTATAAGAAGACTAGTATCCCGGGTAAAAACATTTTACCGGTTCACTTTCCCCATGAGTTACTGCCATCCCGTGATTTTCCTATCAATATAGGGGTGACCGAAAATAAAATAACACAATCCAAAAGGTTAAGTATCACTAAGTTGTAAAGCTCCAAAAGCTGATCAAAAAAATGTATGGGATCGTCTGTGTACGACCTGCCGTTACAGAGATATCGTAAATCAAACATTTTGATGACGTCACACCCGTCCCCAAAAAGTTTTAGACCCAATTTTTTTTTCGTTACCCTTTTGCCAAATTATCGCGGACCACAAAAACGTCAGTTATCCCCATTGGTTCACGAGATATTTGACCCTAAACGTCGCGTTCCTTTGGGAGTGCAATGCAATGTCCCCCGTGCCAAAAAATTCATGTCGCGTCATTTGCTACTACCAATATACTAATACTGAAAAAACGCTTGTCGCAGCAGCGTGGTTTTACGCGCTCCTCGTGAGAAAATGACCGTGAAATTTTTCTAAATGTATCACTCTCTAAAATAAAAGTGGTATGCACACTCGCTATTAGTATATAAGACTAGTATCCCGGGTAAAAACATTTTACCGGTTCATTTTTAGATGACGTCACGCCCGTCCCCAATAAGTTACATGAGTTACACCCCCATCTTCACCCGTGTTCTATCAAGTTATAGAGATGATAAAAAATAAAATCGCACAATCCAAAAGAATAAGTACCACTAAATTGTAGAGCTCGAAAAGCTGATCAAGAAAATGTATGGGATCGCCTGTGTACGACTAACAGTTACGGAGATATCCACGATCAAAGATTCTGATGACGTCACACCCGTCCCCAAAAAGTTTTGGACCCAAATTTTTTCGTCACCCCATCGCCAATATCGCGCGCCCAAAGTGACATCAGTTATTCCCATTGGTTCTCGAGATATTTAACCCTAAAAATCGCATTGTATTTAGGATGCAATGCAATGTGCCTACTGACGTCGCGGAATATTGCCTATATCTCGACAACTCAGTTACGCACGATCTAAAATTTAATTATAATATTTTCCATAAAAACATTTCGTTCCCAGTCCTTTTATTCACACTGACCGAACTAAATTTGTTATGCACAACTCGCTATTAGTATATAGACTAGTGTCCCGGGTAAAAACATTTTACCGGTTCCCTTTCAACATGAGTTACCACCATCCCATGATTTTTCTATCAATAAGGTAAAATGAAGGCGTAAATTAAAGTAAAGTAAAGGCGTGTAAAAACATTTTACCGGTTCACTTTCCCCATCAGTTACAACCCCCAACTCCCGTGCTTACCCTCTCTCTTACAATATGGCGGTGACGAAAAATAACATCATATAATTGCTAACAATAAATTTCACCAAGCTGTAGAGCTCGAAAACCTGATCAAGAAAATGTATGGGATCGCCTGTGTACGACTTACCGTTACGGAGATATCGTCGATCAAAAATTCTGATGACGTCACACCCGTCCCCAAAAAGTTCTCGACCCAAATTTTTCGACACCCCATCGCCAATATCGCACGCCCAAAGCGACGTCAGTTATTCCCATTGGTTCTCGAGATATTTGCCCTTAAACATCGCCTTCTATTTAGGGTGCAATGCAATGCGCCCACTGACGTCGTGCTACTCCTATAATACTATATCGCCTATATCTCGACAACTCAGTTACGCACGACCTAAAATGTCACTATATCACAGTCCATAAGAACATTTCGTTCCCAATCTTTTTATTCACACTGACCAAACTAAATTTGTTATGCACAGTCGCTATTAGTATATAGACTAGTATCCCGGGTAAAAATATTTTACGGTTCACTTTCCCCATGAGTTACCGCCATCCCGTGATTTTTCTATCAATATAAAAAATAAAATCACACAATCCAAAAGGTTAAGTATCACTAAGTTGTAAAGCTCCAAAAGCTGATCAAGAAAATGTATGGTATCGCCTGTGTACGACTTACGGTTACGGAGATATTGTCGATCAAAGATTTTGATGACGTCACACTCGTCCCAAAAAAGTTTTAGACCCAATTTTTTTTTCGTCGCCCCATCACCCAATATCGCGGATCCCAAAAACATCAGTTATCCCAGTCAGTTCTCGAGATATTTGCCCCTAAACGTCGCGTTCCATTGGGGATGCAATGCAATGTTACCCGTACCAAAAAGTTCATGTCGCGTCATTTGCTACTACAAATATACTAATACTGAAAAACCGCTTCTCGCAGCAGCGTGGTTTTACGCGCTCTTCCTGTGAAAATGACTGTGAAATTTTTCTAAATGTATCACTCTCTAAAATAAAAGTGGTATGCACACTCGCTATTTGTATATAGACTAGTATCCCGTGTAAAAACATTTTACGGTTCACTCTCAAGGATCATGATAAGATATATAAGAATACAGCCTAAAAATGGTTTAATTATATATATTTGCCAGCTATTGAGTGAAACCGTAAAATTATGCCTTTGCCCGGGATACCTGAATCAATTAAAATGTGAATCGTAAAAAAACATTATACCTCCTCAGTATACACAACCAAAGGATCATTCTTCTATGAATTCATTAAATGCTTTATCCAAATTGCTTGTACCGTGATTATGTAAAACCATGATTGGCACATTCAATATTCTTCTTCATAATTTTTGTTTACATTATATTTTTAATCTAAAAAGAAAGAAGTCGTATAGAAAAGAAGCCAGAAAAAAATGCATTCAGAATGTAAAATAGCACTAAATAACCAAGATAAGCACCATGGCTTAAATTCAAACTGCGAATTCCAAAACGACATTCGCAAAGCCAGTACAAATAATAAGTAGGCTCCCCTAAAATGTACATGATGTAGCAAAAGAGCCACTTGAAAAGAAATCATACATTACACATTACACACACTCCCTCTGCCCTGCCAAAGACAAAATAAAACAAACAACAAACAAAATAAAACTAATTTAAAGAAATATGACTGTGGCCATCATGGAATAGGTAGATGTTATCAATGAAGAGTATAAAGGAAAGATATTAAGCTAAAAAGATCCTCTCCTCCACTAAAAACAAAACAAACAACACACTTAAAATGTAGGGAAAGGGTTAGGGTTCAATCATCATATGAGGGTAGGGGAGAGAGCTTTAACTTTCTTGAAAACAGCCACAAAAATTCGCTTGAAAAATAAACAACGACAATAACACAGCAGCAATAATATCTCAGCGTAACACAAAACCCTTTACTGCTTCACATGCAACAAAAAAACATCAGAAATAACGATGTAGCTCTTCCACACAATATGTTGATAACGTTTCCCACATGGTCGAAATGATTGCAACGACGCAGCCATTTTTAATCACAATATTAAATACCACTTCGTTAACAATCCTCCAATTCAATTCAGTCTCTTCACTTTCCAGCACACCATTACTACCAAAAATAACGACATTATCTTCGTGTTTTCATTCACTTTTTTATGTATATACTTCCACTCGTTAATTCCATCATTACAAAACGATCAATTCCAAGTAAAAGAAATAAATTAAAAACCATTTGCTACCATTTGACGACTTCTTCTGTGCAAAACCATTTTTAATAACTGTAAAAGTAAGATGTTCTTCACTTTCCAGTACACGTTTCTACTACTATTTCTTTCTTCCACTCGTTAATACGTTAAATAATAATGATACAATCCTTCGTTTGATTTCTTCGTTCGTCTCGCGAATCAATCTTTACGAAAACAAAAACAGATTTGTTTACATTTTAAAAACCCTCACTTCTTTTCTGCATCATCATCATAGGACTGGTAGTAACTTTACTAATACTTTCGCAACAAACAACAATATTATTCTTCCCTTTTTGAAATAAAAACAAACAACAAAAAACAAAAACAGTTCTTCCCTCTTCTTGTTCAAACAAAAATGATCGTTGAGAATATTTCAAACGAAAAACCATTGCATTGCATCCTCCTCCGTGGAGACATTTCGTTGTCTTATTTACCCTACAACACCCTTCGGCATGAAAAAACCCGTAAGATGGAGTTGGACCATTACTAATACGCAAATGAAAATACCAAAAAAACGCTTCTCGCAGCAGCGTGGTTTTACGCGCTCCTCGTGAGAAAATGACCGTGAAATTTTTCTAAATGTATCACTCTCTAAAATAAAAGTGGTATGCACACTCGCTATTAGTATATAAGATAGTATCCCGGGTAAAAACATTTTACCGGTTCACTTTCCCCATGAGTTACCACCATCCCGTGCTCTTCCTCTTTCAATATATAGTATATAACGAAAAATAAGATCACACAATCCAAAAGAATAGGTACCACTAAGTTGTAGAGCTCGAAAAGCTGATCAAGAAAATGTATGGGATCGCCTATGTACGACGTACCGTTACGGAGATATAGTCGATCAAAAATTCTGATGACGTCACACCCGTCCCAAAAAAGTTTTAGGCCCAAATTTTTCGACACCCCATCGCCAATATGGCGCGCCCAAAGTGACGTCAGTTATTCCCATTGGTTCTCGAGATATTTGCCCATGAAAATCGCGTTCTATTTAGGGGGCACTGCAATGTGCCCACTGACGTCGCGCTACTCCTATAATACTAATATCGCCTATATCTCGACAACTCAGTTACGCACGACCTAAAATGTCACTTTATAACAGTCCATACGAACATTTCGTTCCCAGTCCTTTTATTCACACTGACCGAACTAAAAAGTGGATGCACAACTCGCTATTAGTATATAGACTAGTATCCCGGGTAAAAACATTTTACCAGTTCACTTTCCCCATGAGTTACCACCATCCCGTGCTCTTCCTCTTTCAATATATAGTATATGACGAAAAATAAAATCACGCAATCCAAAAGAATAGGTACCACTGAGTTGTAGAGCTCGAAAAGCTGATCAAGAAAATGTATGGGATCGTCTGTGTACAATGTTGTTTCGTGTCAGCCATATTTTAGATTTGATGGAAACCATACATGATGAAGTTACCTTTTGAAAAATTGACATTTTGTAACTGGGAAAAAAATGTTTTGCGAAGGTTTTGAAATGTTGGGAAGATTCTTGTTATTTTGATGTCCATCAAAAATTGTGATGACGTCACACCCGTCCCCAAAAAGTTTTAGACCCAAATCTTTCGTCACTCCATCGCCAATATCGCGCGCCCAAAGCGACGTCAGTTATTCCCATTGGTTCTCGAGATATTTGCCCCTGAAAATCGCGTTCTATTTAGGGTGCAATGCAATGTGCCCACTGACGTCGCGCTACTCCTATAATACTAATATCGCCTATATCTCGACAACTCAGTTACGCACGATCTAAAATTTAATTATAACATTTTCCATACGAACATTTCGTTCCCAGCCTTTTATTCACACTGACCGAACTAAATTTGTTATGCACAGTCGCTATTAGTATATAGACTAGTATCCCGGGTAAAAATATTTTACCGGTTCACTTTCCCCATGAGTTACTACCCCCAACCAACGTGCTTGCTCTCTCATACAATATGGAGGTGACGAAAAATAAAATCACACTATCCAAAAGAATAAGTACCACTGAGTTTTAGAGCTCGAAAAGCTGATCAAGAAAATGTAGGGGATCGCCTGTGTACGACTTACCGTTACGGAGATATAGTCCATCAAAAATTCTGATGACATCCGACCCGTCCCCAAAAAGTTCTGGACCCAAATTTTTCGACACCCCATCGCCATTATTGGGGGCTCAAAGTGACATCAGTTATTCCCATTGGTTCTCGAGATATTTACCCTTAAATATCGCGTTCTATTTAGGGTGCAATGCAATGTGCCCACTGACGTTGCGCTACTCCTACAATACTAATATCGCCATTAAAGTGACAACTCAATTACGCACGACCTAAAAGTGCAATTATAACAGTCCATACAAAAATTTCGTTCCCAGTTCTTTTTACGGAGATATCGTAGATCAAACATTTTTATGACGTCACACTCGTCCCCAAAAAGTTTTAGACCCAATTTTTTTTTCGTCACCCTTTTTCCAAATTATTGCGGACCCCAAAAACGTCAGTTATCCCCATTGGTTCTCGAGATATTTGACCCTAAACGTCGCGTTCCATTAGGGGTGCAATGCAATGTTCCCAGTGCCAAAAAATTCATGTCGCGTCATTTGCTACTACCAATATACTAATACTGAAAAAACGCTTCTCGCAGCAGCGTGGTCTTACGCGCTCCTCGTGAGAAAATGACCGTGAATTTTTTCTAAATGTATCACTCTCTAAAATAAAAGTAGTATGCACACTCGCTGTTAGTATAGAACTAGTATCCCGGGTAAAAATATTTTACCGGTTCACTTTTCCCATGAGTTACCGCGATCCCGTGATTTTTCTATCAATATAAAAAATAAAATCACACAATCGAAACGGGTAAGTAGTACCACGCTATAGAGCTCGAAAAGCTGATCAAGAAAATGTATGGTATCGCCTGTGTACGACTTACGGTTACGGAGATATCGTCGATCAAAGATTTTGATGACGTCACACTCGTCCCCAAAAAGTTTTAGACCCAATTTTTTTTACGTCGCCCCATCGCCCAATATCGCGGATCCCAAAAACGTCCGTTATCCCAGTCAGTTCTCGAGATATTTGCCCCTAAACGTCGCGTTCCATTGGGGATGCAATGCAATGTTACCCGTGCCAAAAAATTCATGTCGCGTCATTTGCTACTACAAATATACTAATACTGAAAAAACGCTTCTCGCAGCAGCGTGGTTTTACGCGCTCTTCCTGTGAAAATGACCGTGAAATTTTTCTAAATGTATCACTCTCTAAAATAAAAGTGGTATGCACACTCGCTATTAGTATATAGACTAGTATCCCGGGTAAAAACATTTTACCGGTTCATTTTCCCCTCGAGTTACTGACCCCAACCCCCGTGCTCTTCCTCTTTCAATATATAGTATATGACGAAAAATAAAATCACACAATCCAAAAGAATAGGTACCACTGAGTTGTACAGCTTGAAAAGCTGATCAAGAAAATGTATAGGATCGTCTGTGTACGATGTACCGTTACGGAGATATCGTCGATCAAAAATTGTGATGACGTCACACCCGTCCCCAAAAAGTTTTAGACCCAAATTTTTTCGACACCCCATCGCCAATATCGCACGCCCAAAGTGACGTCAGTTATTCCCATTGGCTTTCGAGATATTTGACCCTAAAAATCGCGTTCCATTTAGGGTGCAATGCAATATCGCCTATATCTCGACAATTCAGTTAACCGCGATCTAAAATTTAATCATAGCATTTTCCATACGAACATTTCGTTCCCAGTCCTTTTATTCACACTGACCGAACTAAATTTGTTATGCACAGTCGCTATTAGTATATAGACTAGTATCCCGGGTAAAAACATTTTACCGTGCTCTTCCTCTTTCAATATATAGTATATGACGAAAAATATAATCACGCAATTCAAAAGAATAGGTATCACTAAGTTGTAGAGCTCGAAAAGCTGATCAAGAAAATGTATGGGATCGCCGGTGTACGGCGTGCCGTTACTGAGATATCGTCGATCAAAGATTTTAATGACGTCACACCCGTCCCCAAAAGTTCTGAAACCAAATTTTTCGACACCCCATCGCCAATATCGCGTGCCCAAAGCGACGTCAATTATTCCCATTGGTTCTTGAGATATTTGCCCTTAAATATCGCGTTCTATTAAGGGTGCAATGCAATGTGCCCACTGACGTCGCGCTACTTCTATAATACTAATATCTCCTATATCTCGACAACTCAGTTACGAACGACCTAAAATGTCACTATATCACAGTCCATACGAACATTTCGTTCCCAGTCCTTTTATTTACACTGACTGAACTAAATTTATTATGCACAGTCGCTATTAGTATATAGACTAGTATCCCGGGTAAAAACATTTTACCGGTTCACTTTTCCCATGAGTTACCGCCATCCCGTGATTTTTCTATCAAAATAAAAAATAAAATCACACAATCGAAACGGGTAAGTAGTACCACGCTATAGAGCTCGAAAAGCTGATCAAGAAAATGTATGGTATCGCCTGTGTAAGACTTACGGTTACGGAGATATCGTCGATCAAAGATTTTGATGACGTCACATTCGTCCCAAAAAAGTTTTAGACCCAATTTTTTTTTCGTCGCCCTATCGCCCAATATCGCGGATCCCAAAAACGTCCGTTATCCCAGTCAGTTCTCGAGATATTTGCCCCTAAACGTCGCGTTCCATTGGGGATGCAATGCAATGTTACCCGTGCCAAAAAATTCATGTCGCGTCATTTGCTACTACAAATATACTAATACTGAAAAAACGCTTCTCGCAGCAGCGTGGTTTTACGCGCTCTTCCTGTGAAAATGACCGTGAAATTTTTCTAAATGTATCACTCTCTAAAATAAAAGTGGTATGCACACTCGCTATTAGTATATAGACTAGTATCCCGGGTAAAAACATTTTACCGGTTCATTTTCCCCTCGAGTTACTGACCCCAACCCCCGTGCTTTTCCTCTTTCAATATATAGTATATGACGAAAAATACAATCACACAATCCAAAAGAATAGGTACCATGGAGTTGTACAGCTCGAAAAGCTGATCAAGAAAATGTATAGGATCGTCTGTGTACGATGTACCGTTACGGAGATATCGTCGATCAAAAATTGTGATGACGTCACACCCGTCCCCCAAAAGTTTTAGACCTAAATTTTTTCGACACCCCATCGCCTAAAGTGACGTCAGTTATTCCCATTGGTTCCCGAGATTTTTGCCCTTAAATATCGCGTTCTATTTAGGGTGCAATGCAATGTGCCCACTGACGTCGCGCTACTCCTATAATACTAATATCGCCTATATCTCGACAACTCAGTTACGCGCGATCTAAAATTTAATCATAACATTTTCCATACGAACATTTCGTTCCCAGTCCTTTTATTCACACTGACCGAACTAAATTTGTTATGCACAGTCGCTATTAGTATATAGACTAGTATCCCGTGTAAAAACATTTTACGGTTCCACTCCCAAGAATTATGATAAAAATATAAAAATGCAACCTAAATATGTTTCTGTTACATTTTCCAACTATTGAGTGAAACCATAAAATTGTCTTTGCACGGGATACCTGAATCAAATGTGAGTCATAAAAAAATTATACCTGCTCAGGATTCAACCAAAGGGTCTTTCCACCATGAATTCATTAAATGATTCATCCCAATTGCATGTACCATATGATGTAAAACCATGATTGGCACATTCATTCTCCTTGGTCCATATTCCGTTTTATTAAATTTTCTAAATTTAAAAAGAAAGAAATTGTATAGAACAGAAGCAAATACATGATCATCAGAAACAGAAAAAAATTTCTTAGAATGTAAAATAGCACTACGTAAATAAATATCATGTGCCCTGTCATTTCCACTATAGAACCAAGATAAGCACCATAGCTTAAATTCAGCCTGGGGATTCCTAAACGACATACGTAAAGTCAGCAAACAAAAACACAAACAGTGATAAATTGAAAGAAATATAAGATATAGATACTGCAAAATGGAATGACCTTAATGGTCTCCCTCTCACGCTAACAAAAGAAAAAACAAACAACAAATCAGCAGCATATACTTTAAGGAATAATAGTAATAAAATCATTGCTCGAAGGACAAAAGAAAATCTGAAAAAGCTTGGGATGTGTTGTGGTCAGTTATAATTCTCATGGCATAGTAAGTGGTGTGGGTAGGGGTAGAGGACAGGGATAATCAATCATCATTAAAACCAAACCATCTTGCTCCAAAGTTTCAACATAAATATGGCAATAATATATTGTCAGCCACGATAATTCTTCTAACAACAAACTCTAATATTACACTGTCGTTAGAAATAATTTTCCACATTCTTGTGACTATTATGCATACCCTATTATAAAAAAAAGGAAAACAAACCAAAAAAATAGATATATGCTATGAGTATTTTTGTTACAGCTCAGAGCCAAACACAAATCTATTATATATTTCATTTCCGAATCAAAATAAGATGCTGGTAGTGGGTAGAATAATTTAAATAAAGCTAACACGATGATGGGGAAGGGAGAGCTCTAACTTTCTTGAAAACAGCCACAAAAATTTGCTTGAAAAATTACAACAATGACACAGCAGCAATAATCTCTCAGCGTAACATAACACTCTTTACTACGGTTTCACACGCAAAAAACCCCACAGAAATAATGATTTTGCCCTTTATCCTACCATAAATATCAACATTATCTGTTGATAATGTTTCCCACATGGTCGAAGTGATTGCAACGGCGCAACCATTTTTAATAACTGCAAAGAGAAAATAAATGCCACTTCGTTAACAATCCTCTCCAATTCAATTAACAGTTTCTTCGCTTTCCAGCACACGTTAGTACCAAAAACAACGACATTATCTTCGTGTTTTCATTCACTTTTTTATGTAAATACTTCCACTCGTTGATTCCATCATTACAAAACGATCAATTCCACAAAAAAGAAATAAATTAAAAACCATTTGCTTCCATTTGACCTCTTCTTCTGTGCAACCATTTAATAACTGTAACATAAATAAGTCAGATGTTCTTCAGTTTCCAGTACAGTACACGTTTCTGCTTTTATAAACCATACATTTTTTCTTCCACTCGTTAATTCGCGTTTAATAATAATACAATATCCTTTGTTTCATTTCTTCGTTCGTCTCGCGAATCAATCTTTAAGAAAACAAAATCAGACTTGTTTACGTTTTAAAAACCCTCGTTTCTTTTCTGCATCATCATCATACGACTGGTAGCAACTTTACTAATACTTTCCCAACAAACAACAATATTATTCTTCCCTTTTTGAAATAAAAACAAACAACAAAAAACAAAAACAGTTCTTCGCTCTTCTTGTTCAAACAAAAATGATCGTTGAGAATATTTCAAACGAAAAACCATTGCATTGCATCCTCCTCCGTGGAGACCTTTCATCGTCTTCTCTCACGTACAACACCCTTCGGCATGAAAAAACCCGTAAGATGGAGTTGGACCATTACTAATACGCAAATGAAAATACCGAAAAAAAGCTTCTCGCAGCAGCGTGGTTTTACGCGCTCCCCGTGAGAAAATGACCGTGAAATTTTTCTAAATGTATCACTCTCTAAAATAAAAGTGGTATGCACACTCGCTATTAGTATATAAGACTAGTATCCCGGGTAAAAACATTTTACCAGTTCACTTTTCTCATTAGTTCACACCACCCGTGCTCTACCTCTTTCAAAATATAATATCGCGTTCTATTTAGGGGGCAATGCAATGTGCCCACTGACGTCGCGGTACTCCTATATTACTAATATCGCCTGTATCTCGACAACTCAGTTACGCACGACCTAAAATGTCACTATATCACAGTCCATACGAACATTTCGTTCCCAGTCCTTTTATTCACACTGACCAAACTAAAAAGTGGATGCACAGTCGCTATTAGTATATAGATATTGAAATTTAGAGTGACACCAGAAACATTGTAAAAAAAGTTGATAATTAAGAACAACAAAAAACCTTTAATATAGACTATATGTGGATTTTGATAATTATTAACTTTCCATCACGTGTTTCAATTCCTTTCATTAAAAGGTAAGTTAAAAGTCAAGATAACTATCATAACTGTTTCCATTTCTTTCTTTCATATTCTCAATATAATATGAAAGAAAGATAACAATAATGATTATCTTTCAGAAATATGGATGTTTTACAAGGATTTACGTCCAGCTGTCTTGCAGAAGGTCTGGAAGAATTGGTATGTTATTCTGAACCTCACACTGCTTCTTAACTCCCGGTATTGGATTTCTGTAAATCAAGAAATACATTACAACCGGCTTTGTTTTTCTTGTGTTCGTATATTCAATTACATGAATCAAATGTGATCAAGATTTTACGTTCAAAGTTACCAACATCAAGTTAGCGTCTGAATTTCAACAAATGTTTCCACCAATGTTGCCACTTATTTTCTTGTTAACTTTCCATCACGTGTTTCAATTCCTTTCATTAAAAGGTAAGTTAAAAGTCAAGATAACTATCATAACTGTTTCCATTTCTTTCTTTCATATTCTCAATATAATATGAAAGAAAGATAACAATAATGATTATCTTTCAGAAATATGGATGTTTTACAAGGATTTACGTCCAGCTGTCTTGCAGAAGGTCTGGAAGAATTGGTATGTTATTCTGAACCTCACACTGCTTCTTAACTCCCGGTATTGGATTTCTGTAAATCAAGAAATACATTACAACCGGCTTTGTTTTTCTTGTGTTCGTATATTCAATTACATGAATCAAATGTGATCAAGATTTTACGTTCAAAGTTACCAACATCAAGTTAGCGTCTGAATTTCAACAAATGTTTCCACCAATGTTGCCACTTATTTTCTTGTTCAACCTGCTTTCAGTTTTGGTTTTCAGCATTTAAACTCGTGTATGCATACATAAACATTTTCCACACCGATTTTGCTGCTATTATCATCGTCGAATAAATATATACATAAATATATACATACCATTCAGCTAATTGAAATCGACTAGTATAAATTTACAAATAATAGTATAAAAACGTAATGTACACCTTGCACAGTCGATATTAACATGCAAAAGAATCGTATTCTTAAAAAGGTGAACAAGTTTTAACTGTTCTTCATGAAAGATGGATTCAAACCGTGACTTGTTAAATAGACTTTGCAATAATGTGCATACAATTAATAGATTTCACATTAAACAAGAGCCTTACGGCTTGAAGGTCAGCGACCTTGTTCATGTATCAATTGAAATTGGATAGGACGTGTCCTTAACATAATCCGCAACGCTATCACAGAACAATAGCATAACGGTTCTGGCACTTCTGGAACAGCAGTAAAGCCTGATTCACACTTATGAAGCAAGACAAAAATCTATTGAACGTTCTTCAACGTTTGGAACTTTCACGTCATTTAAAACCCGTTCTCTTGAGTGAACCAGTTATAGATCGAATTGATGGGTGGGCGTTGCGTAAATGGGCACGAAAGAACACCGATATCTTTTAGGGTGTTGTTAAATGGCGCTTAGAACTGCGACGTTACAGACTGATTGACTTACCCAACAGACACGGGGAAATGAAAGACCAATAATGAACATAACTGTTCGTATGAATTATAATAATAATGGTTATACTAATCGTCCCTCTCATGAATCTTGTTTATTGAAAGAACCTCAAAAATATCCATAATAATGGGCAACAATTAAATTGAAAAGTAATACTTTGCGAATGGTATCAATCTTGCCAGTGCATTGAGTTTTCTTCTCCTATCTATCACTTCTATCACGTGGTTATATGCTGAAAATCACATAAAACAACAAAATGGAAGCAATATTGAAATTTATGCCAAAACTGAGTTTTAAAAAAGCATATCTATATTTTGGTATGATTTTACATTTAAAAGTACGACGGTTTTGTCGTAAAGACGACATGTAAAAAGAAAGTTTCCGTCAACAACCTGACGATGAAATGTCTCTTATCTCTGAAAAGGAAGCTTTTCTTTTACTTTCCATATGATAAACTGGTAAACAGAAATACTTTAGCACATAAGAGCATCTAGTTTCTCCATATTTTTCGTTTTGTTTTGTTTCCCCATTTGGTGGTAAGAATGTTTATCAATCTTTTCGAACTTACAACCCTTTTCCTTTTTATTTGCTTCACGAGAAAGCATTTTGTTCAACTTTTCTAGGCCTATGAATTTGCTTCATCGGTTATATTAAAAGACATTATACGAAGTGGTCAAACTGCTGTTAAAGCTTTATCCAACTGAAGTTTTGTTGTATTACAACGAAAAAGAAGACACGTGTTTGTAACCATGACGATAGGTTGAAAAACGTTGCTTGAAATTTCTCCTGGATACTCCAATTTGAAGTGATTTTTTCCGGGAAACCCCCCTATGCACAGAATTGACGGTACCAGAAAGCTTAAGCGCCCCCTTTAGTCTACGAAAGAATTTGGTATCTCTAGTCTACTTTCGCGGAAGAAACTTTTGCGAGTCGAAAAATACTCGAAATTTAAGGAATTAACTTTTCGCGAATGACCCCTTTTGAATTTTTTTTCCTCAAAATACAATTTTTGGTTCTACTATTTTTTCCCTTATAAAAACTATATTAAACGAAATATGTTATTATTCATTATAACGCAGACAACAACACACTCAGCGTTTTCAAACTCCACTCCAAACCTTATTCAAATTTTGGGAAAAAAATCAAATAAAGCCTTTCTCTGGCTCAATCAGAATCACATGATTGTTAATCCTGAAAAGTTCCAATCAATAATCATTCAAAAGAATAGGAAGGATGGGTGCATCCTAAACATTAATCAAAAACAAATGAAGTCTGAGTAGTGGGTAAAATTGATAGGTGTTAAGATTGACAACAGACTAAAATTCGACATTCATATTAATGATTTATGTAAAGAGTAAAGCAAATCCTTATACGAAGTCATATTTGCCAAATTTGATTATTGTCCCGTAGTATGGCACTTTTCGTCTTCTCAATCTATCTCAAAAGTCGAAAGCATACAAAAAAGAGCTTTACGTTTCTTGTATAAGGACAATGAAAGTGATTATAGTGAGCTGTTGGCTAAGGCAGGGAGAAATACTATGAATGTTTAAAGGCTTACAGCTCTCTGGACAGAAATTTACAAAAGTATTAATAACCGACTTACATGGCAAATATATTTCAACCTATGTCACTGAACAACCAGTTCGATCGGTCGGATAACATAATTTAAAGCTTCCTTTTTTCAATCGGTGTACTTTTGGAACGCGAAGTATTCGATCGTTAGGTCAAAAAATCACACCTAAAATCATGTGAAAATATAAATTTATTCAAAAAAAATAATTAGAAATTGGAATGGAGATAAATGCCAGTGTAATGTTTGCGGTCAATTTATGACAATATTTATATCAGTAAAACGTGGAAATGTTCAGCTCCTTTTTTTGAGTTATATTTTTTTGGTTTACCTTTTCTTTTTTGTTATTTTTCTTTGTATCTGACTATAAGTTTAATGAAATGAAATAATGAATGAATGAATGAATGAAATAATGAATGAATGAAACAAACTACTAGATATTGGGGGAAAAAATTCCACTTCAGAAATTACGAGGGTAAAAATCTTTATTTTCGCGAGAATTAACTTTCACGAATGTTACAAAAAGTCGCGAAAGTTTCTTCTTTTAAAGTATGTATTTCAAATGGAATGCAAAAAAGAAAGAGGCGGTTAGACGTACCCTTCTTTTGAACTTGGCGTTGGATTAATTTTTAATTAATTTTCGGGAATTTTTGACTTAAAATTCTACTTCTCTGTATGAACTGTGTACGTGTGCTATGTTTCGCTTATTATAAAACAATTTTTATCAAAAAAAAGTTTTTAATGATCTATGAATTTTTTTTTTTTTTTTAATTCCTAACCAAAATCTTTAAGGCGTTAAAATCATTTCGCCCCAATGAATCCCACGAATAGAAGAGCTAGAACTTACAGGGAAAAGAGTCGCGAATGTACGAATTTTGTTAATTCAGGCATGGAAATACAACAAAAGAAGGACATTTCACTGGATTTTTGGTTTCATGGAATGCTTGTGTTGTTAAAATCTCAGAAGCCAATAAAAGCATGTATTTTTAACTGTGCTTGAAGGAGTTTTAAAACCGCCTTTGTAAAAAGTTCAACAAACCGAGGTAACCAATGAGAATTGTCTTAGTCCTTCTCTTATTTTACGTCCATGATTCAGGTTAGAAAAGATTAAGAAAACAAGAACTCGCCGGAAGAAGTAGAAATTTTTCACAGCGACCAGAGAAGTATGATGAAATGTCTCCATACCTTATCGGGGATAAAAAAGGCTGGGAAAAATTTAGTTTCTTTTCCAAAATCAGCCTTTTCCTTTTCGATAATTAACTCTGATTCACATTAGTCTAATGATGGAAATTCACTAAAAATCTCATTTGTCCATAGCAACCAATCAAAATGGTGAAAACAACTTCCATAGACGCTAGGATCCATAAACTACAAATCTGTACTAAAGTTAATTTCAAATAATCAAATTTTGGGCAATTAATTTTAGCGGCTATTATTTTGATGTCCGCAGAAATCTCAGGCCTTACGATAATCATGGTGTTTACTCGAATTCACACCAGCTCTCCAGTCTTGTATGTTTCGAATATTTTTTCTCGCTTTCTTCAGTGTGTCATATTCACAGGAAGATTGCAGGCCATAATATGAAACCCACTACTATTTCTGCAAACATATCTTGAAGAATTGAACAATCATTTTTATCATTTCGAGGATAAATGCGGCAAGTAGCTATTTGTACGGTTTCTAATGTTTTTCCAAATTTGACAAAAATAAATATAAAACATCTATCGACCAGCTGGTGTCTCGAGGCATAAACTAAACACCACATTCTCATTAAACCAATCCATTTTACACCGTGAATTTTTCCTCGTTAGAGACTGTAGATATGGAATTTCAAAAAATCAAGCTTAGTTTTCAATAAATTAAAATTTATCATGTGACCACCTGTCGCACAACACTTGTTTCCAATAAATGAATATGTTTCTTCAATGCAAATGCTTTTTCATCTTTAAAACTGAGAAAATATGGTTCCCTGCTGCACTTCAAACATATAATTTTCTTTAGAAATCGGTTCTATGCCTGATACAACCGCCATAATTTTATTTTTGGTTGATTGTTTTGTCTAAAAATTTAAAAAACTTGTTGCCGATTGTCGCAGGAATCAATTTTTTTCCATTTCTACGTTTTATGTCGTGCAACACTCTTTTATCGCGCGATCGCTGCATAGTCGCGCAACAATATGTGTCGAATAAATCGCAAGACAGATTTTAGTTGTTGGAAACCAAGCTTCATAAGGAACAACAAAATAGAGCACAAACCAAGCTTCATAAGGAACAACAAGACAGATTTGGTTTTTAAAAGTTATATTTCTTTTTTTATTTGTTTTTTTTTATAAAAACATTCAACGTATAATAAGCATAAAATAATTACACGAAATAAACGATGCTACTTTTTTAAGAATAAAAGAAATCTTTTTTTTTTTTAAGATGGAAAAAAATTGACGGTTAGCAAGATATAACAACAAGTTGAGCTTGAAGATGAAATCAATTTCTTGACACCAAAGGAAGATAAAATTAACAGTTTCCAAATAAAATGAAGGAGCAAAGCTACTAAAATTACTTTATATAGAAATCAATCGGTTAAACCTATTGTTAGAGAAAAAAAAGTAGGATAAAATAACTACATTTACACCAAGGAGATGCGAAATCAACACAATGTGCTGCTGATAACTTTATCAGACTTTTATCTTAAAATGATAAAAGATCGAATTGACACACACACGCGCACGCACGCACGCACACACACACACACAAATAAAATAAATAGCAATACAATTAACTCCAATGCTCGAGGCTGAAGAGTTATTTTGTTATGGTTTAGCTGAAATGTGATTTGTGTGACGATGGTTATAGAACTGACATCCAACAGAGTAAGTACAGATATCTTGATAAAACTCTGACAATGGAAATGTGTTGGTTTAATATACTATCTGACATCGTTCTAAAAATAATCGATAAAATATTCTTTTTTTTTTTCGGTTACCGTAATTTCAGTAACACATTTAAAAATAGTTGTTTCATATAATTGTAACAGTAAAAAACGATTTCTAACTGATAGTCCCCATTTCGGAAAAAAATTTCAACAATTTCTTTTCTACCTACATAAAACATTATATATATCCAAACCACTAAGCAAGTCATACCAAATCGAGATGAACTATTTCGAATCTGAAGGTTTCTCCTCAGACACTTGTGCCCCTTCAACGTTTTTGCTTACATTTTTGTTGCTGGAATTAATACCTAATTGTTTTCGCTCCTTTTGTTCCGGTTTGCTTGCTTGCTTTTCGTCTTTCCTTGTTGTTCCTTTCATATTATGCTTATCTTCTTTTTTAGAGGATGAGGATGAGGATGATGATGGCGATGACTTTGTTGTTGACTTCTCTTCCTTTTTCACTGGTTTGTCTCGTTTGTCGTCTTTCTTTACTGATTTATCTTTCGCCTGCTTTTCATCTTTCAAATGTTTCGAGCTTTTATCTTCTTTGCTTTTCCTATCTCCTTTGCTATTAGATTTGTCGTCTCTGTGTTTTTTCTCGTCGGAACTTTTTTCTTCACCACTCAGTCTTTTATCAGCTTTCCCTTTTGAATTATGTCGATTGCTTTTATCTTCTTTTCCATCTTTCGTGGATGCTGATGACTTATCGCTTTTGACGTCTGTATTAGTTTTACTGATGTCTACTTTGCTTTGGAATTCCAACAAACGGGCAGCCTAAATAAGTTTATAGTTTTACTTGAAAAGTGAAAGGCTGCTACAGGAGAGTATAACATCTTGTACACAACTCTAAACTTCAGCTCTAGTCCTAATACTAGTAGCCCAATAAACATTCTGATTTTGTGACCAAGAATTACTAACGTATCGAAAAAACAAAAAACAAAAACAATATAAATGAAGAACATTCCGATGCAGTGTAAACACTTTAGTTTCACTGTTCTGGTCCGTCTTTTACCTCCCTAATGAGTTTGTTTCTATTTTAAAAAAGAACAGTTTTTCTGGACACAGACTCAATTGTAAGGCACTGCCGTCTTAAATGTGAGAATGCACGAACAATATACCTCTTTTCGAAAGTCATCAATTTGTTTGAACTGATCCAAAACCTCTTTTAAGTCAGCATTAACTTCAAATTTCGTTTTTCCTTTATAGTATTTGAGGAAAGCCCAAAACTTTTCAAGACCATACAAATTCCCTGAAAAACGATATTCATTTCCAAAATATTAATATAAAAAAAGTAACCTGCGAAAGGAGAAGTAGACGGAAAATAAACATACCAGACTTATAATCCCGCATAACTTCTTCTTGAAAATCTTTATACAAATCTGTTTTAAACTTTCTTTCCAGCCCATAACTATAGTAACGGAATAAACATTCGATTCCATACCTAGAAGAGAAGTATAATCACAATAATTATGAACAGAGGGGGGTGGGTGGGGTGGGGGATGGGGTGGAGATGATCCACATCAACATAGGAATGACTATCATTGAACTTGAAGCTGCTCACCTATAACCAGCAATAGCATCTTCGACAGCATAATCCTTGAATTCATTGTACATTTTTCTGAAAAATTCGTAAATTAACATTTATACATATAAAAACTAAAGAACGTGCATAAAATCAATAGTTTTAAATTCATTGTTGAGTGATCAAATCAACAGATAAACGAATCGGTCATTCATTGTTTATTGATCGTTCCTTTATTTCGCCTGCTTTAATGATCGAGTCATTATCCATAATTAATGAAACGAGGGTAAGGATCAGGCAATTAATTCACTATAAATTAACCAATCACGAATGTCTATAGAAAAGTAGAACAAATAGCATACTTATTGAAGTGAGATCGAAGAAAAAATGACCAAAATCTGTACAAGGTGTTCATCTCTTGGGACTGGCCAACACCTAGTTTTTTTCTTTCTAAATTAAAGCAGCAAAGAAAAGTAAATTATCCAAAAGAAAAATGTTTCATATTATCCATTGTAAAAGAAAAATATTTCATATTATTTTTATAAAGAATCATGACAAACCTTTCAGACATTTGGAATGATATTTGTAATACACATGCTGAACAAAATTATTTTCTTTCAGCAAAGAATGAGATGGATGTTCAAAATGTGGGATAGAGCCAGATTGAGAACCGTAACTGCTTGCAGTACTTCCCACACTGCTAGACAGAAAACTTGGTGAAGTTGGTCCATGTGTATCACTGCTATTGCTATTACTAGAAAAAGTAAAACAGAAAATAGTGCAATAAAACTCCAGAGAAAAACAAATTTACTTTGAATAATAATACTCACTGTCGACTTCTCATTTTCTTGGCTTTCGGACTGAATAACCAACCAATGTGTTGCTCGACTGTTGGGTTGTTACCATATTTGGACTTGTGATGTCGTGGAGGCTAAATAGTTGATCATTAATCTATGAGTACTACAAGACTTTCACATTATCACCTGCAGTTATGGGGGTAAATGAAGATATATATACCTTATTTTGCAAGTCATCTTTAACAATAGCTGGGAAGAATCGAGGCATATTTTTATTCATCTTAGCTGATTTATTACCATGGCTGCTGCTTCTAGATCCCCGATATGGTCTGTTGTTGTATGGATTAATAGAACGAGCAACATTGTTTGGTAAGGACGAAGATAGTTGGTCACTGTTGGACCTCGGCTTTGGTTTGAATTCAGGAGCATTAACATGTAACGCTGTTGATTGCAAAATAGATGCAGATACTTCTTTAATTTTCTCTCCAGCAGATTGTTGGACATTTTCTTGTGATGAGAAAGTAAGCCTTTTTGCAGTTGGGGGCTGTAACTGAGAACTAGCTTGTTCTGATTCGGAATCAGAGTCATAGACAGATCTTTTCAGACTAGCAAAGTCCTTCTCACTTATCAAACCAACTTTACCTAAAGAACTTGATAACTCAACCTATGAAAAATTAAAAGTGTATATATATATATATATATATTTGATTACAAGAATATATTACAAACTTAAAGACACCAGCAACAAGAATGAAACAAAAACTATGCTTTCCTAATAGAATTCTACAAGAAGGAACTTCAAGAATCAAATAATTAACAGTCTTTAAGTGGCCGTTTACATGAGACCCGAAGTGAACTCACACCTGTTTGAGATTTCAAACCACTTTGAAAAATTGAACTGTTTACATGAAACATTTCACTTTGGATGGCAGCTTTGACATAATTTACGAAAAGATCTATTGCTTTATGGTTCATATTATTATGTTATTATGTATTACGTGTAGTATTATGTTAAATTCTTCTCGCATGTAAGCTAACGAGTGCAACTTACCTTCCGATTGAAATAACTAGAATCATCATCCTCTTCCAGTAAATCCTGTTCATAATAATACAGACCATCACTGATCATGTGTGCTAATTCTTGAGTCATCTTTGTTCGATTGGTGAAATTGCCAGTTCTGTCATGTTTCTTTGGTGGAGGAGGTGTCTGTGTAACAATTACAATTTTGCTGATCTCAAAATCATCAAGCTCATCATCAGAGTCATCAGACCTAAATTTAGTAAACACAATTGTTAGAATAGTCTTAATTTACTTTCTCAAAGTGTGTATTCAAGAAACTCATTGAAAATCATAGTTGGTGAAATTACAAAACAAACACTCAAACTGTGCAAATAGTTAGCAACCCCATCTTCAAAGAAATTACGAACCACTCTTCATTATAGGATTCTCGTTTTTCATTTGGTGCTCCAAGATCTTCATCAAATTGGAAGTCCAATTCTTCTCTATCATCTTCATCATCCTTCTAATAAGCAAAATTTGTATTCATAATAATATTCCTTAATAATTTCACTACATTAGTTAAATTCCAAATGGATAACAACAAAAACATTAATGTACAAGTTATTCATCTTTATCATTTCTCACAAGTTTAATATAAAACATATCAAAGAGAAAAGTGTATGAGAATATCTTGCTGATTATTATAGCTTTCAATGAAATGATACATCAACATGAAAGTTGTGCCAGTACGGATGAAAGCGCTTTTTCATGGGAGTTGCTAGAGAGCTAATCGAATAACTAACAAGGGGTATGGGTAGAAACTGAATTGAAAGATTTGTTGTGGCCTTCAGTTTGTCTTATGTAATAGACCTTGCACAAATTATCTGCTTAGGTAACTGAATAAGAAAAACTTTTTAGTTATCAGTTAATACCATCTAAATTTTTATAGAAAAACATATGAAAGTATATATTTTAGAAAAGCTCTGTTTTTGACTACATGATGGTAACAATAAAATAAAGGAAGAAGTATTTAAAAAATTGACTTGGATTATAAGCTAGGGATTAATTTCTATTTCGGGTTCCATTCACAAAAGCAACAATGATATTTTTTTCTGAACAACATATTGTGAACTTGTAACTAAAACCTTTTTTAAAATGACATGTCAGTGTTTTTTGTTGTTTCCATGTTCGTTTGTGGACTGGAGCTTGTTATTGGTTGAATTTTTAAGTAAATTTTCTTCTAAAGGCTGAAATACACAATCCGTTTAATTGGACCAATTAGTAGCTTCTCAAAATAACTTATCGTGTGAACAGCAAAGATGTACTTTTCTAAAGTTGGACATCTTTTTAAGAACATGTTCAACTTTCTCCAACTAAACCGAGGGAATATTCTATTCAAATTTGTCTGATCTGTCTTCTTCTTGTTTCCACCTTGTACATGTTTGGAAACTTCGCAAGTATACCGAAAGACCATGAAAGAAACCTCTCAAAACCCTGGATCGTGTTTTTAGCCTTGATAAAATCAAAGTTTTAATAATTCCCGTACAAGGATACTGAATAAATGAAGCACACCTAGTTTTGAAAAAGGGCTATTATTTTTTCAATGATTCTATTGAAATCTCTTTTCTTCTTTTAGTACACTGCAAAACAACTGACTAATCAAGTTTTTTCTGTTATTTACGTTTAAAAACGACTGCATAATATATCCAAAAATAAAAAATCCATTGAAACAAAATTATATATCACAGCTTTCTTATCTAGTAACCGTTAATACCATACTGAGTTAACATCATTTAAATGTAATTCATTATTTTACTGATTTTTTAACTTCATAACTTGGTAAGAGTCTCTTTTTTGCTTCTAACTATTCCAACCAGAACAGTTAGAAACAATTTTAATGTTGAAAATCAGGTTAGACTTACCAATCATGCCTTAGTGTTTAAATTGTATTAAAATTAGAATTCACCTAATAATTTCACTACATTAATTTAATTCCAAATGGATAACAACGAAAACATTAATGTACAAGTTATTCATCTTTATCATTTCTCACAAGTTTAATATAAAACATATCAACGAGAAATGTGAATGAGAATATCTTGCTGATTATTATAGCTTTCAATGAAATGATACATCAACATGAAAGTTGTGCCAGTACGGATGAAAGCCAATAAACAGTTTATGGTTTAAATAACCTAACAAAAATACAATGAAAAATCTTTTCAACTAAATGGGAGTCAAGCAAAATAAAGGCCCTCGTGCAACAATCCAAATATTGAGATTATTTCAGGAAGTGCACTTGACAGTATATTTTGATGAAGTTTTTCTGATTAAACTATGATCTTAAACTTTTTATGGCATTCAAGTGCCATCTGCTAGCCTACTTACAAGGAAATATTAAATACAACACTGAAACTTTCAACATGATCAATTATCAAAACCTTTTCTTTTTTAGTTGCGGATGCATAGTTGGACTGACTGCCTTTTTTTAATCTTACCAATCATGCCTTACAGTGTTTAAACAGAATTGTATTAAAATTAGAATTCACCTAATAATTTCACATTAGTTAAATTCCAAATGGATAACAACGAAAACATTAATGTACAAGTTATTCATCTTTATCATTTCTCACAAGTTTAATATAAAACATATCAAAGAGAAAAGTGAATGAGAATATCTTATCTGATTATTATAGCTTTCAATGAAATGATACATCAACATGAAAGTTGTGCCAGTACGGATGAAAGCCAATTACAAATGCCAATAAACAGTTTATAAACAGAAAATCAGTTTTCAAAGTTCACTAAAAAGTTTAAGAATGATAGGACCAATTCTGAATGGCATTTAAGTGCCATCTGCTATCCTACTTACAAGAAAATATTTAATACAACACTGAAAGTTTCAACATAATCAATTATTAAAACCTTTTCTTTCTTAGTTGCGGATGTAGAGTTGGACCGACTGCGTTTTTTTACTTCTTGCCATTCTTCTGGGGCCATCTTATTTTTCATGAAGTTCGGGATAACTTCAGCTGTTGAACTTACTAAAAGAGAAAACATTTTTTTAGAATACAGGGAGAGGGTGAGAAAGTATATTTCTTATCAATCATATAATTTTACTGTTGGCACTGGTTTCCTTCACTTCATCCTTTGATTTAGCACTCTTTTCTGGCTTTTCATCATCTTGTATTACTTTCTCTTCCTCTTCCACAGCACTTTCAGTTCCTAAAAATAATTCAAGTTCATTTCAAGAATAGAAAAAGAAAACAAAGCCAGCAGTTTAATTTGAACAAGGTTAAAACAAATTTTTTACCTGCCGGATGAAGTAACGCTGCTTTGTATGCTGAGTTTTCAACTGAAATGATACAATAATTGGATTCACTCACATGAAGGTGTAGAAGAACACTATCTTCTACACCTACAGTGCGGATTAAAAGAAATAAGTTAAGGAAGTTGTTGCCTTTGTTAGCTAGCAGAAGGCGTTTCAGGCTTTTGTATGCAATGTTATGTTATGTGGCAGTTAAACCAAGGAGGAAAGCATAAAGGTTAGAAAGAAATGATTGCAGAATGATAAGGGTGTGTGGGATTAGTTTAAGTGACAGAGTATTTCTTTTGGAAACAGAACAAGGTTCAGCATAGGATGATGCAGTGTTTTGGTCATATAGAATAAATAGAAGTTGACAGTTGCCCTAGTAAATGTAGGTCCAGTTGATGGCATTTTAGGAAAGGGGCAGCCTCAGTAGACTTGGAGTGAAGAAGTAAGGAAGGAAAGGACCTAAGAGAAAAGAAAGTCAGTAAAGATTTAGCAAATGATAGGGTAGTATTGATCAGAATTTGTCCAACCCACGCAAGCTTTGAAAATGAATGTCAAGCAGAGTACAATGACAACAACGATGATGATGAAAGTAGTCTTAAGGAGCCTGTAAACTAAAATCCATAACAGGAATAAATTTTTAATATGTTTGTTGCCATGCCATTTTAACTTATATGATCTCCAATTGACACGCCATTTTGAAAAAAATTTCCCTGGGCCACACCACAAACCTCGTGACATGCTGCTTGCAAGTTCATAACAGGATATATTACAAAAAAAGCAAACTAGATATTTATGTAAGTTATCTAGAAAATGTAAGTTGGCAAAAATATTTCTTCTATAAGTTGTAGTTGGCAGAATAGGATATATCTGTGTACTGCAAGAAAATTTGTAGTTGGCAATACTGGGTGGTGAGTGCTCAATGAGATATCTTGTAGTTGGCAGCAAAAATGTTAAACACTCATTCCTCAATTTAATCATGTTGATTAATATAGAGCAAAGAAACATTTTCCAGTTTTTACCTGTTATAGAGTGGTTTATTACGATTGGCCACTTTTCAGGATTTACTTTTGATTTGACAGAGAAGCCATCACAATTTATCTCTACACTGTCTTGCAATGCCTAGAATAGATTGACAGACAGTTAGTTATATTCATAATTATTCTGCAACAATTCAAGGAGTAGAATAAAACACATACCTCTAAAATGACATTGTAATCGTTTGTTAGCTTTTGAATTCGATTAAAAGATGCCAGCAATTCAATTGGAATGGATCCATCAGTGCGCATCTAAAAGTTTGAAAGTGGTCATTTTAGATATAGTCAATGAGTTTTAGTTTAATTCATTCATTTAGTCAGTCTGAATAAATTGATTAAATTGATAAATTGTTTACGATATGAGTGATGTGAGAACACCATAATACCTGCTGTCGAAGATAAAAATCACCAATCAAATTATCTTCAGAGAAGTAGTACTCAATTTGCTTCCTGATCATATCTTTTACAGCAACATTATCAACAACTGGTGCCAAGGGAATTTGTTGATCATTGTAATACATATACTGTTGTGGAACAAACAAACCATCGGGCGTTACATAAAAACCATTTGTATCTTCGTAAGAACCAGTATGGTATGAACCTAAAAGTCCAACTGTATTTTGATTCACTGTGGTGTTACCTGTGTGAGTTTTTAGTAAATGTAAAAACACTAAATTAAATTTCTTTAAATCACCTATACAAATATGCCATTACCTCTGCCACCTCTTCCACGGCCTCTTCCCCTTCCACGTCCTCGTCCTCTACCCCTGTACATTCCTCTACTACCACGGCCTGACTCAGCTGTCCGATCTTCAGGACCAAACATTTGAGTGGCTGGGTCAATTGGTAACAAAGTCCATTTTTTTGGTCCTGAAGGATAAATAAAACTTGTAATTGAAATCCATATTAAATATGAAATGACACCAAAACAAAGATAGTTGTTACTTTCAATTTCATGAAACACCAGTGAAAAACTTACCTTTTCTTTTAGGAGTTCCTTTCGGAGATGGACCTGGTGAAGGTGTCGTTACACCATCTTTTTTACCATTTCCATTCTATTAGAAAACACATAAATAAAATATATAATAGCTGAAAATAAAATTGGTTCAAGATCAACTAAGTCCATTGACAAAACAAACACTTAAAATTCTGGTCAGTTCAAATGATTAAACCAATTTTAAATTTTTATTAGAACCGTTTTTTGTGAGTGTCTAGAGTTCCCTTGTTCAGGAAAATGTAAATAATACCTTGACATCCTGCGATGCATCTAAGGATGGCCAGTTATTATTATCTTTCAAAACAAGAGGCTAAATAAAAAGAAAATGAAATGATGATCATAATGAATTTTAACACCGATCACAAATTTGCGTTGGCAAAATTGGAGAATTTTATTGCAGATAATTACAGTGATTCTCAATAGTTACAAATGTCACATTACACTACCTCATAATAACAGAAAACAGAAGCAATAAGCACAGGGGCTGTTTTTTCTGTTGCTACACATAAGTAATTAAAAGGACAACTCAGTTTGTATACTTGTTAGATAATTTGTGTTAATTAAAAGAATTTAAGATGTATATGTTTTTATACAATGCATTAACACCCAAAATTTTTGTTTCCGAATATTTATTCGTCCAAAATTATTTCCTACCAAAATTTTTCTAAAATAAAAAATCACCAATCAAATTATCTTCAGAGATGTAGTACTCAATTTGTGTACTAATCATCTCTTTTAGAGCAACATTATCAACAACTGGTGCCATGATATGATATGATGATATCATGATATGATGAACCATCTAATAAAGCACTCAATTTTGCTTTTATAAACAAATAGACACAGGTCTCATGTCACTAATTCACTGAATTAACATTGAGTCTCAATCTCTTATTGTTACTGCCACGTAAAAAGTATGTGGACATTATGAATTCAAATCATTTTCCCATTAATCATTTCATATTTTACCTGCTCAAGTTCATACTGCCTGGACATATCACCATAAAAATCTGAATTCTTTCGATAAGCAAGTGATAATCCCCACACTGCTAATATGCCATAAACATTATCTCGGATCCAAGCATCACCGCACTCCTTTGTAGCATCATATTTACCTCGAAATAAACTGGCTGGTAATAATCCAGTAACTGGATTCTAGAGAAACAATTGAATTAGGTCATTATGCTTGGACATTGTCATTTAATACGATTCATTCAATTACAGTCTGTAAAGAAAAACACAGTAGACGTGATTTCCATAAACATGCCATATCTGATTGGATCTTGCATGCTTTAACTTACAGCCACAAATGATTAACATGGGCATGGACATTACAAAATAATTTGTTCATGAGACTTAAGCGAACCCCCTTTTAGAGTTTTAACTTTTAGAGAAACTTTTTACCTCACTTTCAGTAAATTTTGTTTTGGGTTTTTTTTCAAGTCAAAAGCCTTGATAACACCAAAAACACTGTTTCTTCTTTTTTTCAAATGCCTCCAAGAATTTGTTATTGCAGAAGAAAATAAGACAATATAAGGATAGACTTTGTTTTTGTTCTAAAATAAAAAGTACTATCAAGCAAGTCCCCAAATAATAAAATTAAGCTTTTGGATCACTTTAATTTTCCTACCTGGAAATCAAGAATTGTACGTTTGACCAACTTGTAGTAATCATCAAGTGATTTAATATATTTCTCATCTGCAGACATATTCTAAAATGTATTATAATAAAAATATTTTATCAACAATAATGAATATAATATTTAAAACAGTTTTTATTTGCAAGGACTTATTCAGGCTATTCAGTTTCAAACTCAAATAATGCTCCTGAAGAAAAATTGATGCTTTATTATAACTGACTCTTCACCAGGGCAAGAAAAGCAGTAAACCAGCAAATGGAAAAGGAACAAGTACCTAAATTTTGAATAACTGCAAGTTCAAATAAGACTTGCAATAAAACAAAGTAAAGAAAAGACATAAAAGATCTCAATGAAAAAAGTGAGTGTAAAATAAAATTTTCCAGGACTTTTTCAGGAGGTTTTCTATAATTTTGCTTTTCCAGGAGATTTTCCATATGTGAGTTGCAGTTTCAGGAGTTTCAAGGAGTTTTCTTCCTTTCCATCCTGAGTAGGCCATCCTGTCACATGTGAAATGCATGTTAAGCTAGAATGTTAACACAGCGAAGCTACTAACAAAGGTGCATTGTTGTTATCCACTTTAGTTAGAAACTGTTTGCTTTTTACAAACATTTATTTCCAATCGATTTCAGAGCCTTAAGGGCCAAACAGCTCACTATTATCCAATTATTATCCAACTTATTTAACATCCCTGACTGTGTGCTTTTGATTTTTCCATAACCCCTTCTTACTGACATCTTCTGGTTTTCAACTTTCGTAAGTTGGACGGTATGCAGTTGTTGACTCTTCACCAGCAGGGAATTTATACAGAATGAAAAAACAAAGAACACCTTTTCAGGAGTTGACAAATCATGTTTCAAGACTTGTATATTCACATACTCCTGTTTTACAATCTTTGTACGTTTACGTAATTATAAGTACGTGCTAAAAATGATGTTTCTCTCAATCTTTTACACTTTTTGTTTACTGCAGAGAAAACCGCTAATTAAACAAGACAAACATCAGGCCTCTTGCTTAGACATACGCTATAACGTTCCTGCACCCTGTCACGTACGTAAAAATTCATGACATACGTGATAAATCGCGTACGTAATTTTTTTATTATATCTTAATGATATCCTTCAAGTTTCCTTTCTTAATCAGTGATAGTAGATTTGATAATCTTCTTTTTCTATTTTCTTTGTTCTTATATACGTATCCACCATCAGATGACTCTTGTACTTTTGGTTATCTGTGATTTATTGATGAAACTTTAGTTAAGACATTGTCGTTTCTGTGGGATTGGCACCCTTTAGGAAAAATCACCACTACTGCGATCCGCCAGACAATTAACAGCGGAGCCACTCCATTCCCAAGAAAACAATATCCTAGAGAGTTCCAGTTGACTTTCCTTAGGGATCATCTCAAAAAGTTTGTCCTGTAAAAAGATGAATTTGGACAAAAATTTTCAACCTTCTCTTTTATAAACAAATTTTTTCCCTGATTTTCTATAAAAAAAATTGAATTCAAAACGATGAATTAGTGAGAAGAGGAGTTTCATTTAAGAATAATAAAGAGTGAATCTAGGATGAATTAAGAGCAAATTTAAGGATGTAAGTCTGATGAAGTCCTGTATTGAATTCAAATGTATCCCTCTTCAGAGTGTTTCTTTATTATTTTGGAAATTTGCGTTGTTTAGAAAAAACTACTCGCCATATGATGATAACTTCACGTTGCAATATTGCGAAGTTCTTATCTTAGGACGATAAGCAAAACTTTTAGTAATTTTAAAAATGAAACAAATTTTAAACAACTTGCCGCAAAACAAGAACTTTCTAAAAATGTTTGTTCAAGGAGAAATAGTTTTGCTTACAATAATGATTTTTTATTAAGTCCCATTAACACACACACAAAAACGTTTTTTCGAATCATTTTTTCCAGATAAAGCTGCTCTTACATTATATAATGAAAAAGAAAAAGAATTTCAAACAATTTTACTTTCTTTATGAAATCAATAATCTTTTTTTGGTAGAATAGGATTCTGATCAAAATTCCTATTTCAATTGACATTTCCATAATGGAAATGTAGCTTAAATTGTACAGATTCGCATTCTACAAGTGTTCGACATTGAAAAGGAATAACTCTTTAATCCCTTGTGTATTAAAAATTGATTCAAGCTAACAATGCAAGACAGTCTATTAAATATCTTTAACTTACATTCACAAAATCTATACTTTATATGTTTTAGTTTAAAACATACCAAAACATTCTATAGATTCTTTTCTTTGTCGTTCAATCTTGAACTCTAGCATATTGTCCGATTATTTTAAAGTTATCATTATTTTGTATAAAACGCTTATAAAACAAAGAGTGCACTCAATTTATATTTTAATGTTCTTTCTAAAGCTGAAGTTTAAATGAAACAATGAGCAAATTTAGGACAAATCTAGGTCGACTTTGCTACACTTTCAGGTCAAATATTTTCAAATGCAAGCACATTCAAGAACAATTATATTATTTTCAGCTGTTGTTGAAATTGCTCTTAAATCAAAAACTAGGAATCGCATAGCTAAACAAATTTACGTACGTACGTAGTGAAAATCACAAACATGATTTACCAGATATGTACTAGTTTCTTTATTGAGAGGTCTGAAACAGTGAAAAATTCATTTACATACTATTAAGTAAATAACAAGTCTTTGTGACAAAAATGTGTTGAAGTTCAAAAGTAAGCCATGGTTATAAACGTAGCATTTCATATGTTTTGTTGGTGCAGCAGCTCATTCTCCAATTTGAAATATCAAGAGGAAATAAACAACAAATTATCTGTTCACACACTCTTTATTATGAATGAAGAACCGTTTCTCCTTCTTTGCAGGGATTTCATACTCAATGATGGTGAACATAGGAGATTTTTAAAGTAATCAAAAGAAAGCTATTATCAAATGTACAATGACGGAGAACAGAAGTAACAAAAATAGACCAAAACGTTGTGTGTGTGTCTGCGCTGCTAAAGAACCTGTCTTATTTGTGTCTAGTGTAAATTCTTCAACATACATTTTTTTGTAAAAAAATATGTACGCGTAACTCATTGATATTGCTTCATGTACTCAAAAGCATTAAAAACATGTTTGTGAATGTACTTGCTGCAAAAAAACAAGTAACAGCTGTATCACTCCCCTACCCCTCGTAATGCAAGATGGGGAAAAGGTAGCTAGCTAGCTATACACACAATTCATTGGATGAAATTACTGTCTTTAAAAACAAAAAGGAGAACGAACAGTGTAGAATATGTGAAGAAATCTACAAAAACTTAGCTAAATAAAAACGTGCTTAAACAAAGTGTAGTGGAGCTAATTTGGTATAAGCTGAAATGAATTATAAACCAAATTAGATTTTGGCAGCGAGTTAGCCGAGGTGCTTTTTACAGGGAGCAGCCGCTGGGTGAAAGATGAGTGTCAAACTGTTTTCATATTCAAGGTGGCGAAAGCTTTTTATTCCGACAATAGGCACTTAAAATAATCATTAAAATAATCTACACATTCTAAGCATTGAACAGCAAAAAAATATTAGCCAAAATTTCAAATGCAATAATTTTTCATAATTTCTGTTTTACAGTAGAATCCCGGTAACTCGAACCCTCAATAACTTGAACCCTCACAATTAACTGGAACCCTCAATAACTCGAACTCTATTTACATTTCATACAGTTCATGTACCGACTAAGTTCGTGGTGGAAACCTTGAAAATTTTATCTTGTTAGAAAATTTACTTCCTTCCTTCAGACTTGAACTAATATTCTCATAAAAAACTCTCAATAATTCGAACAACATTTGGTATCTCGAATAATGTTCGTCGGTCCCATGGTGGTTCCAGTTATCTGGAGTTAACTATATTTTCGGTTAAGATTCTTTATTTTATTTATACTTCTTCTGAAATCTTTTTAGTCGATTTTAGATAGGACTTTTTAGCATGTATTGCTTTGAAACTATTTTATTTGTAAATATTTTCATATATTCGTAATCAGGAAAGATGAAAATTTTAATATACCAAAAATGAGCTACGTAGGTTGCATCACATCCCTGGTTGCATAGAAATTTTTCTCCTCTTCATTTTTCTTCTTCCATTTCACATTTTTCTTAAGTATATTATTCCTCTCTGAAATATCTTTCAAACAAGGATAAATTTGTTGAAATTCATCAAGAAAGCGCTGAGATAAAATATTATGCCAAGTGCACAAACTTTTGAGACAGACTTTGGATGAAAAGAGTGTTTTCTATTTGTTTCTTATTCACTTAGCAGCTAGCAGTTAGTTATTTACTTTGAGATTTTAAGTTTGTCATGGAAATACCGTAAAATTCCGGATATAAGCCCTTAATATTTTAATATTTTTCAAAACTAGCTACTTCATATTTCGTCAGAACAAACATACGAATTTCACATCTGAATGTGGAAAAACATTAATATGAATGGTATTACATTTTACGGTTCCACTCCAAAGAATCATGATAAGAAATATAAAAAAGCAACCTAAAAATGTTTCTGTTACATTTTCCAACTATTGAGTGAAACCGTAAAATTGTCTTTGCACAGGATACCTGAATCAAATGTGAATCATAAAAAAATTATACCGGCTCAGGATTCAACCGAAGGGTCTTTCCACCATGAATTCATTAAATGATTTACCAATTGCATGTACCATATGATGTAAAACCATGATTGGCACATTCATTCTTCTCGTCATAATCTTTATTTATACTAAATTTTCTTATCTAAAAACAAAGAAATCATTTAGGACAGAAGCAAGAACCTGATCATCAGAAACAGAAAAAATATTAGAGAACATATTCTTTTAGATTGTAAAAGCACCGAATAAATAAATATTATGTGCACTGACATTTCTACTATAGAACCAAGATATAAGCACCAGGCATAAAAATCAAGGATTCCTAAACGACATACGCCAAGCCAAAAACAATAAACAGTAGGCACATCATGCAGCAAAACAGTAACTTATACTGAAATCACACATTGTGCACACCACTCTCCCTCCCCTCCCACTGACAGAATATATAAAACAAACAACAATCAAAAACAACAAACAGTTCTCAATTAATAAATATATGACATAGATACAGGAATACATAGAACCATCATAGAATAGGTAGATGTGATCATAGTGAAGATTAAAATGTAAAGACATTCAGTGGTCTCCCTCCTACTACACCTTCCCCACTAACAAAACAAACAAAATTATATAATAGCAATAAAAACATAGCTTAAATAAAAGAAAAGATGAAATAACCCTAGGATGTGTTTAGTACAGTATGAAAACCTATAATTTTAGCTTGCAGTGTGGGGTGTAGGGGGAGAGGGGGTGTTAGATATTCAATCATCATTATGGGGGGGGGGGGGGGGGGGGGAGAGAGAGAGAGAGAGAGAGAGAGCTTTAACTTTCTTGAAAACAGCCACAAAAATTCGCTTGAAATATAACAACAACAACATCAGCAATAATATCTCAGCGTAACACAAAACCATTTACTGCTTCACATGCAAAGAAACCCCTCAGAAATAATAGTTTTGCTCTTCCAAAACATGTTGATAATGTTGAGAATCCCACATGGTCGACATGAAACCAATCGCAACGGTGCAACCATTTTTAAGTAAAAAAATTGATGCCACTTCGTTAGCAATCCTCTCCAATTCCATTAACAGTTTCTTCGCTTTCCAGCACACGTTTACTACCAAAAACAGCGACATATGTTCCACTCGTTAATTCCATCTTTACGAAACCATCAGTTCCAAGAAAAAGAAATAAATTAAAAACCATTTGCTTTTGACAACTTCTTTTGTGCAACCATTTAATAACTGTAACATAAATAAGTAAGATGTTCTTCAGTTTCCAGTACAGTACACGTTTCTGCTTTTATAAACCATACATTTTTTCTTCCACTCGTTAATTCGCGTTTAATATTAAAACAATATCCTTCGTTTCATTTCTTCGGTCGTCTCGCCCTCGCAAATCAATCTTTATGAAAACAAAATCAGATTTGTTTACATTTTAAAAACCCTCTTTTTTCTGCATCATGCCACTGGTAGTAAACATACTAATAATTTCTTAACAACCAACAATATTATTCTTTGCTTTGAAAATAAAAACAAACAAAACAAACAACAAAAACAAAACAAACAACAAAAACAGTTCTTCGCTCTTCTTGTTCAAACAAAAATGATCGTTGAGAATATTTCAAACGAAAAACCATTGCATTGCATCCTCCTCCGTGGAGACCTTTCATCGTCTTCTCTCACGTACAACACCCTTCGACATGAAAAAAAACGTAAGATGGAGTTGGACCATTACTAATACTGAAAAATACCGAAAAAAAGCTTCTCGCAGCAGCGTGGTTTTACGCGCTCCCCGTGAGAAAATGACCGTGAAATTTTTCTAAATGTATCACTCTCTAAAATAAAAGTGGTATGCACACTCGCTATTAGTATATAATAGAAGATTATACAACCAAACCAAACAACCAAAGGATCATTCTTCTATGAATTCGTTGAATGCTTTATCCAAATTGCTTGTACCGTGATTATGTAAAACCATGATTGGCACATTCAATATTCTTCTTCATAATTTTTATTTACACTATATTTTTAATCTAAAAAGAAAGAAGTCATATAGAAAAGAAGCAAGAAAAAAATGTATTCAGAATGTAAAATAGCACTAAATAACCAAGATAAGCACCATGGCTTAAATTCAAACTGCGAATTCCAAAACGACATTCGCAAAGCCAGTACAAATAATAAGAAAGTAGCAAATTGTTGAAGTAATTTCTTACCTTTTAAGATTGGGTTAAAAGCATTTCTTAATGCAAACCTGTAAGTATAATATTGCAGCATGGTCGTGCGACATCGACGACCAGATGCATACTCTGCTACATGAGGAATGTTAGGAGTCCAACCGAACTCTCCTCTTGGGAAAAAAACTGGATAAACCATTGGATCCAGATGAGGTGAATGAACTGGTATTTCACGCAAGGGCATGTTCCTTGGATAAACCATTATATCACGGGCTAACGGTGGTGCACCATCTTCACCAACAAAAACAGCAGCTACTTCATCATGGTGTGGTAAATTGTATCGCCGACGATCACCACCAACTCGGAGGCACATTGTAACCTGTAATTCAAAAATATATATTTACACAACATCAAGTCTCATAAGCAACTTGCATCAAAAAAGGAATTGAAGTTAGACCTGAGGTGGAGGGCGATTTTCATTTTCGGCTTGTTGCATTTCTTCAGCTTCTACCTCACCCATGTGTTTATAAGCTGCTGCATAAGGACTTTCCCTAACAATTATGTCCTGCAAAGTTTGCATCACTTCAGGCAAGCAATCTCGATTTTCAGGTCTTGCCATTCTCTCATTGAACGCGTCCATCCCATCATAAATATACAGTTGACCATATGATGGAGAGAGACCTTGCGGTGGATGCAAATTACCTGTTCGGTGACACACTTGTCCATTAATACGAAACACAGGTGGTCCACGACCGGGTGGAACAGCCAATTTTGCACCCATTGATGCAAAAGCAACAGAACTGTTAAACTTTCGAATATTTTCTTGAAAGTTTTTAGCTTGGGCAGTATCCCGTGTAAAAACATTTTACGGTTCCACTCCCAAGAATCTTAAGAAATATAAAAATTCAACCTAAAAATGTTTCTGTTACATTTTCCGACTATTGAGTAAAACCGTAAAATTATGCCTCTGCACGGGATACCTGAATCAATTAAAATGTGAATCGTAAAAAAACATTATACCTCCTCAGTATACACAACCAAAGGATCATTCTTCTATGAATTCATTAAATGCTTTATCCCAATTGCTTGTACCGTGATTATGTAAAACCATGATTGGCACATTCAATATTCTGCTTCATAATTTTTATTTACACTAAATTTTTAATCTAAAAAGAAAGAAGTCGTTTTGAAAATAAGCAAGAAAAAAATGAATTCAGAATGTAAAATAGCACTAAATAACCAAGATAAGCACCATGGCTTAAATTCAAACTGAGATTTCCAAAACGACATACGGAAAGCCAGTACAAATAATAAGTAGGCTCCCCTAAAATGTACATGATGCAGCAAAATAGCCACTTGAAAAGAAATCATACATTACACATTACACACTCCCTCTCCCCTGTCACAGACAAACTAAAACAAACAACAAACAAAATAAAACAGAGATAATTTAAAGAAATATGACCGTGGCCATCATGGAATAGGTAGATGTTATCAATGAAGAGTAAAAAGGAAACATATTAAGCTATTAAGATCCTCTCCTCCACTAAAAACAAAACAAACAACACACTTAAAAATATATATAGCAATATAAAAACATAGGTTAAACAACGAAATGGAATAGCTATAGGATCTGTGAAGTATAGTATAAAAACCTATAATTTAGGCTGGCGGTGTGGGTTGTATGTAGGGAAAGGGTTAGGGTTCAATCATCATATGAGGGTAGGGGAGCTTTAACTTTCTTGAAAGCAGCCACAAAAATTCGCTTGAAAAATAAACAACAACAATAACACAGCAGCAATAATATCTCAGCGTAACACAAAACCCTTTACCGCTTCAAATGCAACAAAAAAGCATCAGAAATAACGTTGTAGCTCTTCCACACAATATGTTGATAACGTTTTCCACATGGTCGAAATGATTGCAACGACGCAACCATTTTTAATCACAATATGTAAATACCACTTTGTTAACAATCCTCCAATTCCATTAACAGTTTCTTTGCTTTCCAGCATTCCATTACTACCAAAAATAACGACATTATCTTCGTGTTTTGATTCAATTTAATGTATATACTTCCACTCGTTAATTCCATCTTTACGAAACCATCAGTTCCAAGAAAAAGAAATAAATCAAAAACCATTTGCTATCATTTGACAACTTCTTCTGTGCAAAACCATTTTTAATAACTGTAAGTAAGATGTTCTTCACTTCCAGTAAACGTTTCTACTATAAACCACACTTTACATTTTTTCTTCCACTCGTTAATTCGTTTAATAATAATACAATCCTTCGCTTGATTTCTTCGTTCGTCTCGCGAATCCATCTTTACGAAAACAAAAACAGATTTGTTTACATTTTAAAAACCCTCGTATCTTTTCTGCATCCTCATCATGCGACTGGTAGTAACTTTACTAATACTTTCACAACAAACAACAATATTATTCTTCGCTTTTCGAAATAAAAACAAACAGAATAAACAACAAAAACAAACAACAAAAAACAAAAAACAGTTCTTCGCTTTTCTTGTTCAAACAAAAATGATCGTTGAGAGTATAGCAAACGAAAAACCATTGCATTGCATCCTCCTCCTTCGAGACTTTTCATTGTCTTCTTTCGCGTACAAACACGGGGAAACATAAAAGACCCGTAAGGTGGAGTCGGGACCATTACTAATACGCAAACGAAAAACCAACTTGCTCGTGCAGTTTCAAACTTCCCCAGACAAACGCGTGAGAAACGGACCGTGAAAAATCGGCAACCTCACACGCAAAATAATTTACCAAACTAAATTTGTTATGCACAACTCGCTATTAGTATATAAGATAGTATCCCGTGTAAAAACATTTTACGGTCCACTCTCAAGGATCATGATAAGATATATAAGAATACAGCCTAAAAATGGTTTAATTATATATATTTTCCAGCTATTGAGTGAAACCGTAAAATTATGCCTTTGCACGGGATACCTGAATCAATTAAAATGTGAATCGTAAAAAAACATTATACCTCCTCAGTATACACAACCAAAGGATCATTCTTCTATGAATTCGTTGAATGCTTTATCCAAATTGCTTGTACCGTGATTATGTAAAACCATGATTGGCACATTCAATATTCTTCTTCATAATTTTTATTTACACTATATTTTTAATCTAAAAAGAAAGAAGTCATATAGAAAAGAAGCAAGAAAAAAATGTATTCAGAATGTAAAATAGCACTAAATAACCAAGATAAGCACCATGGCTTAAATTCAAACTGCGAATTCCAAAACGACATTCGCAAAGCCAGTACAAATAATAAGTAGGCTCCCCTAAAATGTACATGATGCAGCAAAATAGCCACTTGAAAAGAAATCATACATTACGCATTAGACACTCCCTCTCCCCTGCCACAGACAAAATAAAACAAACAACAAACAAAATAAAACAGAGATAATTTAAAGAAATATGACTGTGGCCATCATGGAATAGGTAGATGTTATCAGTATAAGTAGATAAGTATAAAAGTATAGAGAGTATAAAGTATAGAGAGTATAAAGGAAAGATATTAAGCTAATAAGATCCTCTCCTCCACTAAAAACAAAACAAACAACACACTTAAAAGTATATATAGCAATATAAAAACATAGGTTAAGCAACGAAATGGAATAGCTAAAAAGAATTAGATCTGTGAAGTATAGATAAAAAACCTATAATTTAGGCTGGCGGTGTGGGTTGTGTGTAGGGAAAGGGTTAGGGTTCAATCATCATATGAGGATAGGAGAGAGAGCTTTAACTTTCTTGAAAACAGCCACAAAATTCGCTTCAAAAGTAAACAACGACAATAACACAGCAGCAATAATATCTCAGCGTAACACAAAACCCTTTACTGCTTCACATGCAACAAAAAAAACATCAGAAATAACGATGTAGCTCTTCCACACAATATGTTGATGTTTTCCACATGGTCGAAATGATTGCAACGACGCAACCATTTTTAATCACAATATGTAAATACCACTTCGTTAACAATCCTCCAATTCAATTCAGTCTCTTCGCTTTCCAGCACACCATTACTACCAAAAATAACAACATTATCTTCGTGTTTTCATTCACTTTTTTATGTATATACTTTATATGAATCCACCCTTAAAAATGTTTTTAATGTATTTTCCAACTATTGAGTGAAACCGTAAAATTATGTCTTTGTCCGAGATACCTGAATCAAATGTGAATCATAAAAAAATTATACCGGCTCAGGATTCAACCGAAGGGTCTTTCCACCATGAATTCATTAAATGATTTACCAATTGCATGTACCATATGATGTAAAACCATGATTGGCACATTCATTCTTCTCGTCATAATCTTTATTTATACTAAATTTTCTTATCTAAAAACGAAGAAATCATTTAGGACAGAAGCAAGAACCTGATCATCAGAAACTGAAAAAATATTAGAGAACATATTCTTTTAGATTGTAAAAGCACCGAATAAATAAATATCATGTGCACTGACATTTCTACTATAGGACCAAGATATAAGCACCAGGCATAAAAATCAAGGATTCCTAAACGACATACGCCAAGCCAAAAACAATAAACAGTAGGCACATCATGCAGCAAAACAGTAACTTATACTGAAATCACACATTGTGCACACCACTCTCCCTCCCCTCCCACTGACAGAATATATAAAACAAACAACAATCAAAAACAACAAACAGTTCTCAATTAATAAATATATGACATAGATACAGGAATACATAGAACCATCATAGAATAGGTAGATGTGATCATAGTGAAGATTAAAATGTAAAGACATTCAGTGGTCTCCCTCCTACTACACCTTCCCCACTAACAAAACAAACAAAATTATATAATAGCAATAAAAACATAGCTTAAATAAAAGAAAAGATGAAATAACCCTAGGATGTGTTTAGTACAGTATGAAAACCTATAATTTTAGCTTGCGGTGTGGGGTGTAGGGGGAGAGGGGGTGTTAGATATTCAATCATCATTATGGGGTGGGGGGGAGAGAGAGAGCTTTAACTTTCTTGAAAACAGCCACAAAAATTCGCTTGAAATATAACAACAACAACATCAGCAATAATATCTCAGCGTAACACAAAACCATTTACTGCTTCACATGCAAAGAAACCCCTCAGAAATAATAGTTTTGCTCTTCCAAAACATGTTCATAATGTTGAGAATCCCACATGGTCGACATGAAACCAATCGCAACGGTGGAACCATTTTTAAGTAAAAAAATTGATGCCACTTCGTTAGCAATCCTCTCCAATTCCATTAACAGTTTCTTCGCTTTCCAGCACACGTTTACTACCAAAAACAGCGACATATGTTCCACTCGTTAATTCCATCTTTACGAAACCATCAGTTCCAAGAAAAAGAAATAAATTAAAAACCATTTGCTTTTGACAACTTCTTTTGTGCAACCATTCAATAACTGTAACATATAAATAAGTAAGATGTTCTTCAGTTTCCAGTACAGTACACGTTTCTGCTTTTATAAACCATACATTTTTTCTTCCACTCGTTAATTCGCGTTTAATATTAAAACAATATCCTTCGTTTCATTTCTTCGGTCGTCTCGCCCTCGCAAATCAATCTTTATGAAAACAAAATCAGATTTGTTTACATTTTAAAAACCCTCTTTTTTCTGCATCATACCACTGGTAGTAAACATACTAATAATTTCTTAACAACCAACAATATTATTCTTTGCTTTGAAAATAAAAACAAACAAAACAAACAACAAAAACAAAACAAACAACAAAAACAGTTCTTCGCTCTTTTTTTTCACCAACAAAAATGATCGTTGAGAATATTTCAAACGAAAAACCATTGCATTGCATCCTCCTCCGTGGAGACCTTTCATCGTCTTCTCTCACGTACAACATGCAAAAACATAAAAAAAACCGTAAGATGGAGTTGGACCATTACTAATACTGAAAAATACTGAAAAAAACGCTTCTCGCAGCAGCGTGGTTTTACGCGCTCTTCGTGAGAAAATGACCGTGAAATTTTTCTAAATGTATCACTCTCTAAAATAAAAGTGGTATGCACAGTCGCTATTAGTTAGAAATTCTTCTCGTCATAATCTTTATTTATACTAAATTTTCTTATCTAAAAACAAAGAAATCATTTAGGACAGAAGCAAGAACCTGATCATCAGAAACAGAAAAAATATTAGAGAACATATTCTTTTAGATTGTAAAAGCACCGAATAAATAAATATTATGTGCACTGACATTTCTACTATAGAACCAAGATATAAGCACCAGGCATAAAAATCAAGGATTCCTAAACGACATACGCCAAGCCAAAAACAATAAACAGTAGGCACATCATGCAGCAAAACAGTAACTTATACTGAAATCACACATTGTGCACACCACTCTCCCTCCCCTCCCACTGACAGAATATATAAAACAAACAACAATCAAAAACAACAAACAGTTCTCAATTAATAAATATATGACATAGATACAGGAATACATAGAACCATCATAGAATAGGTAGATGTGATCATAGTGAAGATTAAAATGTAAAGACATTCAGTGGTCTCCCTCCTACTACACCTTCCCCACTAACAAAACAAACAAAATTATATAATAGCAATAAAAACATAGCTTAAATAAAAGAAAAGATGAAATAACCCTAGGATGTGTTTAGTACAGTATGAAAACCTATAATTTTAGCTTGCAGTGTGGGGTGTAGGGGGAGAGGGGGTGTTAGATATTCAATCATCATTATGGGGGGGGGGGGGGGGAGAGAGAGAGAGAGAGAGAGAGAGCTTTAACTTTCTTGAAAACAGCCACAAAAATTCGCTTGAAATATAACAACAACAACATCAGCAATAATATCTCAGCGTAACACAAAACCATTTACTGCTTCACATGCAAAGAAACCCCTCAGAAATAATAGTTTTGCTCTTCCAAAACATGTTGATAATGTTGAGAATCCCACATGGTCGACATGAAACCAATCGCAACGGTGCAACCATTTTTAAGTAAAAAAATTGATGCCACTTCGTTAGCAATCCTCTCCAATTCCATTAACAGTTTCTTCGCTTTCCAGCACACGTTTACTACCAAAAACAGCGACATATGTTCCACTCGTTAATTCCATCTTTACGAAACCATCAGTTCCAAGAAAAAGAA
This sequence comes from Turritopsis rubra, assembly GCA_039566895.2. Taxonomy (NCBI): domain Eukaryota; kingdom Metazoa; phylum Cnidaria; class Hydrozoa; order Anthoathecata; family Oceaniidae; genus Turritopsis; species Turritopsis rubra. The sequence goes on from CM077620.1 coordinate 16,224,407, forward strand.
ATAAATTAAAAACCATTTGCTTTTGACAACTTCTTTTGTGCAACCATTTAATAACTGTAACATAAATAAGTAAGATGTTCTTCAGTTTTCAGTACAGTACACGTTTCTGCTTTTATAAACCATACATTTTTTCTTCCACTCGTTAATTCGCGTTTAATATTAAAACAATATCCTTCGTTTCATTTCTTCGGTCGTCTCGCCCTCGCAAATCAATCTTTATGAAAACAAAATCAGATTTGTTTACATTTTAAAAACCCTCTTTTTTCTGCATCATGCCACTGGTAGTAAACATACTAATAATTTCTTAACAACCAACAATATTATTCTTTGCTTTGAAAATAAAAACAAACAAAACAAACAACAAAAACAAAACAAACAACAAAAACAGTTCTTCGCTCTTCTTGTTCAAACAAAAATGATCGTTGAGAATATTTCAAACGAAAAACCATTGCATTGCATCCTCCTCCGTGGAGACCTTTCATCGTCTTCTCTCACGTACAACACCCTTCGACATGAAAAAAAACGTAAGATGGAGTTGGACCATTACTAATACTGAAAAATACCGAAAAAAAGCTTCTCGCAGCAGCGTGGTTTTACGCGCTCCCCGTGAGAAAATGACCGTGAAATTTTTCTAAATGTATCACTCTCTAAAATAAAAGTGGTATGCACACTCGCTATTAGTATATAAGATAGAAGATTATACAACCAAACCAAACAACCAAAGGATCATTCTTCTATGAATTCGTTGAATGCTTTATCCAAATTGCTTGTACCGTGATTATGTAAAACCATGATTGGCACATTCAATATTCTTCTTCATAATTTTTATTTACACTATATTTTTAATCTAAAAAGAAAGAAGTCATATAGAAAAGAAGCAAGAAAAAAATGTATTCAGAATGTAAAATAGCACTAAATAACCAAGATAAGCACCATGGCTTAAATTCAAACTGCGAATTCCAAAACGACATTCGCAAAGCCAGTACAAATAATAAGAAAGTAGCAAATTGTTGAAGTAATTTCATAATCATCCGATTATTTTAAAGTTATCATTATTTTGTATAAAACGCTTATAAAACAAAGAGTGCACTCAATTTATATTTTAATGTTCTTTCTAAAGCTGAAGTTTAAATGAAACAATGAGCAAATTTAGGACAAATCTAGGTCGACTTTGCTACACTTTCAGGTCGAATATTTTCAAATGCAAGCACATTCAAGAACAATTATATTATTTTCAGCTGTTGTTGAAATTGCTCTTAAATCAAAAACTAGGAATCGCATAGCTAAACAAATTTACGTACGTACGTAGTGAAAATCACAAACATGATTTACCAGATATGTACTAGTTTCTTTATTGAGAGGTCTGAAACAGTGAAAAATTCATTTACATACTATTAAGTAAATAACAAGTCTTTGTGACAAAAATGTGTTGAAGTTCAAAAGTAAGCCATGGTTATAAACGTAGCATTTCATATGTTTTGTTGGTGCAGCAGCTCATTCTCCAATTTGAAATATCAAGAGGAAATAAACAACAAATTATCTGTTCACACACTCTTTATTATGAATGAAGAACCGTTTCTCCTTCTTTGCAGGGATTTCATACTCAATGATGGTGAACATAGGAGATTTTTAAAGTAATCAAAAGAAAGCTATTATCAAATGTACAATGACGGAGAACAGAAGTAACAAAAATAGACCAAAACGTTGTGTGTGTGTCTGCGCTGCTAAAGAACCTGTCTTATTTGTGTCTAGTGTAAATTCTTCAACATACATTTTTTTGTAAAAAAATATGTACGCGTAACTCATTGATATTGCTTCATGTACTCAAAAGCATTAAAAACATGTTTGTGAATGTACTTGCTGCAAAAAAACAAGTAACAGCTGTATCACTCCCCTACCCCTCGTAATGCAAGATGGGGAAAAGGTAGCTAGCTAGCTATACACACAATTCATTGGATGAAATTACTGTCTTTAAAAACAAAAAGGAGAACGAACAGTGTAGAATATGTGAAGAAATCTACAAAAACTTAGCTAAATAAAAACGTGCTTAAACAAAGTGTAGTGGAGCTAATTTGGTATAAGCTGAAATGAATTATAAACCAAATTAGATTTTGGCAGCGAGTTAGCCGAGGTGCTTTTTACAGGGAGCAGCCGCTGGGTGAAAGATGAGTGTCAAACTGTTTTCATATTCAAGGTGGCGAAAGCTTTTTATTCCGACAATAGGCACTTAAAATAATCATTAAAATAATCTACACATTCTAAGCATTGAACAGCAAAAAAATATTAGCCAAAATTTCAAATGCAATAATTTTTCATAATTTCTGTTTTACAGTAGAATCCCGGTAACTCGAACCCTCAATAACTTGAACCCTCACAATTAACTGGAACCCTCAATAACTCGAACTCTATTTACATTTCATACAGTTCATGTACCGACTAAGTTCGTGGTGGAAACCTTGAAAATTTTATCTTGTTAGAAAATTTACTTCCTTCCTTCAGACTTGAACTAATATTCTCATAAAAAACTCTCAATAATTCGAACAACATTTGGTATCTCGAATAATGTTCGTCGGTCCCATGGTGGTTCCAGTTATCTGGAGTTAACTATATTTTCGGTTAAGATTCTTTATTTTATTTATACTTCTTCTGAAATCTTTTTAGTCGATTTTAGATAGGACTTTTTAGCATGTATTGCTTTGAAACTATTTTATTTGTAAATATTTTCATATATTCGTAATCAGGAAAGATGAAAATTTTAATATACCAAAAATGAGCTACGTAGGTTGCATCACATCCCTGGTTGCATAGAAATTTTTCTCCTCTTCATTTTTCTTCTTCCATTTCACATTTTTCTTAAGTATATTATTCCTCTCTGAAATATCTTTCAAACAAGGATAAATTTGTTGAAATTCATCAAGAAAGCGCTGAGATAAAATATTATGCCAAGTGCACAAACTTTTGAGACAGACTTTGGATGAAAAGAGTGTTTTCTATTTGTTTCTTATTCACTTAGCAGCTAGCAGTTAGTTATTTACTTTGAGATTTTAAGTTTGTCATGGAAATACCGTAAAATTCCGGATATAAGCCCTTAATATTTTAATATTTTTCAAAACTAGCTACTTCATATTTCGTCAGAACAAACATACGAATTTCACATCTGAATGTGGAAAAACATTAATATGAATGGTATTACATTTTACGGTTCCACTCCAAAGAATCATGATAAGAAATATAAAAAAGCAACCTAAAAATGTTTCTGTTACATTTTCCAACTATTGAGTGAAACCGTAAAATTGTCTTTGCACAGGATACCTGAATCAAATGTGAATCATAAAAAAATTATACCGGCTCAGGATTCAACCGAAGGGTCTTTCCACCATGAATTCATTAAATGATTTACCAATTGCATGTACCATATGATGTAAAACCATGATTGGCACATTCATTCTTCTCGTCATAATCTTTATTTATACTAAATTTTCTTATCTAAAAACAAAGAAATCATTTAGGACAGAAGCAAGAACCTGATCATCAGAAACAGAAAAAATATTAGAGAACATATTCTTTTAGATTGTAAAAGCACCGAATAAATAAATATTATGTGCACTGACATTTCTACTATAGAACCAAGATATAAGCACCAGGCATAAAAATCAAGGATTCCTAAACGACATACGCCAAGCCAAAAACAATAAACAGTAGGCACATCATGCAGCAAAACAGTAACTTATACTGAAATCACACATTGTGCACACCACTCTCCCTCCCCTCCCACTGACAGAATATATAAAACAAACAACAATCAAAAACAACAAACAGTTCTCAATTAATAAATATATGACATAGATACAGGAATACATAGAACCATCATAGAATAGGTAGATGTGATCATAGTGAAGATTAAAATGTAAAGACATTCAGTGGTCTCCCTCCTACTACACCTTCCCCACTAACAAAACAAACAAAATTATATAATAGCAATAAAAACATAGCTTAAATAAAAGAAAAGATGAAATAACCCTAGGATGTGTTTAGTACAGTATGAAAACCTATAATTTTAGCTTGCAGTGTGGGGTGTAGGGGGAGAGGGGGTGTTAGATATTCAATCATCATTATGGGGGGGGGGGGGGGGGGGAGAGAGAGAGAGAGAGAGAGAGAGCTTTAACTTTCTTGAAAACAGCCACAAAAATTCGCTTGAAATATAACAACAACAACATCAGCAATAATATCTCAGCGTAACACAAAACCATTTACTGCTTCACATGCAAAGAAACCCCTCAGAAATAATAGTTTTGCTCTTCCAAAACATGTTGATAATGTTGAGAATCCCACATGGTCGACATGAAACCAATCGCAACGGTGCAACCATTTTTAAGTAAAAAAATTGATGCCACTTCGTTAGCAATCCTCTCCAATTCCATTAACAGTTTCTTCGCTTTCCAGCACACGTTTACTACCAAAAACAGCGACATATGTTCCACTCGTTAATTCCATCTTTACGAAACCATCAGTTCCAAGAAAAAGAAATAAATTAAAAACCATTTGCTTTTGACAACTTCTTTTGTGCAACCATTTAATAACTGTAACATAAATAAGTAAGATGTTCTTCAGTTTCCAGTACAGTACACGTTTCTGCTTTTATAAACCATACATTTTTTCTTCCACTCGTTAATTCGCGTTTAATATTAAAACAATATCCTTCGTTTCATTTCTTCGGTCGTCTCGCCCTCGCAAATCAATCTTTATGAAAACAAAATCAGATTTGTTTACATTTTAAAAACCCTCTTTTTTCTGCATCATGCCACTGGTAGTAAACATACTAATAATTTCTTAACAACCAACAATATTATTCTTTGCTTTGAAAATAAAAACAAACAAAACAAACAACAAAAACAAAACAAACAACAAAAACAGTTCTTCGCTCTTCTTGTTCAAACAAAAATGATCGTTGAGAATATTTCAAACGAAAAACCATTGCATTGCATCCTCCTCCGTGGAGACCTTTCATCGTCTTCTCTCACGTACAACACCCTTCGACATGAAAAAAAACGTAAGATGGAGTTGGACCATTACTAATACTGAAAAATACCGAAAAAAAGCTTCTCGCAGCAGCGTGGTTTTACGCGCTCCCCGTGAGAAAATGACCGTGAAATTTTTCTAAATGTATCACTCTCTAAAATAAAAGTGGTATGCACACTCGCTATTAGTATATAATAGAAGATTATACAACCAAACCAAACAACCAAAGGATCATTCTTCTATGAATTCGTTGAATGCTTTATCCAAATTGCTTGTACCGTGATTATGTAAAACCATGATTGGCACATTCAATATTCTTCTTCATAATTTTTATTTACACTATATTTTTAATCTAAAAAGAAAGAAGTCATATAGAAAAGAAGCAAGAAAAAAATGTATTCAGAATGTAAAATAGCACTAAATAACCAAGATAAGCACCATGGCTTAAATTCAAACTGCGAATTCCAAAACGACATTCGCAAAGCCAGTACAAATAATAAGAAAGTAGCAAATTGTTGAAGTAATTTCTTACCTTTTAAGATTGGGTTAAAAGCATTTCTTAATGCAAACCTGTAAGTATAATATTGCAGCATGGTCGTGCGACATCGACGACCAGATGCATACTCTGCTACATGAGGAATGTTAGGAGTCCAACCGAACTCTCCTCTTGGGAAAAAAACTGGATAAACCATTGGATCCAGATGAGGTGAATGAACTGGTATTTCACGCAAGGGCATGTTCCTTGTATAAACCATTATATCACGGGCTAACGGTGGTGCACCATCTTCACCAACAAAAACAGCAGCTACTTCATCATGGTGTGGTAAATTGTATCGCCGACGATCACCACCAACTCGGAGGCACATTGTAACCTGTAATTCAAAAATATATATTTACACAACATCAAGTCTCATAAGCAACTTGCATCAAAAAAGGAATTGAAGTTAGACCTGAGGTGGAGGGCGATTTTCATTTTCGGCTTGTTGCATTTCTTCAGCTTCTACCTCACCCATGTGTTTATAAGCTGCTGCATAAGGACTTTCCCTAACAATTATGTCCTGCAAAGTTTGCATCACTTCAGGCAAGCAATCTCGATTTTCAGGTCTTGCCATTCTCTCATTGAACGCGTCCATCCCATCATAAATATACAGTTGACCATATGATGGAGAGAGACCTTGCGGTGGATGCAAATTACCTGTTCGGTGACACACTTGTCCATTAATACGAAACACAGGTGGTCCACGACCGGGTGGAACAGCCAATTTTGCACCCATTGATGCAAAAGCAACAGAACTGTTAAACTTTCGAATATTTTCTTGAAAGTTTTTAGCTTGGGCAGTATCCCGTGTAAAAACATTTTACGGTTCCACTCCCAAGAATCTTAAGAAATATAAAAATTCAACCTAAAAATGTTTCTGTTACATTTTCCGACTATTGAGTAAAACCGTAAAATTATGCCTCTGCACGGGATACCTGAATCAATTAAAATGTGAATCGTAAAAAAACATTATACCTCCTCAGTATACACAACCAAAGGATCATTCTTCTATGAATTCATTAAATGCTTTATCCCAATTGCTTGTACCGTGATTATGTAAAACCATGATTGGCACATTCAATATTCTGCTTCATAATTTTTATTTACACTAAATTTTTAATCTAAAAAGAAAGAAGTCGTTTTGAAAATAAGCAAGAAAAAAATGAATTCAGAATGTAAAATAGCACTAAATAACCAAGATAAGCACCATGGCTTAAATTCAAACTGAGATTTCCAAAACGACATACGGAAAGCCAGTACAAATAATAAGTAGGCTCCCCTAAAATGTACATGATGCAGCAAAATAGCCACTTGAAAAGAAATCATACATTACACATTACACACTCCCTCTCCCCTGTCACAGACAAACTAAAACAAACAACAAACAAAATAAAACAGAGATAATTTAAAGAAATATGACCGTGGCCATCATGGAATAGGTAGATGTTATCAATGAAGAGTAAAAAGGAAACATATTAAGCTATTAAGATCCTCTCCTCCACTAAAAACAAAACAAACAACACACTTAAAAATATATATAGCAATATAAAAACATAGGTTAAACAACGAAATGGAATAGCTATAGGATCTGTGAAGTATAGTATAAAAACCTATAATTTAGGCTGGCGGTGTGGGTTGTATGTAGGGAAAGGGTTAGGGTTCAATCATCATATGAGGGTAGGGGAGCTTTAACTTTCTTGAAAGCAGCCACAAAAATTCGCTTGAAAAATAAACAACAACAATAACACAGCAGCAATAATATCTCAGCGTAACACAAAACCCTTTACCGCTTCAAATGCAACAAAAAAGCATCAGAAATAACGTTGTAGCTCTTCCACACAATATGTTGATAACGTTTTCCACATGGTCGAAATGATTGCAACGACGCAACCATTTTTAATCACAATATGTAAATACCACTTTGTTAACAATCCTCCAATTCCATTAACAGTTTCTTTGCTTTCCAGCATTCCATTACTACCAAAAATAACGACATTATCTTCGTGTTTTGATTCAATTTAATGTATATACTTCCACTCGTTAATTCCATCTTTACGAAACCATCAGTTCCAAGAAAAAGAAATAAATCAAAAACCATTTGCTATCATTTGACAACTTCTTCTGTGCAAAACCATTTTTAATAACTGTAAGTAAGATGTTCTTCACTTCCAGTAAACGTTTCTACTATAAACCACACTTTACATTTTTTCTTCCACTCGTTAATTCGTTTAATAATAATACAATCCTTCGCTTGATTTCTTCGTTCGTCTCGCGAATCCATCTTTACGAAAACAAAAACAGATTTGTTTACATTTTAAAAACCCTCGTATCTTTTCTGCATCCTCATCATGCGACTGGTAGTAACTTTACTAATACTTTCACAACAAACAACAATATTATTCTTCGCTTTTCGAAATAAAAACAAACAGAATAAACAACAAAAACAAACAACAAAAAACAAAAAACAGTTCTTCGCTTTTCTTGTTCAAACAAAAATGATCGTTGAGAGTATAGCAAACGAAAAACCATTGCATTGCATCCTCCTCCTTCGAGACTTTTCATTGTCTTCTTTCGCGTACAAACACGGGGAAACATAAAAGACCCGTAAGGTGGAGTCGGGACCATTACTAATACGCAAACGAAAAACCAACTTGCTCGTGCAGTTTCAAACTTCCCCAGACAAACGCGTGAGAAACGGACCGTGAAAAATCGGCAACCTCACACGCAAAATAATTTACCAAACTAAATTTGTTATGCACAACTCGCTATTAGTATATAAGATAGTATCCCGTGTAAAAACATTTTACGGTCCACTCTCAAGGATCATGATAAGATATATAAGAATACAGCCTAAAAATGGTTTAATTATATATATTTTCCAGCTATTGAGTGAAACCGTAAAATTATGCCTTTGCACGGGATACCTGAATCAATTAAAATGTGAATCGTAAAAAAACATTATACCTCCTCAGTATACACAACCAAAGGATCATTCTTCTATGAATTCGTTGAATGCTTTATCCAAATTGCTTGTACCGTGATTATGTAAAACCATGATTGGCACATTCAATATTCTTCTTCATAATTTTTATTTACACTATATTTTTAATCTAAAAAGAAAGAAGTCATATAGAAAAGAAGCAAGAAAAAAATGTATTCAGAATGTAAAATAGCACTAAATAACCAAGATAAGCACCATGGCTTAAATTCAAACTGCGAATTCCAAAACGACATTCGCAAAGCCAGTACAAATAATAAGTAGGCTCCCCTAAAATGTACATGATGCAGCAAAATAGCCACTTGAAAAGAAATCATACATTACGCATTAGACACTCCCTCTCCCCTGCCACAGACAAAATAAAACAAACAACAAACAAAATAAAACAGAGATAATTTAAAGAAATATGACTGTGGCCATCATGGAATAGGTAGATGTTATCAGTATAAGTAGATAAGTATAAAAGTATAGAGAGTATAAAGTATAGAGAGTATAAAGGAAAGATATTAAGCTAATAAGATCCTCTCCTCCACTAAAAACAAAACAAACAACACACTTAAAAGTATATATAGCAATATAAAAACATAGGTTAAGCAACGAAATGGAATAGCTAAAAAGAATTAGATCTGTGAAGTATAGATAAAAAACCTATAATTTAGGCTGGCGGTGTGGGTTGTGTGTAGGGAAAGGGTTAGGGTTCAATCATCATATGAGGATAGGAGAGAGAGCTTTAACTTTCTTGAAAACAGCCACAAAATTCGCTTCAAAAGTAAACAACGACAATAACACAGCAGCAATAATATCTCAGCGTAACACAAAACCCTTTACTGCTTCACATGCAACAAAAAAAACATCAGAAATAACGATGTAGCTCTTCCACACAATATGTTGATGTTTTCCACATGGTCGAAATGATTGCAACGACGCAACCATTTTTAATCACAATATGTAAATACCACTTCGTTAACAATCCTCCAATTCAATTCAGTCTCTTCGCTTTCCAGCACACCATTACTACCAAAAATAACAACATTATCTTCGTGTTTTCATTCACTTTTTTATGTATATACTTTATATGAATCCACCCTTAAAAATGTTTTTAATGTATTTTCCAACTATTGAGTGAAACCGTAAAATTATGTCTTTGTCCGAGATACCTGAATCAAATGTGAATCATAAAAAAATTATACCGGCTCAGGATTCAACCGAAGGGTCTTTCCACCATGAATTCATTAAATGATTTACCAATTGCATGTACCATATGATGTAAAACCATGATTGGCACATTCATTCTTCTCGTCATAATCTTTATTTATACTAAATTTTCTTATCTAAAAACGAAGAAATCATTTAGGACAGAAGCAAGAACCTGATCATCAGAAACTGAAAAAATATTAGAGAACATATTCTTTTAGATTGTAAAAGCACCGAATAAATAAATATCATGTGCACTGACATTTCTACTATAGAACCAAGATATAAGCACCAGGCATAAAAATCAAGGATTCCTAAACGACATACGCCAAGCCAAAAACAATAAACAGTAGGCACATCATGCAGCAAAACAGTAACTTATACTGAAATCACACATTGTGCACACCACTCTCCCTCCCCTCCCACTGACAGAATATATAAAACAAACAACAATCAAAAACAACAAACAGTTCTCAATTAATAAATATATGACATAGATACAGGAATACATAGAACCATCATAGAATAGGTAGATGTGATCATAGTGAAGATTAAAATGTAAAGACATTCAGTGGTCTCCCTCCTACTACACCTTCCCCACTAACAAAACAAACAAAATTATATAATAGCAATAAAAACATAGCTTAAATAAAAGAAAAGATGAAATAACCCTAGGATGTGTTTAGTACAGTATGAAAACCTATAATTTTAGCTTGCGGTGTGGGGTGTAGGGGGAGAGGGGGTGTTAGATATTCAATCATCATTATGGGGTGGGGGGGAGAGAGAGAGCTTTAACTTTCTTGAAAACAGCCACAAAAATTCGCTTGAAATATAACAACAACAACATCAGCAATAATATCTCAGCGTAACACAAAACCATTTACTGCTTCACATGCAAAGAAACCCCTCAGAAATAATAGTTTTGCTCTTCCAAAACATGTTCATAATGTTGAGAATCCCACATGGTCGACATGAAACCAATCGCAACGGTGGAACCATTTTTAAGTAAAAAAATTGATGCCACTTCGTTAGCAATCCTCTCCAATTCCATTAACAGTTTCTTCGCTTTCCAGCACACGTTTACTACCAAAAACAGCGACATATGTTCCACTCGTTAATTCCATCTTTACGAAACCATCAGTTCCAAGAAAAAGAAATAAATTAAAAACCATTTGCTTTTGACAACTTCTTTTGTGCAACCATTCAATAACTGTAACATATAAATAAGTAAGATGTTCTTCAGTTTCCAGTACAGTACACGTTTCTGCTTTTATAAACCATACATTTTTTCTTCCACTCGTTAATTCGCGTTTAATATTAAAACAATATCCTTCGTTTCATTTCTTCGGTCGTCTCGCCCTCGCAAATCAATCTTTATGAAAACAAAATCAGATTTGTTTACATTTTAAAAACCCTCTTTTTTCTGCATCATACCACTGGTAGTAAACATACTAATAATTTCTTAACAACCAACAATATTATTCTTTGCTTTGAAAATAAAAACAAACAAAACAAACAACAAAAACAAAACAAACAACAAAAACAGTTCTTCGCTCTTTTTTTTCACCAACAAAAATGATCGTTGAGAATATTTCAAACGAAAAACCATTGCATTGCATCCTCCTCCGTGGAGACCTTTCATCGTCTTCTCTCACGTACAACATGCAAAAACATAAAAAAAAACGTAAGATGGAGTTGGACCATTACTAATACTGAAAAATACTGAAAAAAACGCTTCTCGCAGCAGCGTGGTTTTACGCGCTCTTCGTGAGAAAATGACCGTGAAATTTTTCTAAATGTATCACTCTCTAAAATAAAAGTGGTATGCACAGTCGCTATTAGTTAGAAATTCTTCTCGTCATAATCTTTATTTATACTAAATTTTCTTATCTAAAAACAAAGAAATCATTTAGGACAGAAGCAAGAACCTGATCATCAGAAACAGAAAAAATATTAGAGAACATATTCTTTTAGATTGTAAAAGCACCGAATAAATAAATATTATGTGCACTGACATTTCTACTATAGAACCAAGATATAAGCACCAGGCATAAAAATCAAGGATTCCTAAACGACATACGCCAAGCCAAAAACAATAAACAGTAGGCACATCATGCAGCAAAACAGTAACTTATACTGAAATCACACATTGTGCACACCACTCTCCCTCCCCTCCCACTGACAGAATATATAAAACAAACAACAATCAAAAACAACAAACAGTTCTCAATTAATAAATATATGACATAGATACAGGAATACATAGAACCATCATAGAATAGGTAGATGTGATCATAGTGAAGATTAAAATGTAAAGACATTCAGTGGTCTCCCTCCTACTACACCTTCCCCACTAACAAAACAAACAAAATTATATAATAGCAATAAAAACATAGCTTAAATAAAAGAAAAGATGAAATAACCCTAGGATGTGTTTAGTACAGTATGAAAACCTATAATTTTAGCTTGCAGTGTGGGGTGTAGGGGGAGAGGGGGTGTTAGATATTCAATCATCATTATGGGGGGGGGGGGGGGGAGAGAGAGAGAGAGAGAGAGAGAGCTTTAACTTTCTTGAAAACAGCCACAAAAATTCGCTTGAAATATAACAACAACAACATCAGCAATAATATCTCAGCGTAACACAAAACCATTTACTGCTTCACATGCAAAGAAACCCCTCAGAAATAATAGTTTTGCTCTTCCAAAACATGTTGATAATGTTGAGAATCCCACATGGTCGACATGAAACCAATCGCAACGGTGCAACCATTTTTAAGTAAAAAAATTGATGCCACTTCGTTAGCAATCCTCTCCAATTCCATTAACAGTTTCTTCGCTTTCCAGCACACGTTTACTACCAAAAACAGCGACATATGTTCCACTCGTTAATTCCATCTTTACGAAACCATCAGTTCCAAGAAAAAGAAATAAATTAAAAACCATTTGCTTTTGACAACTTCTTTTGTGCAACCATTTAATAACTGTAACATAAATAAGTAAGATGTTCTTCAGTTTTCAGTACAGTACACGTTTCTGCTTTTATAAACCATACATTTTTTCTTCCACTCGTTAATTCGCGTTTAATATTAAAACAATATCCTTCGTTTCATTTCTTCGGTCGTCTCGCCCTCGCAAATCAATCTTTATGAAAACAAAATCAGATTTGTTTACATTTTAAAAACCCTCTTTTTTCTGCATCATGCCACTGGTAGTAAACATACTAATAATTTCTTAACAACCAACAATATTATTCTTTGCTTTGAAAATAAAAACAAACAAAACAAACAACAAAAACAAAACAAACAACAAAAACAGTTCTTCGCTCTTCTTGTTCAAACAAAAATGATCGTTGAGAATATTTCAAACGAAAAACCATTGCATTGCATCCTCCTCCGTGGAGACCTTTCATCGTCTTCTCTCACGTACAACACCCTTCGACATGAAAAAAAACGTAAGATGGAGTTGGACCATTACTAATACTGAAAAATACCGAAAAAAAGCTTCTCGCAGCAGCGTGGTTTTACGCGCTCCCCGTGAGAAAATGACCGTGAAATTTTTCTAAATGTATCACTCTCTAAAATAAAAGTGGTATGCACACTCGCTATTAGTATATAATAGAAGATTATACAACCAAACCAAACAACCAAAGGATCATTCTTCTATGAATTCGTTGAATGCTTTATCCAAATTGCTTGTACCGTGATTATGTAAAACCATGATTGGCACATTCAATATTCTTCTTCATAATTTTTATTTACACTATATTTTTAATCTAAAAAGAAAGAAGTCATATAGAAAAGAAGCAAGAAAAAAATGTATTCAGAATGTAAAATAGCACTAAATAACCAAGATAAGCACCATGGCTTAAATTCAAACTGCGAATTCCAAAACGACATTCGCAAAGCCAGTACAAATAATAAGAAAGTAGCAAATTGTTGAAGTAATTTCATAATCATCCGATTATTTTAAAGTTATCATTATTTTGTATAAAACGCTTATAAAACAAAGAGTGCACTCAATTTATATTTTAATGTTCTTTCTAAAGCTGAAGTTTAAATGAAACAATGAGCAAATTTAGGACAAATCTAGGTCGACTTTGCTACACTTTCAGGTCAAATATTTTCAAATGCAAGCACATTCAAGAACAATTATATTATTTTCAGCTGTTGTTGAAATTGCTCTTAAATCAAAAACTAGGAATCGCATAGCTAAACAAATTTACGTACGTACGTAGTGAAAATCACAAACATGATTTACCAGATATGTACTAGTTTCTTTATTGAGAGGTCTGAAACAGTGAAAAATTCATTTACATACTATTAAGTAAATAACAAGTCTTTGTGACAAAAATGTGTTGAAGTTCAAAAGTAAGCCATGGTTATAAACGTAGCATTTCATATGTTTTGTTGGTGCAGCAGCTCATTCTCCAATTTGAAATATCAAGAGGAAATAAACAACAAATTATCTGTTCACACACTCTTTATTATGAATGAAGAACCGTTTCTCCTTCTTTGCAGGGATTTCATACTCAATGATGGTGAACATAGGAGATTTTTAAAGTAATCAAAAGAAAGCTATTATCAAATGTACAATGACGGAGAACAGAAGTAACAAAAATAGACCAAAACGTTGTGTGTGTGTCTGCGCTGCTAAAGAACCTGTCTTATTTGTGTCTAGTGTAAATTCTTCAACATACATTTTTTTGTAAAAAAATATGTACGCGTAACTCATTGATATTGCTTCATGTACTCAAAAGCATTAAAAACATGTTTGTGAATGTACTTGCTGCAAAAAAACAAGTAACAGCTGTATCACTCCCCTACCCCTCGTAATGCAAGATGGGGAAAAGGTAGCTAGCTAGCTATACACACAATTCATTGGATGAAATTACTGTCTTTAAAAACAAAAAGGAGAACGAACAGTGTAGAATATGTGAAGAAATCTACAAAAACTTAGCTAAATAAAAACGTGCTTAAACAAAGTGTAGTGGAGCTAATTTGGTATAAGCTGAAATGAATTATAAACCAAATTAGATTTTGGCAGCGAGTTAGCCGAGGTGCTTTTTACAGGGAGCAGCCGCTGGGTGAAAGATGAGTGTCAAACTGTTTTCATATTCAAGGTGGCGAAAGCTTTTTATTCCGACAATAGGCACTTAAAATAATCATTAAAATAATCTACACATTCTAAGCATTGAACAGCAAAAAAATATTAGCCAAAATTTCAAATGCAATAATTTTTCATAATTTCTGTTTTACAGTAGAATCCCGGTAACTCGAACCCTCAATAACTTGAACCCTCACAATTAACTGGAACCCTCAATAACTCGAACTCTATTTACATTTCATACAGTTCATGTACCGACTAAGTTCGTGGTGGAAACCTTGAAAATTTTATCTTGTTAGAAAATTTACTTCCTTCCTTCAGACTTGAACTAATATTCTCATAAAAAACTCTCAATAATTCGAACAACATTTGGTATCTCGAATAATGTTCGTCGGTCCCATGGTGGTTCCAGTTATCTGGAGTTAACTATATTTTCGGTTAAGATTCTTTATTTTATTTATACTTCTTCTGAAATCTTTTTAGTCGATTTTAGATAGGACTTTTTAGCATGTATTGCTTTGAAACTATTTTATTTGTAAATATTTTCATATATTCGTAATCAGGAAAGATGAAAATTTTAATATACCAAAAATGAGCTACGTAGGTTGCATCACATCCCTGGTTGCATAGAAATTTTTCTCCTCTTCATTTTTCTTCTTCCATTTCACATTTTTCTTAAGTATATTATTCCTCTCTGAAATATCTTTCAAACAAGGATAAATTTGTTGAAATTCATCAAGAAAGCGCTGAGATAAAATATTATGCCAAGTGCACAAACTTTTGAGACAGACTTTGGATGAAAAGAGTGTTTTCTATTTGTTTCTTATTCACTTAGCAGCTAGCAGTTAGTTATTTACTTTGAGATTTTAAGTTTGTCATGGAAATACCGTAAAATTCCGGATATAAGCCCTTAATATTTTAATATTTTTCAAAACTAGCTACTTCATATTTCGTCAGAACAAACATACGAATTTCACATCTGAATGTGGAAAAACATTAATATGAATGGTATTACATTTTACGGTTCCACTCCAAAGAATCATGATAAGAAATATAAAAAAGCAACCTAAAAATGTTTCTGTTACATTTTCCAACTATTGAGTGAAACCGTAAAATTGTCTTTGCACAGGATACCTGAATCAAATGTGAATCATAAAAAAATTATACCGGCTCAGGATTCAACCGAAGGGTCTTTCCACCATGAATTCATTAAATGATTTACCAATTGCATGTACCATATGATGTAAAACCATGATTGGCACATTCATTCTTCTCGTCATAATCTTTATTTATACTAAATTTTCTTATCTAAAAACAAAGAAATCATTTAGGACAGAAGCAAGAACCTGATCATCAGAAACAGAAAAAATATTAGAGAACATATTCTTTTAGATTGTAAAAGCACCGAATAAATAAATATTATGTGCACTGACATTTCTACTATAGAACCAAGATATAAGCACCAGGCATAAAAATCAAGGATTCCTAAACGACATACGCCAAGCCAAAAACAATAAACAGTAGGCACATCATGCAGCAAAACAGTAACTTATACTGAAATCACACATTGTGCACACCACTCTCCCTCCCCTCCCACTGACAGAATATATAAAACAAACAACAATCAAAAACAACAAACAGTTCTCAATTAATAAATATATGACATAGATACAGGAATACATAGAACCATCATAGAATAGGTAGATGTGATCATAGTGAAGATTAAAATGTAAAGACATTCAGTGGTCTCCCTCCTACTACACCTTCCCCACTAACAAAACAAACAAAATTATATAATAGCAATAAAAACATAGCTTAAATAAAAGAAAAGATGAAATAACCCTAGGATGTGTTTAGTACAGTATGAAAACCTATAATTTTAGCTTGCAGTGTGGGGTGTAGGGGGAGAGGGGGTGTTAGATATTCAATCATCATTATGGGGGGGGGGGGGGGGGGGGGGGAGAGAGAGAGAGAGAGAGAGAGAGCTTTAACTTTCTTGAAAACAGCCACAAAAATTCGCTTGAAATATAACAACAACAACATCAGCAATAATATCTCAGCGTAACACAAAACCATTTACTGCTTCACATGCAAAGAAACCCCTCAGAAATAATAGTTTTGCTCTTCCAAAACATGTTGATAATGTTGAGAATCCCACATGGTCGACATGAAACCAATCGCAACGGTGCAACCATTTTTAAGTAAAAAAATTGATGCCACTTCGTTAGCAATCCTCTCCAATTCCATTAACAGTTTCTTCGCTTTCCAGCACACGTTTACTACCAAAAACAGCGACATATGTTCCACTCGTTAATTCCATCTTTACGAAACCATCAGTTCCAAGAAAAAGAAATAAATTAAAAACCATTTGCTTTTGACAACTTCTTTTGTGCAACCATTTAATAACTGTAACATAAATAAGTAAGATGTTCTTCAGTTTCCAGTACAGTACACGTTTCTGCTTTTATAAACCATACATTTTTTCTTCCACTCGTTAATTCGCGTTTAATATTAAAACAATATCCTTCGTTTCATTTCTTCGGTCGTCTCGCCCTCGCAAATCAATCTTTATGAAAACAAAATCAGATTTGTTTACATTTTAAAAACCCTCTTTTTTCTGCATCATGCCACTGGTAGTAAACATACTAATAATTTCTTAACAACCAACAATATTATTCTTTGCTTTGAAAATAAAAACAAACAAAACAAACAACAAAAACAAAACAAACAACAAAAACAGTTCTTCGCTCTTCTTGTTCAAACAAAAATGATCGTTGAGAATATTTCAAACGAAAAACCATTGCATTGCATCCTCCTCCGTGGAGACCTTTCATCGTCTTCTCTCACGTACAACACCCTTCGACATGAAAAAAAACGTAAGATGGAGTTGGACCATTACTAATACTGAAAAATACCGAAAAAAAGCTTCTCGCAGCAGCGTGGTTTTACGCGCTCCCCGTGAGAAAATGACCGTGAAATTTTTCTAAATGTATCACTCTCTAAAATAAAAGTGGTATGCACACTCGCTATTAGTATATAATAGAAGATTATACAACCAAACCAAACAACCAAAGGATCATTCTTCTATGAATTCGTTGAATGCTTTATCCAAATTGCTTGTACCGTGATTATGTAAAACCATGATTGGCACATTCAATATTCTTCTTCATAATTTTTATTTACACTATATTTTTAATCTAAAAAGAAAGAAGTCATATAGAAAAGAAGCAAGAAAAAAATGTATTCAGAATGTAAAATAGCACTAAATAACCAAGATAAGCACCATGGCTTAAATTCAAACTGCGAATTCCAAAACGACATTCGCAAAGCCAGTACAAATAATAAGAAAGTAGCAAATTGTTGAAGTAATTTCTTACCTTTTAAGATTGGGTTAAAAGCATTTCTTAATGCAAACCTGTAAGTATAATATTGCAGCATGGTCGTGCGACATCGACGACCAGATGCATACTCTGCTACATGAGGAATGTTAGGAGTCCAACCGAACTCTCCTCTTGGGAAAAAAACTGGATAAACCATTGGATCCAGATGAGGTGAATGAACTGGTATTTCACGCAAGGGCATGTTCCTTGGATAAACCATTATATCACGGGCTAACGGTGGTGCACCATCTTCACCAACAAAAACAGCAGCTACTTCATCATGGTGTGGTAAATTGTATCGCCGACGATCACCACCAACTCGGAGGCACATTGTAACCTGTAATTCAAAAATATATATTTACACAACATCAAGTCTCATAAGCAACTTGCATCAAAAAAGGAATTGAAGTTAGACCTGAGGTGGAGGGCGATTTTCATTTTCGGCTTGTTGCATTTCTTCAGCTTCTACCTCACCCATGTGTTTATAAGCTGCTGCATAAGGACTTTCCCTAACAATTATGTCCTGCAAAGTTTGCATCACTTCAGGCAAGCAATCTCGATTTTCAGGTCTTGCCATTCTCTCATTGAACGCGTCCATCCCATCATAAATATACAGTTGACCATATGATGGAGAGAGACCTTGCGGTGGATGCAAATTACCTGTTCGGTGACACACTTGTCCATTAATACGAAACACAGGTGGTCCACGACCGGGTGGAACAGCCAATTTTGCACCCATTGATGCAAAAGCAACAGAACTGTTAAACTTTCGAATATTTTCTTGAAAGTTTTTAGCTTGGGCAGTATCCCGTGTAAAAACATTTTACGGTTCCACTCCCAAGAATCTTAAGAAATATAAAAATTCAACCTAAAAATGTTTCTGTTACATTTTCCGACTATTGAGTAAAACCGTAAAATTATGCCTCTGCACGGGATACCTGAATCAATTAAAATGTGAATCGTAAAAAAACATTATACCTCCTCAGTATACACAACCAAAGGATCATTCTTCTATGAATTCATTAAATGCTTTATCCCAATTGCTTGTACCGTGATTATGTAAAACCATGATTGGCACATTCAATATTCTGCTTCATAATTTTTATTTACACTAAATTTTTAATCTAAAAAGAAAGAAGTCGTTTTGAAAATAAGCAAGAAAAAAATGAATTCAGAATGTAAAATAGCACTAAATAACCAAGATAAGCACCATGGCTTAAATTCAAACTGAGATTTCCAAAACGACATACGGAAAGCCAGTACAAATAATAAGTAGGCTCCCCTAAAATGTACATGATGCAGCAAAATAGCCACTTGAAAAGAAATCATACATTACACATTACACACTCCCTCTCCCCTGTCACAGACAAACTAAAACAAACAACAAACAAAATAAAACAGAGATAATTTAAAGAAATATGACCGTGGCCATCATGGAATAGGTAGATGTTATCAATGAAGAGTAAAAAGGAAACATATTAAGCTATTAAGATCCTCTCCTCCACTAAAAACAAAACAAACAACACACTTAAAAATATATATAGCAATATAAAAACATAGGTTAAACAACGAAATGGAATAGCTATAGGATCTGTGAAGTATAGTATAAAAACCTATAATTTAGGCTGGCGGTGTGGGTTGTATGTAGGGAAAGGGTTAGGGTTCAATCATCATATGAGGGTAGGGGAGCTTTAACTTTCTTGAAAGCAGCCACAAAAATTCGCTTGAAAAATAAACAACAACAATAACACAGCAGCAATAATATCTCAGCGTAACACAAAACCCTTTACCGCTTCAAATGCAACAAAAAAGCATCAGAAATAACGTTGTAGCTCTTCCACACAATATGTTGATAACGTTTTCCACATGGTCGAAATGATTGCAACGACGCAACCATTTTTAATCACAATATGTAAATACCACTTTGTTAACAATCCTCCAATTCCATTAACAGTTTCTTTGCTTTCCAGCATTCCATTACTACCAAAAATAACGACATTATCTTCGTGTTTTGATTCAATTTAATGTATATACTTCCACTCGTTAATTCCATCTTTACGAAACCATCAGTTCCAAGAAAAAGAAATAAATCAAAAACCATTTGCTATCATTTGACAACTTCTTCTGTGCAAAACCATTTTTAATAACTGTAAGTAAGATGTTCTTCACTTCCAGTAAACGTTTCTACTATAAACCACACTTTACATTTTTTCTTCCACTCGTTAATTCGTTTAATAATAATACAATCCTTCGCTTGATTTCTTCGTTCGTCTCGCGAATCCATCTTTACGAAAACAAAAACAGATTTGTTTACATTTTAAAAACCCTCGTATCTTTTCTGCATCCTCATCATGCGACTGGTAGTAACTTTACTAATACTTTCACAACAAACAACAATATTATTCTTCGCTTTTCGAAATAAAAACAAACAGAATAAACAACAAAAACAAACAACAAAAAACAAAAAACAGTTCTTCGCTTTTCTTGTTCAAACAAAAATGATCGTTGAGAGTATAGCAAACGAAAAACCATTGCATTGCATCCTCCTCCTTCGAGACTTTTCATTGTCTTCTTTCGCGTACAAACACGGGGAAACATAAAAGACCCGTAAGGTGGAGTCGGGACCATTACTAATACGCAAACGAAAAACCAACTTGCTCGTGCAGTTTCAAACTTCCCCAGACAAACGCGTGAGAAACGGACCGTGAAAAATCGGCAACCTCACACGCAAAATAATTTACCAAACTAAATTTGTTATGCACAACTCGCTATTAGTATATAAGATAGTATCCCGTGTAAAAACATTTTACGGTCCACTCTCAAGGATCATGATAAGATATATAAGAATACAGCCTAAAAATGGTTTAATTATATATATTTTCCAGCTATTGAGTGAAACCGTAAAATTATGCCTTTGCACGGGATACCTGAATCAATTAAAATGTGAATCGTAAAAAAACATTATACCTCCTCAGTATACACAACCAAAGGATCATTCTTCTATGAATTCGTTGAATGCTTTATCCAAATTGCTTGTACCGTGATTATGTAAAACCATGATTGGCACATTCAATATTCTTCTTCATAATTTTTATTTACACTATATTTTTAATCTAAAAAGAAAGAAGTCATATAGAAAAGAAGCAAGAAAAAAATGTATTCAGAATGTAAAATAGCACTAAATAACCAAGATAAGCACCATGGCTTAAATTCAAACTGCGAATTCCAAAACGACATTCGCAAAGCCAGTACAAATAATAAGTAGGCTCCCCTAAAATGTACATGATGCAGCAAAATAGCCACTTGAAAAGAAATCATACATTACGCATTAGACACTCCCTCTCCCCTGCCACAGACAAAATAAAACAAACAACAAACAAAATAAAACAGAGATAATTTAAAGAAATATGACTGTGGCCATCATGGAATAGGTAGATGTTATCAGTATAAGTAGATAAGTATAAAAGTATAGAGAGTATAAAGTATAGAGAGTATAAAGGAAAGATATTAAGCTAATAAGATCCTCTCCTCCACTAAAAACAAAACAAACAACACACTTAAAAGTATATATAGCAATATAAAAACATAGGTTAAGCAACGAAATGGAATAGCTAAAAAGAATTAGATCTGTGAAGTATAGATAAAAAACCTATAATTTAGGCTGGCGGTGTGGGTTGTGTGTAGGGAAAGGGTTAGGGTTCAATCATCATATGAGGATAGGAGAGAGAGCTTTAACTTTCTTGAAAACAGCCACAAAATTCGCTTCAAAAGTAAACAACGACAATAACACAGCAGCAATAATATCTCAGCGTAACACAAAACCCTTTACTGCTTCACATGCAACAAAAAAAACATCAGAAATAACGATGTAGCTCTTCCACACAATATGTTGATGTTTTCCACATGGTCGAAATGATTGCAACGACGCAACCATTTTTAATCACAATATGTAAATACCACTTCGTTAACAATCCTCCAATTCAATTCAGTCTCTTCGCTTTCCAGCACACCATTACTACCAAAAATAACAACATTATCTTCGTGTTTTCATTCACTTTTTTATGTATATACTTTATATGAATCCACCCTTAAAAATGTTTTTAATGTATTTTCCAACTATTGAGTGAAACCGTAAAATTATGTCTTTGTCCGAGATACCTGAATCAAATGTGAATCATAAAAAAATTATACCGGCTCAGGATTCAACCGAAGGGTCTTTCCACCATGAATTCATTAAATGATTTACCAATTGCATGTACCATATGATGTAAAACCATGATTGGCACATTCATTCTTCTCGTCATAATCTTTATTTATACTAAATTTTCTTATCTAAAAACGAAGAAATCATTTAGGACAGAAGCAAGAACCTGATCATCAGAAACTGAAAAAATATTAGAGAACATATTCTTTTAGATTGTAAAAGCACCGAATAAATAAATATCATGTGCACTGACATTTCTACTATAGAACCAAGATATAAGCACCAGGCATAAAAATCAAGGATTCCTAAACGACATACGCCAAGCCAAAAACAATAAACAGTAGGCACATCATGCAGCAAAACAGTAACTTATACTGAAATCACACATTGTGCACACCACTCTCCCTCCCCTCCCACTGACAGAATATATAAAACAAACAACAATCAAAAACAACAAACAGTTCTCAATTAATAAATATATGACATAGATACAGGAATACATAGAACCATCATAGAATAGGTAGATGTGATCATAGTGAAGATTAAAATGTAAAGACATTCAGTGGTCTCCCTCCTACTACACCTTCCCCACTAACAAAACAAACAAAATTATATAATAGCAATAAAAACATAGCTTAAATAAAAGAAAAGATGAAATAACCCTAGGATGTGTTTAGTACAGTATGAAAACCTATAATTTTAGCTTGCGGTGTGGGGTGTAGGGGGAGAGGGGGTGTTAGATATTCAATCATCATTATGGGGTGGGGGGGAGAGAGAGAGCTTTAACTTTCTTGAAAACAGCCACAAAAATTCGCTTGAAATATAACAACAACAACATCAGCAATAATATCTCAGCGTAACACAAAACCATTTACTGCTTCACATGCAAAGAAACCCCTCAGAAATAATAGTTTTGCTCTTCCAAAACATGTTCATAATGTTGAGAATCCCACATGGTCGACATGAAACCAATCGCAACGGTGGAACCATTTTTAAGTAAAAAAATTGATGCCACTTCGTTAGCAATCCTCTCCAATTCCATTAACAGTTTCTTCGCTTTCCAGCACACGTTTACTACCAAAAACAGCGACATATGTTCCACTCGTTAATTCCATCTTTACGAAACCATCAGTTCCAAGAAAAAGAAATAAATTAAAAACCATTTGCTTTTGACAACTTCTTTTGTGCAACCATTCAATAACTGTAACATATAAATAAGTAAGATGTTCTTCAGTTTCCAGTACAGTACACGTTTCTGCTTTTATAAACCATACATTTTTTCTTCCACTCGTTAATTCGCGTTTAATATTAAAACAATATCCTTCGTTTCATTTCTTCGGTCGTCTCGCCCTCGCAAATCAATCTTTATGAAAACAAAATCAGATTTGTTTACATTTTAAAAACCCTCTTTTTTCTGCATCATACCACTGGTAGTAAACATACTAATAATTTCTTAACAACCAACAATATTATTCTTTGCTTTGAAAATAAAAACAAACAAAACAAACAACAAAAACAAAACAAACAACAAAAACAGTTCTTCGCTCTTTTTTTTCACCAACAAAAATGATCGTTGAGAATATTTCAAACGAAAAACCATTGCATTGCATCCTCCTCCGTGGAGACCTTTCATCGTCTTCTCTCACGTACAACATGCAAAAACATAAAAAAAACCGTAAGATGGAGTTGGACCATTACTAATACTGAAAAATACTGAAAAAAACGCTTCTCGCAGCAGCGTGGTTTTACGCGCTCTTCGTGAGAAAATGACCGTGAAATTTTTCTAAATGTATCACTCTCTAAAATAAAAGTGGTATGCACAGTCGCTATTAGTTAGAAACTAGTATCCCGGGTAAAAACATTTTACCGTGCCCTTCCTTTTTCAATATATAGTATATGACGAAAAATAAAATCACACAATCCAAAAGAATAGGTACCACTGAGTTGTAGAGCTCGAAAAGCTGATCAAGAAAATGTATGGGATCGTCTGTGTACGACTTACCGTTACGGAGATATCGCCGATCAAAGATTCTGATGACGTCACACCCGTCCCCAAAAAGTTTTAGACCCAAATCTTTCGACACCCCACCGCCAATATCGCGCGCCCAAAGCGACGTCAGTTATTCGCATTGGTTCTCGAGAAATTTGCCCCTGAAAATCGCGTTCTATTTAGGGTGCAATGCAATGCGCCCACTGACGTCGCGCTACTCCTATAATACTAATATCGCCTATATCTCGACAACTCAGTTACGCGCGACCTAAAATGTCACTATATCACAGTCCATACGAACATTTCGTTCCCAGTCCTTTTATTCACACTGACCGAACTAAATTTGTTATGCACAGTCGCTATTAGTATATAGATTCTTCTCGTCATAATCTTTATTTATACTAAATTTTCTTATCTAAAAACAAAGAAATCATTTAGGACAGAAGCAAGAACCTGATCATCAGAAACAGAAAAAATATTAGAGAACATATTCTTTTAGATTGTAAAAGCACCGAATAAATAAATATTATGTGCACTGACATTTCTACTATAGAACCAAGATATAAGCACCAGGCATAAAAATCAAGGATTCCTAAACGACATACGCCAAGCCAAAAACAATAAACAGTAGGCACATCATGCAGCAAAACAGTAACTTATACTGAAATCACACATTGTGCACACCACTCTCCCTCCCCTCCCACTGACAGAATATATAAAACAAACAACAATCAAAAACAACAAACAGTTCTCAATTAATAAATATATGACATAGATACAGGAATACATAGAACCATCATAGAATAGGTAGATGTGATCATAGTGAAGATTAAAATGTAAAGACATTCAGTGGTCTCCCTCCTACTACACCTTCCCCACTAACAAAACAAACAAAATTATATAATAGCAATAAAAACATAGCTTAAATAAAAGAAAAGATGAAATAACCCTAGGATGTGTTTAGTACAGTATGAAAACCTATAATTTTAGCTTGCGGTGTGGGGTGTAGGGGGAGAGGGGGTGTTAGATATTCAATCATCATTATGGGGTGGGGGGGAGAGAGAGAGCTTTAACTTTCTTGAAAACAGCCACAAAAATTCGCTTGAAATATAACAACAACAACATCAGCAATAATATCTCAGCGTAACACAAAACCATTTACTGCTTCACATGCAAAGAAACCCCTCAGAAATAATAGTTTTGCTCTTCCAAAACATGTTCATAATGTTGAGAATCCCACATGGTCGACATGAAACCAATCGCAACGGTGGAACCATTTTTAAGTAAAAAAATTGATGCCACTTCGTTAGCAATCCTCTCCAATTCCATTAACAGTTTCTTCGCTTTCCAGCACACGTTTACTACCAAAAACAGCGACATATGTTCCACTCGTTAATTCCATCTTTACGAAACCATCAGTTCCAAGAAAAAGAAATAAATTAAAAACCATTTGCTTTTGACAACTTCTTTTGTGCAACCATTCAATAACTGTAACATATAAATAAGTAAGATGTTCTTCAGTTTCCAGTACAGTACACGTTTCTGCTTTTATAAACCATACATTTTTTCTTCCACTCGTTAATTCGCGTTTAATATTAAAACAATATCCTTCGTTTCATTTCTTCGGTCGTCTCGCCCTCGCAAATCAATCTTTATGAAAACAAAATCAGATTTGTTTACATTTTAAAAACCCTCTTTTTTCTGCATCATACCACTGGTAGTAAACATACTAATAATTTCTTAACAACCAACAATATTATTCTTTGCTTTGAAAATAAAAACAAACAAAACAAACAACAAAAACAAAACAAACAACAAAAACAGTTCTTCGCTCTTTTTTTTCACCAACAAAAATGATCGTTGAGAATATTTCAAACGAAAAACCATTGCATTGCATCCTCCTCCGTGGAGACCTTTCATCGTCTTCTCTCACGTACAACATGCAAAAACATAAAAAAAACCGTAAGATGGAGTTGGACCATTACTAATACTGAAAAATACTGAAAAAAACGCTTCTCGCAGCAGCGTGGTTTTACGCGCTCTTCGTGAGAAAATGACCGTGAAATTTTTCTAAATGTATCACTCTCTAAAATAAAAGTGGTATGCACAGTCGCTATTAGTTAGAAATTCTTCTCGTCATAATCTTTATTTATACTAAATTTTCTTATCTAAAAACAAAGAAATCATTTAGGACAGAAGCAAGAACCTGATCATCAGAAACAGAAAAAATATTAGAGAACATATTCTTTTAGATTGTAAAAGCACCGAATAAATAAATATTATGTGCACTGACATTTCTACTATAGAACCAAGATATAAGCACCAGGCATAAAAATCAAGGATTCCTAAACGACATACGCCAAGCCAAAAACAATAAACAGTAGGCACATCATGCAGCAAAACAGTAACTTATACTGAAATCACACATTGTGCACACCACTCTCCCTCCCCTCCCACTGACAGAATATATAAAACAAACAACAATCAAAAACAACAAACAGTTCTCAATTAATAAATATATGACATAGATACAGGAATACATAGAACCATCATAGAATAGGTAGATGTGATCATAGTGAAGATTAAAATGTAAAGACATTCAGTGGTCTCCCTCCTACTACACCTTCCCCACTAACAAAACAAACAAAATTATATAATAGCAATAAAAACATAGCTTAAATAAAAGAAAAGATGAAATAACCCTAGGATGTGTTTAGTACAGTATGAAAACCTATAATTTTAGCTTGCAGTGTGGGGTGTAGGGGGAGAGGGGGTGTTAGATATTCAATCATCATTATGGGGGGGGGGGGGGGAGAGAGAGAGAGAGAGAGAGAGAGAGCTTTAACTTTCTTGAAAACAGCCACAAAAATTCGCTTGAAATATAACAACAACAACATCAGCAATAATATCTCAGCGTAACACAAAACCATTTACTGCTTCACATGCAAAGAAACCCCTCAGAAATAATAGTTTTGCTCTTCCAAAACATGTTGATAATGTTGAGAATCCCACATGGTCGACATGAAACCAATCGCAACGGTGCAATCATTTTTAAGTAAAAAAATTGATGCCACTTCGTTAGCAATCCTCTCCAATTCCATTAACAGTTTCTTCGCTTTCCAGCACACGTTTACTACCAAAAACAGCGACATATGTTCCACTCGTTAATTCCATCTTTACGAAACCATCAGTTCCAAGAAAAAGAAATAAATTAAAAACCATTTGCTTTTGACAACTTCTTTTGTGCAACCATTTAATAACTGTAACATAAATAAGTAAGATGTTCTTCAGTTTCCAGTACAGTACACGTTTCTGCTTTTATAAACCATACATTTTTTCTTCCACTCGTTAATTCGCGTTTAATATTAAAACAATATCCTTCGTTTCATTTCTTCGGTCGTCTCGCCCTCGCAAATCAATCTTTATGAAAACAAAATCAGATTTGTTTACATTTTAAAAACCCTCTTTTTTCTGCATCATGCCACTGGTAGTAAACATACTAATAATTTCTTAACAACCAACAATATTATTCTTTGCTTTGAAAATAAAAACAAACAAAACAAACAACAAAAACAAAACAAACAACAAAAACAGTTCTTCGCTCTTCTTGTTCAAACAAAAATGATCGTTGAGAATATTTCAAACGAAAAACCATTGCATTGCATCCTCCTCCGTGGAGACCTTTCATCGTCTTCTCTCACGTACAACACCCTTCGACATGAAAAAAAACGTAAGATGGAGTTGGACCATTACTAATACTGAAAAATACCGAAAAAAAGCTTCTCGCAGCAGCGTGGTTTTACGCGCTCCCCGTGAGAAAATGACCGTGAAATTTTTCTAAATGTATCACTCTCTAAAATAAAAGTGGTATGCACACTCGCTATTAGTATATAAGACTAGTATCCCGGGTAAAAACATTTTACCGTGCCCTTCCTTTTTCAATATATAGTATATGACGAAAAATAAAATCACACAATCCAAAAGAATAGGTACCACTGAGTTGTAGAGCTCGAAAAGCTGATCAAGAAAATGTATGGGATCGTCTGTGTACGACTTACCGTTACGGAGATATCGCCGATCAAAGATTCTGATGACGTCACACCCGTCCCCAAAAAGTTTTAGACCCAAATCTTTCGACACCCCACCGCCAATATCGCGCGCCCAAAGCGACGTCAGTTATTCCCATTGGTTCTCGAGAAATTTGCCCCTGAAAATCGCGTTCTATTTAGGGTGCAATGCAATGCGCCCACTGACGTCGCGCTACTCCTATAATACTAATATCGCCTATATCTCGACAACTCAGTTACGCGCGACCTAAAATGTCACTATATCACAGTCCATACGAACATTTCGTTCCCAGTCCTTTTATTCACACTGACCGAACTAAATTTGTTATGCACAGTCGCTATTAGTATATAGACTAGTATCCCGGGTAAAAACATTTTACAGCTTCATTTTTAGATGACGTCACACCCGTCCCCAATGAGTTACATGAGTTACACCCCCACCTTCACCCGTGTTCTTTCGAATTATAGGGACGATAAAAAATAAAATCACACAATCCAAAAGAATAGGTACCACCCAGCTGTAGAGCTCGAAAATCTGATCAAGAAAATGTATGGGATCGTCTGTGTACGACGTACCGTTACGGAGATATCGATGATCAAAGATCCTAATGACGTCACACCCGTCCCCCAAAAGTTCTGGACCCAAATTTTTCGACACCCCATCGCCAATATCGCACGCCCAAAGTGACGTCAGTTATTCTCATTGGTTCTCGAGATATTTGACCCTAAATATCGCGTTCTATTTAGGGTGCAATGCAATGTGCCCACTGACGTCGGGCTACTCCTATAATACTAATATCGCCTATATCTCGACAACTCAGTTACGCACGACCTAAAATGTCACTATATCACAGTCCATACGAACATTTCGTTCCCAGTCCTTTTATTCACACTGACCGAACTAAAAAGTGGATGCACAACTCGCTATTAGTATATAGATATTGAAATTTAGAGTGACACCAGAAACATTGTAAAAAAAGTTGATAATTAAGAACAACAAAAAACCTGTAATATAGACTATATGCTTACCAGCTTGCCAAATGTAAGAGAGGATGTGCTGTCAGCGACGGATCTAGGGTTAGTCAAAGAAAGTGGAAGAGTACAGAGACATGAATTTTCTGTAAATTCTGTTGGTTAGGTTATTTTTCTTTTATACGCTTAATGACCGTACTCTCCTCCATAAAATTTCGACTACGTTCTAGATCAGCCTCTGGCTGTATATATAAAACCTTTCTGCAAGGATACATAAAAGAGTAATATCGCAGAAGAGTTTATCGACACACAGTTGATCATTTTAATAACAATAGAAAGTCCAAGTAAGGAAAAAAAGTGTGTCCATAGGTGCGACTTTGATTTATACAACAGATACACATTATCAACTCATACAATGCATTATCAATAATGCTATGAATTTTTTAACCAATAATCCATCCTAGTAATTACAGCATTGCATTGTGTGGTTTGTATATGACACATTAAGGCTCGTTTCCATTAAGCTGCATTTCCGCTGTAGCGCGAAAAGCTCAAGAGAACTTTCCTCTATACCTTAATTAGAGCAATCTTGGAGAGCATAAATTCTCCCAGTCAGCGGTATTTTTAACAAGGTACACATGCACCATTACAGTGCTCTTGAACGTTTTTCACTATAACGGGATGGAAACATGAATCTTGCTAAACCTAAACTTAATTGTTGAGCACGACATAGCACGACATAGGAGCGATAAGTACCAATTCGTCATTTTCTGTCTATCACAAATAAAGTCACGAGCACATCGATTTTCACGATTTTTTGTTTCTATATTTCGAATATTTCACGACGATAAATAAATAACATCTTTATTCAATAGACTTTGCTCGTGATGGTTATTTTTATACACAGATCTCTCTTAGTCACCTCACTTTCGATGTTAGAAGATTACCATTATATTTCGATTGAAAGAACAATTCTTAATTCTTAATCTCCTGTACTGTGTATACATATTTACTATTGACGTTTGAAAACGAGACCAGTAAGAGAATTGAGCTGGAGTAAGCCATTTAAACGCGAACTCCGGAAACGTCTATTTGATATTAGATAAGAGCCAGGGGCTGTTCTATTAACCTTGGTACATGCAGATGTACGTGCGTGACCAGCCGATATCCATACCCAATATCTTTTCACTTTTTCTCAATGTTTCTATCATTCTTTACTTCACACATATACAACTGGAACTTTTAATAATACCACCCAATCTCAAATGGTTTACGCCCAGTGATCCAAAACGTGATTTGATATTACAGTCTTCTTTAATAAATAATTGGGATTGGTCACGTGGTCGGTTGCGAAAGTTTGCGTATTTGTTGATTTCATTGGTATGACAACAGATTATGACAACCACAAAAAAAGTTTTTACCACCTTATGGATTATTAATGTGCTCCGAACTATGACAGGTTTACCAAAACGTCGCATTTGCGCTGGACATTTTCTTAGAAAAGAGGTGTTGATTTGTTGACACGGAAAATGAGGCTTAACAGTCCGGAGCGTGATATGTGCGAACAAAATTTGCACAAAACCCGATTTTAACGGAATATGATGATTAAAACTTGAATTAGCTGAAATTGCTCAATTTTGGTGAGATTTGAGGACACACTGTGCGGCTGGATGATCGAGTCTCACCAAAACCATGTCATGTGTTTTTCGGATTTTGAAGCACGCCCACGAAATGAAAATTAGCCATCCAAAGACGCTCTAACGCCATCTTGTCAAAAAAGAAAAGGGCGCCGAACCATGGAAACTCTGGTTATATTTATTCTGTTTTGCTTTTAGAACGCTTGTGGTAGGTTTCCCATCTCGTTTGGATGTTTTACATTTAGCTGTAATTTTCTTCAAAATATCCTCTGATTGATTGATTGATTTTCTTCTTTTTTTCCTGATTAATTGATTGATTGATTCGTCAAAGATTATTCATTTGACGTCATATTCGGTTCATATAAAAGAATGCATCTGACGTAAGATTTTGTCTTTTGCTTCATGCAGTTCAGTTGAAACACACGCCTATAACTCATTTCACTACTAAGTGAATAATCATGGGCGGTCGAAGAAAATCTAAGAGACGCGCTTCCACAAAACAGCGTGAATATAAAGGCTCTATTGAAGGAAATGGAGAGGTACCAGTTGATGAAGAGGTACCAGTTGATAAAGAGGTACCAGTTGATGGAGAGGTACCAGTTGATGGAGAGGTGCCAGTTGATGGAGAGGTAACAGTTAATGGAGAGGTAACAGTTGATGGAGAGGTAACAGTTGATGAGTCAAATCAAACCAACAACCAATCTGGAAATTCAGAAGTAAGTTTTGATCAACCCTCAAAACCAGTTCAACATTTGGCCGGCCTGTAACCATACCCCAACTTTACTTATCTGTATATGTCTCTATCTTCAATAATCTTTTTTCCAGGATAAGATGGTCGTCTTAGAAGGAGAAAAAAACAGATTAACAGAAATTGTGGATGAACAAAATCAAAAGTTGAAGAATGCCGAAGAAAAAATTGTTGATTTGGAGGAAAAAATTGAAAAGCTTTTCCAACAAAATACATCTGTGATAAATGGTTTGTCTTCCTCCATAATAGAATGTAAACAAGAGAACGTGCATTTAACCAAACAAATGGAACAGTTAACATGCCAACTACATTTGCTGACTAAAGAATGTTCCACCAAAGATGCCATCATCTCAAAGCAACGAGATGAGATTCTTCAGAACTCTAAACTTATCGAAGAGTTGTCAGAAAAAGTGGAACAAGGGAATAACGATGTAAAGAACCAGCATGAAAATTGTCTCAATGAAATGGCAACCGTACTATCATCAAACAGCATACGAATTGCCGAAGAAACATTATCGTATGAAACTGCCATCACAGAAAGTCAGAAAGGAAATGATGATTTGAGAAGAAAGCTTTCACAGGAGAAAGTTATAACAAGGCTGCTAGAAGACACACTGTTTGACAGTAAAATGGATTTAATGAAACTCCATCAACAAGACGAGGAGGAGAAAACACAATCGTCAGATAAAATCAAGACGTTGCAAGAAAACAACAAAGAGCTGCTTGCATCCGTCGCCAACCTGAAATATAAAGTCAGAAAATTGAGAAATGACAAAAACGACATGCATTATAATCATATTGATAAAATGGATTCGATGTCGAAGAATCACGAGGAAAAGATATCTCAATTAAACACGATACTTGAACACGAGATGATGGCTGAAAAAATTGGAACGAAAGAAATAATAAACGACATGAAGACCGACCATCGAATGAGGATTTCGTCACTCGAACAGCAGCATCAGCAACTCGTTCAAAACATCAGGTTCAAACACCAGGATATGATTGAGTCTTTGGCCAATACGAAAGCAACCTGCTTCATCAAAAAGAGAGTTAAAGCTGCAGATGTGATCTGTTCAATTCAAAACATTTGTTTTTATCTTGAAGGAAGGGCTCCGTTCCCTTAAAGTAAACAATTTTCACGTATTTATATTAATTTATGTATATTTTTATATTTGTAAATAATTAAAACATGGGACACATTCACACACAAAAAACAGCGTTTTGAATTCGGGTTCAATAACAGCGTTCTTTCTTCAGCTTCCTCTTTTCATCCAAAACTTTACAACAACACAAAAATCCCATATCCCTTTAATCTTTAAACCCTACTTCCTGTTCTTTTCTCACTTCCTTTCTCTTTCCTATTGATCACATCCACTCTGAAAAAACATTAACAAGAATTTAACCACGCGTCTCAAAAAAACAACTCTTTCCCATCTCTAGCAGTGTCCCCCATTATTGTAAATGGTGTCTCCTTTCTCAAAATGTATGGCACCAGTTTTCTTATCTAATGGTTGGTGCATCCTGGTCACGCTCTTTAATATATAATAGAAAAATGAAGTGACCAACCTCGTCCCCAGGGCTTGGTTTCTTCGTTGTTTCGCACATATAAAAAATTTAAAGAACAAGAATAACAAAAACTGATTTCTCCCTGTCTCTATCTTTCATTTTTTGCAAACTAACGAGCAAAATGTGGAGGGGAGCCACAAGATCAGAAAATGGACCTCAAGAAAACGTCTAGTAATGTCCCGAAAACACGAGTCATGGACATTTCTTTGCCGATTTTATTCAAGTTCGTTGAATGGCAATTATTCTCCTCATCCGCGTCACATTTCGTGTCGTCGAACACAAATTCTCCTTTATCGTAAAATTTAGCGAAAAATTATATAAAAAAAGGAATTCGCTATTCAATATGCTTTAACAGGTTCTGCCATTAGTCAATTTGCCTTCAGCAACAGATTATTAGAACAGGAACTTACAGAAATTGAAGATAAACGTACCTTAAAAGGAAATGTGCCTTCCATTCCAAATTGTGGAAATCTAGGGGCATGATCACATAGGAGTCCGGCAAAGCAGAAGTGAAATTGTCTACAACTTTGACATATCAGCATTGATTTGTTTTTTAGAGCAAATTTTTGCGAGCTAAGCAAGTTGAAAGTGGAGCCCGTTTGCTACGCATATGCGTAATATTTCTTTCCACTATCCAAGAGATATGAAGGCACTAAGCCTTTTTACGGTAGACGAAACTTTATCTCGTGGAGGTATGATGTAAGTTTGCAAAAAGTGAGACCATTGCTATGCGTACCGAAAAAGAATGCAACGCTTATGGCCAAATATTTCTTTATGAAATCCTAAGATAGCATAGGAGAACAACTGTGGCTTTAGTGATGGGTTTCTGGCATAACCAATGATCAAACTACCAAACACAGTTCCAATACCAGCGCCAGATCCTAAAGGGAAAACATGATAGATTGGATAGTAACATAGAGTGCAACTGACAAGTTGTCTTCACTTACGCTCATGAAAAAAATCTTATATTTTGGTTAGGACTAGGTGAGTGCCTTTCCAACACTCCTTCAAGACTTCTCCATGGAGCTTCATATATATAAGGAGGAAAAATAATTGCCAGATGAAACTACACATAGTCACATGTTGAGTGATGTCAGCAAACAGGTTGAGAAAAATCAGCAACACTTTACTAACCTGCACAACCGACTGTGGCAGCACCAGCTCCAATAAACTTTGCAGCTTGTTCAATGTCACGTGATGCAGATGATGTGTGAAAGGAAGAGCTAACTAATGCCTGAACAAAAAAATACAAATATCTTGAATTGAAACAAGTACTTTCTTCATTTACTTCCACAGAGTGAAAGATCAAAATACAAACCTGGCTACTGGGAAGAATAGTTGTCATTGACAACGTTTGTGGTCGCAAGGCTACACGAGTCTAAAGGAAAAGTATAGGTATTATTAATGGTTTGAGGTATTTCAAACTATAGATATTTTAGCAGGAATTTAAGTTTGTGAGTCAGGAGGAATCAATTGTTCGCAGGAATTTAATTTTCCGAATTTCGTAAATCATTTGTCTTTCTTTTTAATCAAAAATCACCATGAATATGTTGAGAGACATGTCATCTTTCAATGTTTGTTGTCCCCAACGAAAACAAATCATTTTTATTAGCGGTGATTTAATTTCAGATACTTGAGACAAATTCACCAAATTTTCTTCTATTCTATGAATTTTGGGAGGAAATGTTGAAATGTACCTGAGCTGAAATTTTAGATTATAAAATTGAATGGTATAAATGATTGTAATGCAAGAAGAGAGTGATTACATACATATTTACATGGTTTTTGTATCATGATGCACAAGTGGAGTTTTGGGTTTTGACATTTCCACAATTCATAGCAGAATAAAGAATTGAAAGATAAAAACGTCTGAGAAGGTATTGTTTTTGTTAGCTTTAGTTATTAGGGAAATTTGAAGGTATTTTCTTATATATCAGAAGTTTATCGTTGTTAGGTAGGAGTATCCATTGGTTAGGTAGGAGTATACGTTGTATTGTCTCTTTTCTAAATCTCTGAACATTGGAAGTTTAGCTTTTAGTTTAACTGTACAACTTTAGAAATCTCTAAATAGGCCAAATAGTACTGAAAAATAGGGATAATAGCATTCTTTGAATGATCGATCCAAAATATTTGTGTTAAATATGATATAATTCCAACATGGAGAAACACAACAATTTTTGTATATACACAGACTTATCATGGCAGTATTGCGTGTAAAAAACAATTTATGGAGAAAAACTGTAAACTGTTTTTACACGCTACACTAGTATATAGATGTTATGTAAACCAAGCCTTCGTTACGTGTTTTTGTTCTCTTTTGTTGTAATTTACCAATTCTTAGAATTTCTTTTAAGTTTAAACCAAATCTGAACAACTAAAAGATAAATGTTAATTCGATCCTTTTATGTAATTAATTATGTAACCAGCTTTTATATAAAACATTTTTCGTTTAGTAGATAAAGCAGGTTCATGATGATGACTGGTCATTAAGTTAGATGATATATCACATATGGTGTATATATATCGGTGTGTATATATAGGTGTATATATATCGCTGGAAATAATAGTGTGTGGTGAGAAGGGGACGCATGCACTGATAAAGGTAACATTTTCTGACAATCTGCTTTGTCTATTTCCTTGAGCATGTAAGCTTAAAATTCTGTTCCTTTAATGCATGCATTTAAAGACTCTATGGGCGGGTAAAATCCACGGGATTGTGAGCGGTATTTCTTCCGACTCGATTGGTATATTAACAACGGAGAAAATAATGAAAACAAATTTCTAAGCTTCGAAGTTTGAGAGAGTATTTGTTTTATGAAAATCCATTTCTTTACTTCCTTATCAATGTGATTAAAGATATAGCTTTCTATTATAATATTTAAAGTGTACATTTGATATAAGCCGAAGTTACACTGAGATTAGCCCGGCTTCCTGACTCTTATGCTGATATTTTTCATTGTAGAGCAAAAAAAGAGTCAGGTACAGCCTACAAATAAATTATGACAGTTGAAGAAAAACGAAAACGAACGAAATTCAAATTTACCGCAATGTTGCATAATTAAAGTTAATTATTTCACCGTCCGTTTAAAAATGGGTCCTCTTATCAATTTTCAGCTATACATATTCTTAAAACAGCTTCGCGTATAAGGGTTTTTTTTATTTCATTAACTAAGCCTGTTTCAAGAAAATCTCATAGTTAAGCAACTCAATTAAGTATAAAAGATAAATTAAAGCCATAATAACATTAATTGATTATTAAATTGAAATTGGTCATTATACCATTCTTTCTTGTTCCTATTGCTCTCGTGTTTTATCGCATCGAAGCTGAGTCTCCTCTGTTTGTTTTAAAAGCTAGGAACACCCTAACCCTAGATTTTTTTCAGAACACAGCACAGAGCACATTTATAGTTTGTATGAACATAGTTCTATGTAAACTGACCCAAGTTCAAAGAGGCACATTAAATAGACTGGTTTTTATGTTCAGAGTTGTGTTTATGAAAGTACTGATCTAATAATGGAATGTCTCTTATACATAATACGCGCTGTGCATACATTGTGCATACATTGACTGATACATTTCACGTAAAAATTTCACGTTCATTTTCACATAAAGAGCGTGTTATTAATTATGGCGTAAGTTTAGATTTAACAAAAAACGAGTGCTGGAAAACGAAAATTATAAAATTTAGTTTATTACAGCGTAAAAGTTTAGCAAAATTGTTTTTAAAACGATTGAATTAACGAGTGGGAAACAAATGTGAAGTATAGTTTATAAGTAGAAACGTGTACTGGGAAAGTGAAAATATCTTACTTATTCATTAATTATTAAAAAGGGTCAAATGGTATGAAATGGTTTTTAATTCATTTCTTTTTGGTGGAACTAATCGTCTTGTAAAGATGGAATTAACGAGTGGAAGTATATACGTAAAAAAAATTGAATGAAAACACGAACTATGTCGTTGTTTTAGGTAGTAACGTGTGCTGGAAAGCGAAAAGAAACTGTTAATTGAATTGGAGG
The DNA here is from genome assembly GCA_039566895.2 of Turritopsis rubra. Lineage (NCBI taxonomy): Eukaryota > Metazoa > Cnidaria > Hydrozoa > Anthoathecata > Oceaniidae > Turritopsis > Turritopsis rubra. Next base: position 16,261,844 of record CM077620.1, read on the forward strand.
TTGATCAATTTTTTTACAGTGAATAAAAATGGTTACCTCCTTTGCGATATTGGTTTCATTTCGACCATGTGGGAAACATTATCAAAATGGTGTGGAAGAGCTAGATTTATTGCCCCCGCAACAACCATAAGCGAGCGAGGAGGTATAATAGTTTCACGAGATAGGCAAAAATCAGTTTTTAATTTTGTTCATCATCATCCACGATGCTTTGCACAGTTTTAAGAAATCAGCTGACCTTGCGTTTCTTTCGTGTTGAAAACATTCAATAATAATGCATACTGCGTTGTCAATCAAACTAAATCCAAAACCTAACGAAAACAAAACTTTAATAAATTGCCTTCAATGAATTGACTGTCCCCGTGAGACTCGCGCATAATTTTGCTCAGCGCAATTCCCATTTCGACTCGTATATATTCAGAGATATCAAAATGGTGTAGGTGTTTTTAGTCTTATTATATTGCTAAAATTGCGCAAAGTGTTTATTTAGTTCTAATAAGAATTTACCATTATTTGTTACAACTATTCCTATGAAATATCTAAATTGAAATTATATAAAGGATCTTTTAGGTGTATGTGATCTTCATAATTCTATGAAAGTGGACTGAACTAAATTCAGCAAATCAAGCAAGTTAATGTTATTGGTCTTGGAGAAAGAGCTTTTGGAGTTTGTAGAAACTGCATTATTGTTGTAAATATGATGCAGCTATTATTTGCAATGAAGTCAGCCTCAAATGTGACTACCTAAAATATCTGTAAAGTATGGAATTTGACAATCCAAGTGTAGAAAAACATTTCCAAACATTTCCAATCAACTTCTTGCATTATCTGATATTTGTGTTGGTATCCAACGTTCACGATAGTGGGTGTCACAACAATTAAAGTTTGATTAGTGGAATAGTGAAGAACTTACAAATGTTATGCTTGAGTCAAATTTGATGATTTTCTATAATAATGTCAATAGTCGTGGGGTAGAATGTTGTAGTAGAATGTTGCATTTCAATTTCACAAAGGGAGATATGGTTGATGAAAGACTATTCGCAAAAACAAGAAGTGGTGGTTGATGTATAGAATTATACTTTAGAGACTTCAACTTACCAAGTGAAAAAACTTGAACGGTTTATATCTTTATGTTATATTTGCTTTTTCATTGAAATACAAAGTAAAATGGATCCAAAAACTTTTTTTGATTTTTTGTATCTCTTTATCCGACAAGATCTTGCAAACTTGTATCATTTCAATTGAATTTTTAGAATCATGGGGAAAATATTAATAGACGAATTCGTAAAAAATGCAAAAGGCACGAGTACAGATCATTCAAAATATGGTAGCTGGAAAAGGTTTTATGAAGTAAAAACCCGCCGTAATTTTCCAAGGAAATGCCGTATAAACGGTTGCAGAAGAAAGGCAGAAGACGGTGCCCACGTAATTGTGGGTAGGACTGACAACGACGATGGTGAATCCATTCATTGCATTGGTAATATCATAGTCTATAGAAAAAACTATGGTCTGGCATCCATTGTTCTCAGCCGGCGACAACTCATTCTGCGATTTTATTTTGATCACGTGATCAAAGTGAATGCATTGATAAGAGTGCGAACTATTACATTCAGTTCAGTAGCAGTAGCGGAGAGAAGGTATCGTCCAAGCCATAAGATTTTAAGCATTTTTTTGAAAATAGACCTTCTATATAAAACAGTTCTACATAAATTTTAATCATGCCCGGAGCTAATTGTGCTTTTCCTGGCTGTTGTGTGTCAAGAAAACACGAAAATATTGGGATATTCTAGTTTCCTAAAAGAAACAACGGATTTCTTTGCACAATGGCGAAAGAATTTGATTGATTGTATAGCAAAGTATCGTGTTGTGGATAAGAATTTTAGAGAAAGATTTAAATATGGAAAAGTTTACGTTTGTGAGCGACATTTTGAACAAAAAGACATTGAGCTCACAAGTAAGTTTGTCTCTTAACAATTTATTTCATACATAACATATGGATCCATATTCTCAGGACCGCCTGTTAATGTGTCTTGTCCTAATCATTCAGCATGCTATGCATAGTAGTCAGTACATTAATTTGAATTTAAATTGGAAGATTGTGTTCTCTGCAAAACTGTTTTTTGTTTTTAACTGTTCATTTTAAAAATAATAATGATGTCTGATTTTATTTTTTATTTTCACTTTTAGAAACTGGAAAGAAAACCCTTTGGCTTGGCGCCTTGCCATCAATAAATTTGCCGGAGAAATCTTACAGTACATTTTCGAATTTAAAGTCACCAGAAAGACGTCAAATTAATAAAGCTGCTTTGGCTAAACCCAAGAAAGAGTTATTTGTGTATAGAAACTTCACAGACTTCAAAAAGAGAGTCGACAAAATGAAGTTAAATGGCTGGGTGATAAAATATGACAGCGACAAAATGTCGTTCAAATGCTTCCAGTTGCAATATGTGTTGCCAAAATATGAACTCATAATTGATGATAGTTTAGGTTTCACGTGTGTTGTTTATGGATGGTTATTGCCAGAAGACCACTTTATTTACAAAACTAATAGACGTTCTATCAGGAAAATTGGTATTTCCAAGTTGTTATCTATGCTTCAGTTGAAAATTTCTGAAGGAGTACCTGATATTAATTTGAACTCGCTTGCTATACATGCAATGCCACGTGAAATAGACACTGAAAATAATTTTGGTAGTCCAAATCAAGCCTTAATAACCCGAAGAACTACCAATTGTGAAATGTTATTAATGGATGGAAAAACATGTTCAAGATGTGTCAAAATTGTTTCCATTCATGAAAAAGAAGAACTTTTAAAGAAAATATTAAATTCAATCCCTGCTAAAAAAAATGCACCATTAACAAAAACTCACCCCCATCGGGTACAACTAGCCCTTAAACTGGAACGACTAAAATGTGCAGATCTAAAAAAACAATTAGCTAAAATGAGGATGCAGATTGAGCAAAAAAGTATAATGGTGAATGAAGATTTAAGTGCAGATATTGAAAAAATCATGTCTGAAAACAGAGATAATGTAACACCCTTTATGAAATTATTTTGGGATGAACAAAACAAAGTCAGATCATCAAATCCAAAGGGGAAATCATACCACCCAATGATAATTAGATTTTGCTTATCATTAGCCTCTAAATCTGCATCTGCATATGATGAGTTGCGCAAATCAAATGTACTTGTTCTACCAAGCAGACGAACTTTAAGGGACTATAAAAATGCCATTCGCCCTCATGTTGGATTCAATCATGAGATTAAAAATGAACTTATAAAAACAGCTTCCACCCTGCAGGGTTATCAAAGATACATCGTGCTGTCTTTTGATGAATTGAAAATTCAAGAGAACCTGGTTTATGATAAACATACAGGTGAACTCATCGGATTTGTGAATTTGGGAGATCCACAATTAAATTTTTCAACTTTCCAAGACAAAGATGCTTTAGCAAGTCATGCCCTGGTATACTATGTGAAAGGTATTGCACCAGACCTTAAGTTCAGTTTAGCTTATTTTGGTACAAAAGGTGTCACATCCTACCAACTCATCCCAACATTCTGGGAAGCAGTTGCAGCGTTAGAGTTAACATGTCAACTGCCTGTAATTGCAGCAGTATCAGATGGTGCAACACCTAATCGAAAATTTTATCGCATGCACTCTATGATGGCTGACAAAATTGACATGGATGTTACTTATCGCACTGTGAATTAGTATGCACCAGACAGATATATTTGGTTCTTTGCTGATGCTCCTCATTTGATGAAAACCACAAGGAACTGTGTATTTCATTCAGGTATGAGAATGAGGTCGATCTAGGTTATGTCTAGATCTAGGGTATGTTGAAATTTGTGGAGGAGAATGTTAGCTATTAAACCATAAAATAAAAACTTGCAAGTAATCCCATGAATGATACAGACTGAAAACAGAAATTAGGTTTATGTGCTCCTCCACAATTTTTGATATACCCTAGATCTGGCGCTGATTTATATATTATTATACAGTTTATATTTTAGTATTACTCTGTCTAATTTGCCACAAAAATCAATTCTCTCAAAGAGGTCAGTATCATTCAACATTCAAACAACACACTCAATTATTTTTGTAGGCGATGGACATGGCACAAGAAATTTATGGAATAATGGGCAACATATCATTTGGTATCATTTTATTCAAATTGTAAACAGCGAATTGAATTCTGGTTTAAAACTTATTCCGAAATTGACACCAGCACATGTGCATTGGACACCATATGCAGTGATGAATGTTTATTTGGCAGCTCAAATTTTCAGTGAGAGTGTCGCAAATATTCTACGCACATATTATGGGCCAGATGTATATGGCACAGCTATGTTGTGCTACTTAATGGACAAATTCTTTGATTGTCCGTAACCAGCTTGAAGGTACTAAAAAAATTAAGCCATTCTTATTGCCTTATCGTGACATCAATGATGAGAGATTTCACTGGCTAGAGTATGTTTTCCTGCAATATTTTTATGACTGGAAAGAGAGTATTGAGAATCGGCAAGGTAATTTTACACAAAATGCTAAAGATCGAATGTTTATTTCATGGCAAACATTTGAAGGGTTGCAAATTTTTATACCTCCTCGCTTGCTTATGGTTGCTGCGGGGGCAATAAATCTAGAAGAATATTTCGGTAAACATAGAGGCATAGGCAGGCGAAATGACAATCCTGATTTGTACCAATTTGGATACAACTCGAATACTATTAGAATGCAGCGTTCAATAACTCTAGTGACTGGAAACACACGTGGGGCTCACAAACAAAAACGACATGTATCCTAGTCTCAAGTTGATGATACACCACTTCCCAAAAGAGTCAATAAGCAATAAACAATATATTTTATTTTGTATTATTTTCTTCTAGTATTATTTTCTTGCTTACATCTGATTTTTTTTTAAATATCTATACTGTCATTACAGGCTTTTCTGTAGCTTTTTTGATCTCATTGCATAAAGCTTTTTTCTTTTTTGTTGCTTGTTTTTGTTTGTAAACAATATCTCGTGCTTTTGAAAATGCCCTTACACGAAATAAACTGAGCATAAACTGAGTATAAACTGAGCAATTCATACAATAACTTTTCTCGATGTTCTTTCTCAAAATTAGTAATGTTTGAAGTGTCAATAATAGAGTTATAGTGACTTAATACATCAGTATTTCCAAGAAGTGAGTCAACCATGTATCCAACATCAATTTTCTTCAACTGATCTTGTTCTGTATACTCCCTGAATTTTTCCTCAACTTTAACAAAAATTCTTTGAAATGGTAATTTAAGACCAGTTAGTCCACCTCGATTCAAACAGTGTATGAGTTTTTGATTATCTATGTCTTCAGTTGTAGCATTTTGTAGGACTTTTAGTTTATTATGTTCACTGTTGTAATATTTTTTGATCAGTTTTTTAACAACATATCCACCTAAATATTGCAAACCACCCATTTCCTTTTCTGTTATAGCAGGGATATTAACATTTTCAATTTTCTTCTCCTTCTGTGATTTGTAATAGTAAAAAATTTTATCTGCAAGCTTTTGATTCAGCAGTGTAGATGCTGGTTTCTCGAGATGTTAATAATTTGAAGCATTCAATAATACCACACTGTAGAATGAGGAATAAAATTCCTCTACATTATTGTGTTTCATTAAACTGCAGTATATGTTGTTAATTATCTGAATTAAGTCTTCTGAAATATTTTGTGCGTAGTCAGATATTGTTTTTCTTATTTGCTGTGGATAACATAAATTTCCAGATAAATCGTTCTTTGTTTCGTATAAAAGTTGTGTTATGATTGAAATATCGAGCTCTTTTACAGTAGTACGGGTGGATGATTTCTTCTCGTGTTTGCGGTTGTATGTCGTGTAAGCCCACCCCTTGTTTTACATATCTTGACACATATGGAACACCCGAATTCTACGGATTCTTCGTTTGTAGATTCCTCCTAAAAACAACAACACACAATAACTTATGTCCTATTAACTTTACTGATATATTTCAGACATAATTTTCATTAAACGACTTTAAGACATTGTAGGACGAACATTTAATCTTTAGTTGTACATAAATAACGTTATAATTTTTTGTTTAATGTTGAAAGATTTTAATGACTTCTTAGCCAGGAAATCCCAACTATTGACATCCTTCCCACTCTGGCAATTAGAATGCGAATAGCTGGGTTCATCCTATGAGTCAGATTTCGGCTAAAGCGCTATGATTGGTTAATAAATTTTACAAAATTACTTTTACTTTGCTTTGTTCATTCATTTAACTGTGTCAGAAAAGAACATGCATGAATAGCAACAGACCATTCATTGAGAATGTTTCATTGATTTGGTTCTCTGAGGGATCACTATATACACTTTTGACAATAGACACTAGCACGTTGTATATTATCGTGCATTGTCTTTCATTTTTAGTTTGCACTGTGTATAAGATATTTTCCTGCGATGTTTAATTCTATTACTTTTTCGTAATGTTCGTAACAATCCAATAATAAAGAAAATCGGTAATTTTTAAAATTTTGAATTTGAATTTACCCATATTAATTTGTCACATCTACTCCTTGCCTTCTGGAGGGTAGCGGGAATTTCCTGGCTGATGACTCCTAGGTCATCAGCTGTGAAGCCCTAAATTCAGTTCGCAGTACACGCAGGTTTCCCCGCGAGATTTTTATTAAAATTCTCTCATTTTTATTTTCTCAATATATGTTCTTGTTAGGCAAGCAATCATTTCCAGACGCTATTTGGATCCGATATAACATTCCGTTAGCACGTCTTCCTTTTCACTGTGTATGTGGGGCTATCTTCAAACTAGAGCGAATCTATGTTCATGCCTGAGGGAAGGGTTTATGTCTTTAAGGCATAATAATTTTAGAGATCTGACAGCACAGCAACTATATGAATGCTGCAAAGATATCTCTATTGAACCCGTTCTTCAAAGTTTAACAAGAGATATTCTTCCAGCATCGTCAATTTAAACCAATGACACACGGGATTATATTGCAGCAAACAGTTTTTGGACGCACTGACAACTAAGTGTGCTTATATTATATTTACATGCTTCGGTGGGATGTAGAACGAATGTTTTCCCATCTACGAAAGACTGGCACAATTGGTTGCAATTGAAAATCAAAAATCGAAGAATCGAAAATGTTGGTGTAGTAAAGATCTGGACACGCACAATGATTAATATTGGGCTGATTAGCAATCAAATAATGCGCCACGTGGCTCTCGAGATTGGAGGCGAATGGTTACTGTTGCTGGTTACTGCCTAAACAAAGATAAACAATAATTCCCATTGATTTAGTAAATGTTGGTTTCCACTAGGATAACTTGTGATAACTTTCATTAATTTCATGTGCTAACCCTTGACAAGTAATTAAAATGCATCAAATCAAGATAACTTAAATAGCTTTTTAACTCTTGACACAGGGATTTTACTTGCATTTATATCCGATAATTTGCTTAGCTTACCTGTCTAGTGTATCACTTTACAATGATAGAAAGCAAAAAATGTAACCACGCTATGAAAATCAAAATGGATTTATCTAACATTTTTGCATAGGACATCTGTAGCAATGAAGCGATCGGAAAAATTAATTAAATCTTTGATTTAAATCATAGTCTTTAAAATATTGCTTGGTTAAGTTCTATTGTCGGTTTTTTAACTTAAACTGTCTAACTGTAGTTTGTTTTGCATTCACTTTGATCACATGATAGTAAATAATTACTGTTCATTGGTTGTAATATGTCATGTGATCAAATATAGTGATAAGTTCTATTGTCGGTTTTTTTAACTTAAACTATCTAACTGTAGTTTGTTTTGCATTCACTTTGATCACATGATAGAAAATAATTACTGCGCATTGGTTGCAATATGTCATGGGATCAAAGTGAGTGCATCATTATATTTGCCTATTGAATAAATAAAATAAAAAGTTAACACTTAGTTGTTATGATAGGCTTCTAGATCATAGAACTTTCTAATGACTATGTTTAAAGTCAAAATCAAGTGATTTAATTTATTTGTTTATGTCTCTGATACATATATAAATAAGTTTAACATAAACTATTTAGAAAATATCTAAAGGTGTTGGGTACTTTTCAGTTAATTGAACATGCTTAATCTTGCAACAACATTCGTCCAGTTAAATAATCGAGTACTTTGTTCTAAAAACATAATTTAGCGTTTTACGAGAAAATGTCATAATAATAATAATCAAATACAAAAATGTGATCACCATGTTGCTGACAACAGTATCAACCCAGAATTTCAATAGTGTATGAAAAGTTAAGAACGTTCAAAGGCTTCATCAGAGTTGAGTGTTCTTATAAAACGTGTATGTTAGGTATAATAGGTAAAAATTGAGGAAATAGCAAAAATGACGTAAATACCCGTTTACATTTTGCTAGCTATTTGAAATTATCATGAAAGTTACACGAACCTTAAATACTTCGGAAAACGCTCGTGACCTGAGTTTTACGAAAGATTTCTTTAAAGCGCCTGAATTCTGAAAGCTTAGTTGTTTCGCCAAGTTAGTTTTTGTGTCAAGGTCCTTTTTAGTTTTTAAACGTCTTTAAACGTCCATACAGGATATCAAGAAGTGTATATATTGCATTTATTGATTCTGGAAAATATGACGTTTTTCTGATGTAATGATATGACGTGAAAATAAGACATCTATAACCATATTAGTCTGTTATATATTATAAGAAAAGAAAACTTATGTATTTTATTTTTTTGATAGATTTTCATTATCTGTATAAGGGTAACGCAACTGGATATGTCATTCTGTTTCCTAATCTTCCGCCTCTTTCTGTTGGCTGCAAGCTCTTTTCCAGGCTCCTTTTAAGTAGACAGGACATTGTAGCCAAAAGCTGTAAACTCTTTAGATATCATCCTATATATTAATGTCCAATTCTCTGTCTGTCTGTTTGTCTGTCACGCACAATGACAGACACGGTAGTACTGTGACCTTATATCATGAAACATAAAAAGTAGCAAGCAAGAATGTGTTCCAAGGTAAGTTAGTCCATAGAATAACGAGAATAGCCGAAGAAATGTATATAAAGCCATAAATTGCAGGGAAACTTGCGTTGCATTTGATTTTGGGAATCAGATTAGCGTTTAAAAATAAAGAAACTTTCATATTTCATGTTGATTATATTTCGCTTGACGGTTCGCGTTGCTGGAAAATATTTTGCAAAAAGTTATTTTCCATTGATCACATTCCTGTTGACTTAATTTGTATAAAAGATTTGATACAGCGAGAAAATATATATTCCACATGAATACGCCTTTTTATAAATTCATGATGACGTAATTGCCGTATCACGAAAACGAGGCAGCCGTTGCTCCATTTCTTCATAAAGAAAAATCGCTATGGCTGACAATGTATCGAAAAAGCCTAAGTCAAAAAAACCAAGTCTTGGAAAGCAGTGTGCTGCCTGGGGATGTGATAGTAGAGGTTTAGTTGAATTCGAGGGTGAACGTATCCCAAGTGCTTTAAGTTTCTTCCAGTTCCCGAAAGATCCTGGTCTTAGAAAACTGTGGTGTAATCGTATAAAAAGAGTGGATGGAAAGGATAACTTTAGAGTTACCAATTATACTGTTTTGTGCGAAAAACATTTTGAAAAATCTGATATAGTTCGTCCTCCTGGTGGCACTTTAAGAAAGTTAAAAAAAGGAGCGAAGCCTATGCTGTTTGAAGCCATGGTGGGAAAGCAGGATACTAAACGAAAACCTCCTGTCAACAGACCCTCACCTCGCAAAAGATTTCGTGACATAGTGTCAGAATTTGAACCTCAGCCGGAGCCATTTATGATAGATGTGCCAGATGTTAGTCATGACGTTTCAAGCCAAACTGAAGAAAGTATTTCTGACTCAAAAAGCAAAATAGAAGAGCTGCAGAAGGAAAATGAAAAGCTTAAAAATGATTTGTTGCACCAAACTGTGTCTGTAAAATTTAAATTTGTTGAGCATGTACTTTTGTCAGATGAAGCTTGTAACCACTACACTGGTTTACCAAATGTTGAAGTTTTCAAAGGTATACTGCTATTTTTGAACACTAGTGACAATGGAGAAAATGTTATATTATACAACAATCAACAGGTCAAAGGTGATTCACAGAGAGGGCGACCCCGAATGCTATCTGCTTTAGAAAGTTTTTTGTTGACCCTGGTACGCATAAGAAGAAATTTCGATATATTTCATTTGTCTTATCTCTTTCAAGTTTCTGAAGCTACAGTTACAAATACAGTGTTGACTTGGATAAACTATATGTATATAAAATTTGGCTCAATATGCATATGGCCTACTCGACAACAAATCAAAAATGTAATTCCAAAATCAATGTTGGAAAAATTTCCAAATGTACGGTGTATTATAGACTGTGTCGAATTCAAAATTGCAGTGCCTGCTTCACTTGTTGTGCATAAATTAATGTATTCAGATTACAAAAGTCACACTACAGTAAAAGTTCTGGTTGGAATTGCACCAGGGGGTGGCTTCACTTTTATATCATCAGCCTTCCCTGGGAGTATATCTGACAGAAATATCGTAGTGAAAAGTGGACTGTTATACCCAGAACTCTGGGAGTCTGGTGACGCAATCATGGCAGATCGAGGTTTTTTGATAGCAGATTATGTAAATCCACTTGGTGTAGAGCTTATAATACCATCTTTTTTGAAAGGACGAGAACAGTTCACTGAAGGAGAAGTTATTCGAAGCCAACAAATTGCTGCTGAAAGAATACATGTCGAAAGGATGATACAGAGATTAAAAACTTTTCACATATTCGATCGAGTTATTCCTGTAAACATGCTAGGCTCTCTCAACCAGATCATCACTGTTTGTGCAATGTTAGCAAACTTTCAAGAACCAATTTTGAAGGTATAAAATTTTTGGAGGAAAATATTAATTTTATACATATATATAATTATTAGTAGTTTTTTTTAAAAAAATTTAGTGTTCATATAAGTAGTAGTTATTTACATATATATACAGTCTGTACAAAACATATCTACACATCAATCTTCCAAGCAATCCACAATCTCGGGTAACATGTACGTAAAATAAAATTTCAAGATTCGCTGCTGCAACGTGTCCCAATATTCTGTGTCAAAGGGAACTCGATCAATGACTAAGCCTTTCGATGTATAAAATACAAAGTCACACCATGTGCGTGTTGTTATAGCGAGTTGCATTTGAACTTGGTCATAATACGTGTGATTTCTATTTATAGTAATTTTATTGTTCTCTTTATTATGTATTATGCATGGGTTTGGTTAAATGTGGCAAATTGTTTTTGGATCAACATCCTTGTACTGTTCGCTGCATTTTACCTCCAATATCCCAAAACAACCATCACTTATTACTTTACCATCAGGTGTAGCACCCAACACAAAATTGACAGGATCAATAACTAAACCAGATTGTTCTACAGTTATATTGAAATTATTCAACTTCATATATCTCTCATAATGCTGAATTGCTATGGGTTCGTAATATCGTCCGTACTCCATTTTCATTTTCACAACCTTGTTCACAATTTTTTTGCTCCCTGTCACAATGTTATGGGCTAATGTCTTTGAGGATTTTTCAGTTTTTGGTCCAGCTTTACCCAATTTGTTGCATAAGGATGCTGTAAATCTATTTTTACGATACAAAAACCAGTTTGGATCATCAGCTTGATTTCTTGTGCTCATTTCAATGAAGTCGACCTTTTCAGTGTGAGATTTCAAATTTGTTAAAATGTTGTTGTTTTTTATCTCAACAACATGAATATCCCTAGTGAAATTTTCCATAACATTTCTTGATGATTGGAACGGAAATTGAGGAAATATTTGGAACAATGGTATCTCTTTTTCCTCAGATCTTTCAATCGTACAATATACATTGAAATCAGGTGGCATAACTGGACATTGATAAGTAAGGTATGCACCTGATGGTAAAGTTCCAAATTGTGTCTGTCTGTAGTGAACTGGGATAGGATTAATTAATTTGGTTGCGCAAACATCTGTTGTATTGTGTTTCATATGAGAAACAAGAAAATTGATATCATATACCATAGTGTCTTTTATTAACCGTGGTTCATAAAGGGATGAAGTAATACCCCTTTTGTCTTTAACGCTGTCAGTCTTTTTAATTTTTTTTGATGGAGGAGACTTGATTGTCATTTCCATGACAGGAACTTTTTCCAACCTCTCTCTGGACTGGGGAACATTCCAGACACATGGCTTTGAAGTGCATGCTGTAGTCGCCGGTACCATAGTTAGGCCATCTACAACCCACTTCGCTAAAAGTTTCATCATCGCATATGCATGTGAACATGTCCCACATCGTCCAGCTGGACATTGGCAGTGTGAAAACTCAATGTTAGAGCTTTTTTTCTCTATGGCTATAAAAACCCATCTATTTGACTTTTTCAAACTAGCTGCAGCTACACCCTTCAAACAAAATATTGTTTCATCTTCTTTAGCATATATCGTTTCAGTAGCTAAAAATTTCTCTTCAAGGAATTGTTCGCCACGTATAAAATGTTTCTTTATTTTTGTCGAATTTTTACAAAATGTCTTATTGACATGTTCATGATATTCTTGAATGTGTTTCACTGTAAAATTTGGCATTCCTTTCAAGGATTTTGACCAGCCTGTTAAATCAGTTGGGCTTGCGATGTCCGCTTTAAGCTTCAAAGGAACTGATGGAAGCATTCCTTCTTTCCATAATGGTTTTAAAATAACTCCCATTTTTTCTGCTTTCTTACGCACCCAGATTTTATCAGGGGTAGGATCTACAAGTTTGTCATAGGTTTTATTGTCAAAATAGCTCATAACACGAACTTCTTTCAAAGTTGTAATACCATGAAGTGTGTCTCCTCGAAATACCATCCATTTCTTTAAATGATCCACTTTGTATGTTGCAAGTTTTTCAAAATCTATATGAACATGTGGATCACTAATGTCATCCTCTGTTAAGATGATACTCTCATGATCTAAATATAATGAAGAGAAAATTTGCTACACAGAGAACAGAGGATAAATAATAAAATGTACTGTTGTAGTATTTTTATACAAAACTTGATGTATATAATCAGTAATATATCTGCTTGAAAAAATACTTAATACTGGTGTACACTGTTTGGCGCCACTCCCCTATCTTATACCGTTGAAATTCTAAATATTAATGTGCTTACCTACTGTCTTTTCTCCAAATAGTTCATTGAAGTCTTCCAAAACCATTTCATGGTCTACGTCGTTTTCCATTGTACTAATAGTTCTTGATTTTTTACACAAAATACTGAGTCTGTGTAGAGAGTTGTTGCTATTAAAATAGCAGTTTTGTTAAAGTTTTATGCTATAAAAGTTAAGTACGTCTTGTCTCTTTTAAAACACTTCAGAGAAATTGTGATTAGCAATGTTTACCTTAATATACGGCCATAAAATTATGGAGATAATGAAATAGCCGTCGGAAAATACGGAGAATTACGCTTAATTATAATTGAGAAAATTTATTCTCCATTACTTATTGCGCACACGTTTTAAATGTTTCAATGAGAGAAACGAAATAAAAATATGAAAGATTTGGAGCAACGACTGTCTCGTTTCCATAATGAGGCTGAATATTGCGCAATAATTTATAAAAAGGAGTATTGAAATCGAATTGTAAATCTTTGTTAATATAATACTCAAAGTACGTCAAATGTTTTTATAAATCGAATACTTCCTTTCAAAATTTCTGAAATTCGAATTATGTGCAGTGAAGAAAAATCAAATGAAGTTCGTAAAAATACGAAAAAAGTAACTTTCAGAAAGTCTCCAATCACTTATTATTAAATTAAACAAAACAGAACACTCTAAACAATTTATTACCCAAACCACTCAGCCTGATCACGACAAAGGTTATTCAATAGGAAACAAGAACAAGATGGCGCAAAACGGTAGCAGCAGACGTACTTGACGTCACTAAAAATTGAAATATACTATGAATGGGTTATCAGTTTTTAAATGGCGGCAGTCCGTGTCAAGGAGCGTATTTTTTTCCATAACGTTTTTTGTGGTTTTGATGATGATGTGTTATTACGTTAAATTTTAAAAAAGCTTTCAGAAAATGTAAATAAGTATTTTCTTGTATTATTTAAGTGTGTAAATTTGATATGGAGGAGTTTGTGGTCTTCCAACAGCTTTTGAATTATTTTTCTTGTTTTCTTGGAAATTTCTCTTGTTTGTTCCCTTGTTTGTTGGGAATTTCCCTTATTTTTATTTAAATCTGTTTTAAGTTTATAAAAATTCTTTTCAGTTGAATTTAAGAAAAGAAACAAGCGTTGATAAAAGTAAGTGAAAATATTTTTTATAGAAGCAGGCAAATCTTTATAATTGGTACGATGTAAGACATTCGAATGAAAAGGAATTCTTTTATCCGGGTAGAATATATGAAACTATACACCGAAAATCATCTTTGATTTCAAAACAGTTTGTTCTTTATCCCAGCCAGCACATGACGTTATTATAACATTATAATAACGTCATGACGGGACTAAAAATCACTTAATAATACGTCATCGTATTATCATATTTATAATGTTCGACGACGTCATTTAATGGCGTTTAAACTACGTCCTGATAACGTCAGGAAAGACGTTATACTGACGTTGTAATCACGTTATGTTTTGCAAGAACGGATGGATTTATTTATGATTTTTGCATCGGACATCTGTAGCAAGGAATTGATCCCAAAAATTATTTAAATCATTAATTTAAATAGAATCAAAGATAATTCATGCAAATAAATATAAATAGTCTTTTGATATATGTAATATATTAAAATTATCTTTATATTACTTATAAATAACTTTATTGTTAATAGTGGAGAACCAATAGTGAACAAGAACCATATGGTGGAAAACGGTAGCAGAATTCCAAAACTAAGTCGTCATACGAACAAAAAAGATACAAACTCATTATCCGAGTTTTAAACTTTGTTAAGTGTAAACAAGGTTTAATAAAGAAAAAGCATTGTTTAAAACAAAAGAAATATACATTTACATTTAAATATACAGTAGGTATACTTGCTTTGAAATCCACTCACATAACTGGCATACGCTGCTGCGGCTCTATTAGGGCGATTTCAGAAAGTAACTATATTTCATATTCCCACGATTTGACTATTTTTTCACAGTGTTCTTTCTGGTAAGTTGAATCAACAATAGCGGCTGGTAATCTCTAATCGTGTGATAATCTCTATATATGTTTTTTCAGGCTGCTTTACTTTGAGGGGGCAACGGACTGTGAGTTGATACAGACTAATAAGTTTATTCCAGAAGAAGTGACATGTTATTCTGAGCTACTTTTGTGTTTTTCCTATCTGCTCCTGTGTTCCGGTTCATCCATTATTCTTTTTGCTTGGTTCTGTCGACGGTTTCGTTTGCATGTCAGTATCAGTATTTTGAGTTTATTTATTTATCAAAATCAATTTCCATCATATTATGACCTGTAACCAGTGAGAACAAAGTTGAAACTTAATGAAGGAGGTCTTTTTGTTATTTCGATGTTTTTGATGTACAACTTTAAAATAAGCTATACCCATACTAGGTTTTCAAAAGAATGTGTATTTTTTTCAGAACAACTCTTTTAGAATAGACTTTGAGTATATAGAACCAGGGCACTCTAAAGATCTTAGTTTAAAGCGTGCGCAGTAGTAAAACTTAGCCTGGCAATGGTAACCACACGAGTATAACAGCCGATTTTTAACCCAGCTTGTATTTTTTAGCCTTGACTATAAATTAACTTTTAAAAGTTATAAAAAGCATGTAGAAGACTTCGTGAATTCATGAATTTAATGGTTTTTTATCATCAGTCAATAGTCATGGGTTGAATGTTGTGATAGAATGTTGCATACTAATAAGCGCCCCCCTAAATTTCGGAAAAATTTAATAAGCGCCCGGGCGCTTAAAAGAGAAAATACCGTACTAATTTCACAAGAAAGATATGGTTGATGAAAGACTATTATTCGCAAAAACAAGAAGTGGTGGTTGATGTATAGATTATACTTCAAAGCTTCACCAAAGCGTTTATCATAAATGCAAAAAAAATAGATTTAAAATTTGACGCCGGCGTCAGTATGTCCAGCGCAAAACCTAAATTCAAACGTGTCCATTGAATTTTATTAAATTGTATTGAAACGTTCAAATATAAAGAAACATAGCAAAAATGGAATGTGAAGAAGAAGATGTACTTGATCAAATTGAATATATTTATATTGTTTGTCAGTCTAGTATTCATAATATATAATTAGAGTTTATCATGTCATAGACCGGTTGTTTTTGTTTGCGACGTTTCGACAGTTACTACTGTCATCATCGGGCGTTTGTAAATGAATGATGTAAAGTTTATATATGTTTTCAGTAGGATCGAAATTATTTCGGACCTGGAAGGAAGCAATGTCAATATTTCGGACCTGGAAGGAAGCAATGTCAATAATTTGTTTTGCGTAGAGCTGGAAACCATATCGCAGGAACATTATACGATGTACTATTAATACTGGAATTGTTTTTGACACTGTATATAGTCTCTTTGACTTTTCGAGCAGTCCATCCTTTTTCCTTGTCAAGGATCTTTCTATTCTCCCAATCAAACTTGTGGTCATTAGTCCAACAGTGGTCAGCAATTTCGTTTTTGGTTACATCGCCATTCCGTACGGCTCGCATATGTTCTTTGATGCGTTGCTCAAATGTTCTTTTTGTTTCTCCTATATAAACTGATTCACAATCACTACATGGAATTTGGTATATCACGTTATTTGTGTCGTTCATTGAGATCTTGTCTTTCGGATGAGATAATATGTTACGAAGAGTTTCCGTTGATCGAAATCTGCATTTGATGTTGTGTGTACGGAATATTCTTTGTAAAGCATTACTGATACCAGATACATAAGGAATACTAATAGTGGTCACCGGTTCTTGTTCTGTTGATTCTTCGGTGTTTGAAGTTCGAGTATTGTTTATTCTATTTTCTTTTGAAAATAGAAAAACGTCGCAAACAAAAACAACCGGTCTATGACATGATAAACTCTAATTATATAAGATGTACTTGATCTTTTGCTTGTAATATTGCTACGAAAAAGACGTCGTCGAAGAGAAAAAGTTTTAGCTCGTAAAAGAAAAGAGATTTCTAGGTGCGGGATATTTACATGGACGGAGACTGTATGGTGCATTTATTAAAACATTTATTTATAATAGACAATAAAAAAATAATAGCATGTAAAAATATTAATAAAAGTCAACTTTCATATAACAGTATAATATATCACTAACAAAAATAACAAACAAAAACAAAAGGTAATATGGTAAATAACACTAAAGATGGAACTGAGACTACCAATGAATTTGTACTTGATCACATGAATCCTATATTACTCACATACGTTTTACAGAGACGAGTAGGGCATTTATCTGGTATCCATGTCTTTATCATTCTCTTAAATTCCTTAAGTTCAGTTACCTTCTTTATATTATTTGGGGATTACCGGACAACTCCCCGACGGACAATTCCCAACCGGACAATTCCCCCCACGGACAATTCCCCGACAGACAACTCCCCGACCGGACAATTCCCAACCGGACAATTCCCCCCACGGACAATTCCCCGAACGGACAATTCCCCGAAAGGAATAATTACCCGATATTGACAGAAATTTGGATATGTTAACTAATCCCTGCCAGCACACGACGTTATTTTGACGTCACAACAACGTCGAGCCAACGTCATGACGTTGATATGACGTTGTAGCGACGTCGTTTTTACGTCATGTGCCGGCTGGGATATAGGATGTTAAATAATATAGGATGTACTTGCGATTACGTTTGCGTGAATAACAAACCTACATATACGTATTCCGTTTGATAAATCGCTAATTGTTGCACACGGTTGTAATCTCGTTCGGGGAATTGTCCGTCGGGGAGTTGTCCGTCAGGGAGTTATCCGTCGGGGAATTGTCCGTCGGGGAATTGTCCGGATACCTATTTGGGACCTGTTGCCAAATTTTCGAACCCAAGTATGCTAGCGTTTCAGTTCCGTAATGCACTGTTTTGAAATTTCTTGTTTTAAAAGAGTCACCCCCTTGACGTGTGTTATAGGGGTTAGAGGATACTTGAAACACGTCATGCATTATTGCTGGTGCAAGATTATGCTTAACTTTGTACATTTCTGTAACAAGGACTTGAAGATTCCTGTGATGGATACGCACTGAGTTATCCATTAAGAGTAATTGTTCAAAAGTCAAACTTTGGTCTAAGCGCCCTTTCATGAAGTCGATTAATTCTATTATTTAATGTTCTGGAGTGGTTCATCCATACTAGTGAACAGTAACTAAACTGTGAAACAAGAAATGCCTTCATTATAACTTTAATTGGCTTTGACTCATGAATTTGGATAGCCTAGCCATTGCGTGTAATTTATGACTTACTTTATCACAGATCATTGACACAAATTTATTAAAAGTGAGTACATTATCTATTGTTATTCTAAGAAGCTTTTCCTGTTTACTACTAATTATATTATCTCCAGCTATATTGGCACTGATTGTGTCAGAAGCAATCATAAGTAAGTGACAGCACTTGCAACAACACTTGTAAATAAAATGTAAATACAATGAGAGTTTCCAATATGCATGACTAACTCATCAGCTAAAGCTTCTTCTTCTTTTCTTGCAGAGTGGTACTTTTTCTTCTTCCCATGTTTTCTTTTTCAATTTTACTCACAATAAGCGAGATCATTTCTATGACAACAAATGCTTCAAACATCTGTTATCTTCTGATTTTTTAAAAGCCGTTTCTCTATTATATTTTTTTTGATTTTTCAGCGAGATACCCTCCGGAAAAAAGTGTCCGGGGATGTCTCGCTCTAACAGTTTTGTTTGTTTTCTTAACGGATTGATATAAAAAAAATTAAACTCGTTAAAAGAGAAAATGTCAGATAACACATTGAAATAGGTTACTGTTATTCCCTCACAAAAAGCTTTCCTTTTCTATTTTTATAGGAAGCTCACAAGAAATCAGAAATGAATCAAATGCGAGGTGCGAATAGACCTACACAAATTCCACAGCGTTTTATCATTAGAAAAGAACAACTAAAAGGAAAGAGTAAAATTGGTTACGGGTTTGGCGTAACAGTTAAAAAAGCAACATGGACAAAAAGTAACGGCCAGAAAGAAGAGGTGGTGTTGAAGAAGTTCAACCTCAGTACTGATTCAACGCGTAACCACGAAGCTTTTCGTAAAGAAGCGAAAATGTTGTCAAAACTAGAACACAGAAATATCGTTCAGTTTTATGGCATATGTGAAGAAGATATGCTAGCAATTGTGATGGAAAAAGCGGAAATTTCTATAAATTTAAGAGGAACTATGAGAATCTGTCATTCATTGCGAGAACTTCTTGGAGAATACAAAGAAGACCACTTTCCTTTCGCCATCAAAACGCTTGCCCTACATCAGGTATATATATAATGAATTTTATCTACCTGATCTTCAAGTTGTGGTGATGATAACACTTGAGAAATGTACATAGTGCGCTTCAGTATGTACGTATCTTTATATTTAGGTTTGCAAAGGTTTACAATACCTACACAATCAAAATATTGTTCACAACGATTTGAAAAGCGCAAACGTGTTGGTGTTGAACAAGGTAGGCGACGAGCTTATTTTCAAAATCTGCGATTTCGGTGAAAGCAGAAAGGAAATACTAAACATCATAAGATCAACTACCTCGGCATCAGATGCTGATAATAGGGAAGCAAAGAAAACAGCTCCTTTCACATCTCCTGAGAAGTTCGAGAGCAGTCAATTAAATGCCCGAACGAGTGCTGATATATATGCTTTAGGTGTATTGATGTACGAAGTGCTTAGACACGATTTGGATTATCCGTGGCAAGAAGAATTGAAGGTTGCAGTTTATAACGATATCAAAAGTAAGGTACTAGCAGGAGAAAGGCCAGGGTTTAAGAAACATGATGCACATCCAGACTTGCATTTAATAAAGAACCTTGAAAATATTATTGAGTACTGTTGGCAGCAGAACCCGGATGACCGACCTAATATCGAACAGGTTTTGGATTTGGTAAGCTACTTACGAGTGGAAGAAAACAAACCTACGTTTTTAAATAGGATGAAAGAGGGGGACCGTAAGTTTTTCTCAATGAATATAAACATTGCTTAGAACAAGAATGTTTCAATGCATTAACATAATATGTTCCGTTTGTGTAGTGAAATCCATTTATGAGAAGTTGTTTGACGATCCAACGCTGGCATATCAATTTGCAAAAGAAGTGAGCAAATGGAATAGAGATACTGTAACAAATATAGCCAGCTACTTTGATCGGCTTATCGATACTTTACATAGCCAAGAAAAAAAGGTAAGAAAAACAAAAATAACATTTACTAATATCACCATCTATATTTATTGTACAAAAAATATTCACTCGTAGTTTTCTCACAACCAAATTTATTTATTTTTTCTTTGAAAGAATCGATTGCTATTGTTCTCAGAAGGAATTTGAATTAATTTATGAGTCTTATCTTTTACTAAATCTGTCAATCAAAATGTATAAACATATTTATTATATAAACATATTTACATATTTACATATTTATTGTTTCAACTACAATGCCTTACACGTCAGAAACTCACCTATGCAAATCAGTTGTTATCCAAAGAAACTGTCGTCTAAAATTTCTACGAACGAATACGTTGCATTTTTACATGAAATCGGCGATATTTAGAACGGCAAATCGCAGACGTAGATTTCGTTCGACAACCGAATGATTATTCTTGTCTTACTAAAAAGTGCCGTGAATCCATAAAAAGTTAACCGTCCAAAATCCAGAAAAGGCTAACCAAGAAAGCAAGTCTCTCCAGTAACATTTTTTTTTTGTTACGATCAAGAATATTACCTTTCAACACGTCAAATACGCCAAAACGATTTTGAGCGGGTCGACCATTTTGATGCTAAGAAAATACATAGGAGAAAACATTAATTTGCGCTACGTTAATTGAGCGATTCCGCCCTTCATCGCTAATTTCGTAAGTTGGGCCAAACCTTTGTCCGCCTAAGGTAATAGAAAGTGTTTTCTTTATCTCTTTACGCATGAATGAAAGGAAAACAATGAAATCATTCACCGTCGGTTTAGGAGAAAAAACGCAGTACAATTTGATGAAAGGTTATTTAGTGCGATACTCATAACATAAAGACTTTGGGGGAGTCATATTGCTTTTACGTATTGCTTCGAATAAACGCGCTACCTTGTATAAACGCTCTCCATCGAATGAATGCCCACCCTCTGCCCACACCCCAACCCCTCAAAAATGTCAAAAATTAAATGAACCCCTGCGTTTACAGGGAGCAATTAAGTTCATCAACTGAAAAATATTTTTTTGTCTTTTTTAGCTCGATATTATTAATGTGACTGCCGATAGTGTCGGTATTGCATCCAGTATAACCGGGATTGTCGGTTTTGGATTATTATTCACGCCATTCACATTTATTCCTGGTGTGGCGTTATGTGCAGCAGCTGGCGCACTTGGTGCAGGAGGAGGTTTAGCTAATGGAGGTGCTATCATCCATAAGAAGAGGAAAGATGAGGAAGCGAAGAGAAATGCAAAAGAGGAATTCAAAAGGGCTGGCATAGATATGGTTGCGTTTAGCGAGCTAGTTAACAAAGTCTATGAAGTTGCAAAGGTCATTTCATCTGATTTTCCATGTTTAGATCATGAATATATATTTGGTGCCATTCATGGGTTTTTGCTGCGTGTTTGGGGATTGTTGCGAGAAATTGCGACGAACGACCTTGTGATTGAAGGAATGCAGGGGCTACTCAATGGTTTGAAGATTAATATTGATATAAGATCAGTAGCTGATAGTATAAAATTGGCATACAATCTACTGACTTCTGTTAATGCTGAAGCCATCACCGGAGTAAGTGCTGCCTTGACAATCAAAAGTATCTATCAGGTATTTGATGTCACTACAGACGCAACATCTGGTGCCGTAGCTGCAGTAAACACATTTGGTGCACTGGCTAAATCAGCACAAGTTCTGCAAAGCGTCGGATTGGTTTTCAGTATTTTAGGCTTAGGTGCTGGAATCTATGGCGTAGTAAAGAACAGTCAAAAAATATCAAAAGGGAGCAAGAACGAAGTAGCTGAGATGTTGAACTTGTACAAAATCGCTATGAACCAGTTCTGGCGTATAAAAGTAATTGTAGAGCCAAGTCTTGATCCTTAAGTTCATCTTCATCGTTACATTCCTTTTTAAAAGGACTATGACACGTGATCTTTACACTAATGGTTCAGCACCAAATTTGTGTCATAGCCCCTTTAAAGTTTCGGAAAATGTGTTTTATAATACTGAGAACTGTGAAAGTAAATGCGAAAATAGAGAGTTGAATTGAAGATGATTTTGTTTCCTTTTTCAATTTCAAATTGGGAGTTTCAAATTTCAAAAAGGGTTTATAATAAAAGACAAGGCATGTATAATTAACCGTGTTCGTTTGTCACTGAAGTAGGGTTTACTATTCGTAACCCGGAAGGTTTCGACCGAAATATTTTCCCATCATACTAATATTCTCTTGGTTAGGTACAGGGAAAACATAGGCGTATCCAGGCTCAGTCAAAAAAAAAGTCATATTGCGCAACACCACTCCTGTGCGCAGATAGAGATTCGGTTTTGGTGTGTTGAAAATGTATCGTTCATACGCGTTTTATCGAAATATTGAAGGGGTCATTCATTTGGTACGTGAGCACTAAATTAACGATTTCTCGACCTCCCCCTTCCCCCATTTACACAGTTGTACGCTTTGAGAGTAACGCTATAACTCTTGCGTGCAGAAATTCGAAATTGAATACCGTGTTGGGAACCTATTTTTAACATGCAATCGTTTTTAAGCAGAATAAATTATCTACTCAAAAATCCAAATTTCACGTCAAACTTTTGAGAAAACGTCATAGAATTCCTTACAACTAGCGTTTAAATAAGGATTAAAGCTAACCCGCTCATTTTTTTTATTTGGCAAATAGATTCCATACGTAAAGTTGTCTTACCATCCAAAATTTCTGGTGATAAAGCCTTTGGTTCATTCTTTATTTGAGAAAGAAGTAATTGTTGTTTGTACAAAAAGTATTCACTCGTTTGTTTTTTTCGCAAGGAAATTGGAATTTGAATTAATTTATGTGTCTCATTCTTTTCTCATTTGTCAATGAAAATGTATAACTGTTTCAACAACAATGTCTTATGACGTCAAAAATTCATTTTTATGCAAAATCAGTGTCGTTTCAAAACAAAATGTTGTTTAAAATTTCTATGAATACCATTGTTCGTTGCATATTTAACTACAATCGTTCGTTCGTTTGACAACCGAAAGATCATTCTCGTCTAACCAAAAATGTGCTGAGAATCCAGAAAAATAGGTCTTTCCAGCAACTTTCTTTATTACGGTTGATAAAAGTACATTCCAATACATCTTAAGGCAATAAAAAAATGAACGGGTCATCCCCTTTAAAATGGTGAATGATTTTACTGCCACACATGCCTATAAAATCCTCCAGTTTTGAGTTTAACTTTTAAGTTTTAAATTAAACACAAAAATTTGGCGGGATAAAATTTCGAACCTTTCCACAAAAAAGTTTTGCACAAAAATTTTTCCGAAAATTTTTCTGCTGGAGTTTTTCGGACTTAACTGCAGGAACGGTTTAGCTTTGATAAAAGTTATTTTTAACCGTTCCTGTTATACAGTGAACTCCCGGTAACTCGAACACCGGATAACTCGAACTTTCGTTATCTCGAACTATTTTCTCTGGTCCCTTGGAATTTCCTTAATACTTTCTCATAAAAAAATCCGGTTAATTCGAACCTCGGATAAGTCGAACATTCGTTATCTCGAACCCTTTTTTTGTCCCCCTGAGGCAAATTTCTGTGAAAAATGATAAAATTTATAAAAGAAACAAGCAAGTAGTTCGCTATAACCTTTTCTCATTTCAGAAATGGCAATCACATTTTTCACAAGTTCCCGCTTCAGGACTGACCAGCGACACGTAACAATGATGTCGTACATGACGGGACAGGGGTGCAAATGCAAACATGAAGATAATAGAGTATTTAATTTCTTTGTTAACGTTTAAGAAGTTACACACTGAAGAAGTCCATTTTTGTCAGCAAACAAATTAGGGACGAAATTGATTTGGCGCAATGGATTGTCTCCGTGCAAAAAGAAGATCTTTCATTTCTGTTGCATCACTGGCAGGTGCATCGGGTAGTAGGTTGTGGGAACCTTAAAGGATTAAAAAATAATAATTCGGAAATTAATATCTGTCCCAAAAATATGTGCACTTGGCATATTTGATTGAATTTCTAAGCATTGTCTTGATGAGTTACCCTTGTTCGAAAGATATTTCAGAGTGGTATATAATGTTTTCGTAATTTTAAGAAAAATGAGGTTTTCTGAATAAATGTGCCAAGTGCACATATTTTTTAGATAGACTTGAAATGTCGTCCTATTATGACCTAATACGAAGCCGAGCCAAAAAGAAAGATATGTTCCAGCACCATTATGTAGAACTTACGGAGTCGACCTTCCGTTGGCTGTTCACAAACACTATAAAGGTGAAGAAATTTGATAAGTTTGATATTACGAATGTTTGCACAGAAGAAAAATTACGTAAAGACCAAGTTACAAATGTACTTGTCTTTGTGATGATAAAGGACGCACTTTGATTAAGTAGAGAATATTTAATAAAATCAACCCTTTGTAACATCCCAAGAGATAAACGATGTCGTTTGAACGTCATATGGACGTTTTACCAACGTATGGACGTTTTCCGGACGTTAGTTAGAATGACGTCGTTTGCCTGCTGGAATAGATAGGAATAACGTTTTTAACATGTTCTGCTTTTATGCATTTCATTGTTTGAAAACGGATAGGAATATAGCATGGTAACTACACCATAATACGAGAACAGAGATTCGGGTAAGATATATTACAGGGACACACAAGAAATCTACACTGTGGTGTATAGAAAATAAAGAACCATACCGAATGGGTCGGCAATGAAGGTCCTGGCGCTCCAGCTTTTCTCTGTACAATTCCTAAATAAAAAATAAAAAGACTAGATGTGAAAAAGTAAATTCATGTTTTTCTCGGTCGGATCATTAATCATAGAAAATAAGCGTTTTTAATAGTAAATTATGCAGTTGTTAATCCTTCTGGATCATTGTCGAAAACATTTTTGGAGTTGATTTTTTGTCACCAACAACATTGGAGAGGAAATCATCTTTCCCATCACTCCAATTTTGTAAATTTACTTGCTAACTTAGATCTTTATTCTCGTACTCTTGAGGATATTTCCCACTTTAGGACGAGAAAATAGAACGACAATTTGTAAGTGGGAATTCCATGCCTTCCTCGTTTAGTTATTTTTCGCTTTTTACCCAAGGCCACAAACATATTTCTCATATAAAAAAGTTCTGATCAAAATTTAAAAATCTAAAAAAAAAAAATGCTGTCTTTATTTACAACAAAACAATACTTGCTTGCCTGTAATTGTTCAAACTCGTGTGTGATCAAGAGAAAAGTAGCCTTGCAGCAGATATCATTAATGTCATTAAACATTTTAATTTATTTTTTTTACCTTCACCTAGTTTCACTAAATTCACTGAAAGCAGATCTTCCTATTTGGATTTTTGCATTTTTTCTCTCGTTCTCTTCAAAGCAATTATAATTATAAAACAAAAAATGTTTTATATATTATTTTCTCAAAAGAAATAATTGATACGTTTATGTATACGTTTACAAACGCGACGAATGTACGAATTATTACACGTACTTTCTTAAACTGGGAGCCAAGCTCTTATGTCGTAAAAATGAATAAACAAAGCCTCCATATTTGTTTATTAAAAGGGACCATGAAATTATGATACTACTTGAAATCAGCTTTTGATAAAAAATAAAAATAAACCAATTTCTACCTGGGGCGTCGCTGAAACACTTTGTAGCATTCATTAGTAACGCCAAAGCTGCCGGTTTGGGTGCATCTGTGTTTCCACTATCATCCTTATTTGTCTCTTCGAAATCATCGTGGGCGGTACCCTTAGGAAGAAAGCAATAAGGATTAAAGACAATCAGTTCGAATAGATTCCCATGTAATGTAACTGTAACTTTAAGATGGTTTGAAAAATGAGATTAAAACCATTCCAACCAGATCACAAGTTGCATTACATCGTTTATTTCTGTTAAAGCAGGATTCGCATTATTCAATTAATTGAAGCACTTTTTCACTACAAATCGAATAATATTAAGAGAGAATTCCATCGATTTTCCTTTTTTTCACAATTCGATTTGTCGTAGAAATCAAACTGGGTTTAATTAATCGACACTGTAAGAAGCCGCTTAAGAAAACCACTGTTTGTTGTATTAAGTCCATTCTGTCCTCAACATTTTAAGAAACAATTTAAATGAACATGCTTCCAGTTTACCCCGCCATCTTGAAGAAGTTTTCGAAGGAAACGAATTCTCCTGGTTCTGGTAGGTTGGTTTTCGAACGCAGTATGTAATTGGTTAATTCTGAAAATGAAAGAACCTATTATTATTTCTAATCGCGCAGCGATGTTGTAGTGGATAGTACTTTCGAGTGCGACCGCTGACGCTCGTGTTCGAGTCTCAGTCATGTCGCATTTCGATACTTCATTCCGATGCGCTTCAAAAGCAGCGCAATTGCCCATTTGCAGCCATCGACTGACTGCACGCTGGCCTTCGTGCAAGTTAGAGCAATGCTATACGTATCTCTGGCGGTAAATCAACTTCCTCTTCGCAGGTCGGCGGGTAGAATAGCCTACATCGCTATGGATGGAAGCCCCCTTACTTAAAAACTCCCCGTGTCAACATGTTTTCATCAACGGCCTCGTTTTAAGAAATATAGTTGGGTCTTCCTACAGAATATTTCTTTCCAATAAAAATCTTAAATTTAATAAAACAATTTGATACCTTTGCATATGTTGTTTAAGAAGAGGAAATGTCGGGCACTGCAATTCAGGTTTTCCTTAAAACGAAAGAATAAGAAAAAATTATATATGAAAAATTATAACTATAAGCCTGCATTAGAAAGGAACTGAGCAAACGTACTGGATTCTGACGTGACCTACCATAGAAAGAAACTGATAAAAGTATGGGGACAAAAATCAAAGTAACTTGTATCTTTTAACTGAAAAGATATCTTAAGGCTTTACTTCTTTATAAAGACAATCTAATATGAGAAGAGATAGATGTATTGGCGTATTGTGATGCCATGATGATAACAGGGACATACATTTACTTCAATGAAAGACCAGTTAAAATCCGCACAAAACCCTTAATATCAAAGGCACTTTTGACATACATAAAAAAGATTTTCATTGGTAGACCAACGTCTGTTACGGTCAGAAGAGGTAAAATACATACATCAAAACAAAATTTATGAACAAAAATGAAACAGTTTACCTTTCGTTTTGCTTATTTCCGGCTCAAAATTTTCAACCGGTTCACCATTTAAAGGTATGAAGTCCGGGTGTTTGAGTTTTCGTGGATAAATGGATGTTCTGTTAAAATAAAAACAATAATCAACATCATTTGACGAATCAATAAACAAAAACAAGCAGGCAAGAAAAAAATCATTTACAGCCCGCATAAGTCTGTAACCTGCAAAAGTACTTTAATTATACGCCCTAAGCGCCCTATCTGAAACCTCCTTATTACTTTTTTTCACTTGACCAGGTGTCAGATTTGTGTGAATTGCTTATTTTGTTTACCTTCTACGGAATATTATTAGTACTTGTCTTGTGTTTTTTGGTGTGTGTGGATGTGGCATTGAGAAGCGTCCATTTTTACTGTTGAGCAACTATTCCTTATATTATCGAATTTTTTAAGCAGTCAGGTTGACGTCAGGTTGATGAAACTTTCTGAAAGCGATATAGCCTGGTACAGAACAGAATAATCTTTGGGTAACGCTTTAAAAACTTTGAGTTAGTAATTATGACGTCACAACTTCAAAATATGAATTCATTTTAGGGTTACTAACTCGAAATGTGAAAAGCATTATTCACTTTCTAGTTACGAATTCAAGATGGAAAAAACATACTTTGAAGGAAGAAACTTTCGCGATTTCCCGATTTCCCGATTTTTCACAACAATTGCGAAAGTATAATCTAACCGTGAAAAATCTTCACAGAGTCCAAAAGATTATTGCCTTCGCATTTTTTAAGTGGATCGAGAAAGTGTTTCCTAATATCTAATTTGTTTCAGAAGGAAAATACAAACTAAAATACTACCCCTCAAAAGATGAGAAAAACAAATCCTTCGTCACAGCTATTGTCAAATTTATTGCCGTGCAAAATTTCAAAAAGGGACATTTGCGAAAGTTTACAATTCTTATTCGAGTTATCTATACTGTGGTGTGTTTTTGTTGGCATGTGTTTCGGGTAGGGTTTTTTGTGTTTAGTGCCATAGATCGCAAAAGGGTATAGTGACAACATGGTCTAAATCTTGTTGAGTTGCTGCCACCAGAAAATGTAACATAGATCCAATACATTTGATGCATAAGATAAAATGTTGAAAGAGACATTATTTGGATGCGCAAGATCGAAACACATCCTTTGTCACCATTTTCCCTCAATCAATATTTATTGAGTTACATACCCTCTGAATGCAAACAAGTCTTCACTAGGCGATATTCTTGGCAAAAGTGACGTTTTAACAAGATCACGTGGTGTGTTGATGCTATTCTTCATCTAACAGTCAAAAGTAACTTAAACAACCACTGCTTCCTTTAGAACTGATGTAGATGTTATCATTTTTATAAACACATTAAACTATGGAAATCCATAAAAATGAAACTCAACATTGCAAATTAATAGGAGTTTCAACTATTCCATCATAGTTCTTCTGATGAAGCATTAATGCTGCAAGCAAGTACAATGCAATCTGCACAACCTTTGTTCTATATAAACTCCCACAATAAATCTGCGCTACAGCATTGATCAACTTTGCGTCAGCTCTAATCATGTATAGTCACTTACTAATAGAAATCTCTTTCAGGACAAAAACATAATCCTACTTGGTAAGATTGTCCATAGCCAAATGATCCATAAGATACACAACATTCAAACGCAATTTGACCACAGCTCTGAAAATTAAGTGATTACGTATGTTTTCCAGCTTCTAAGTTGTAATACTGAATGAACATGTATGTGCATATGTGGCAATGTTTACAAAGTGTATCCCTTAATATTGGGCAAAAGTTGTATTGAACTTAAGTTAATCAAGGGTCTATTAACACTGGCTTCTGGATAATGCGACTAACCCTCTTCACCTTTCCCAAGCTATTCATTAGGGAAACAAATAAGAAAAAAACTACAAAGAAACTACCCTTATTTGGAGAGTAATGGACTATAAACGTACTATTTACTAGGGTTTTGTACCACTTATTGTACTTATTTCTTATCGTTTTAGCTAAACATTCTAATTAGTAACAGACTAAACAAGAACGACTTTTGTCCATGTTTGGCTTTATACTTTTGAATATTTTATGAAATTTTGATCAGTGACTGGCATATTTTTGTGCAGACCTGCATCATCACGATGGTCCTATCATGCCTGATTGCTGAATGTACTTTCAAAACTGAAGGCGTTGAGGTGGTCGGTGCAGTCGCATTACTGAACCTCCACGCACACGAACACGCTGCCCCCTCTGCCCCATGTGGTACTGCTGTCCCAGCTACACGTGTCCCAAGGCTTGAGCACCCCAGAGTTTGACTCAACTCCACAACCGAGGACTGGAACGCTTTCATCAGGAGATGGGAAACCTTCCGTCTTGGCTCAAGGATTCCAGATAATGCAGCACCTGGCCAGCTACTGGAATGCACTGAAAAGGAGCTCGGTAACATTGTCCTGAGGGCTAACCCCGCATTTGCAACACTACCACTGGATCAGGCACTGAAAACTCTCAAAACCCTCGCATTATCCGTTGCCCTCGGTGTAGTCAAATCTAAGTTGCTAGCCATTAGACAGGACCCTGACGAGCCATTCAGATCTTTTGCAGCCAGGGTTCAGGGTAAAGCAGAAACCTGTGAATTCGAGACCAAATACAATGGTGTTTGCGGCCTTTGCCGAACAGCATACAGTGGGGACGTATATTATACTGATGAGGTCATCAGGGAAGTGTTGCTGAATGGAATAGCCGACCTCGATATACATCGTGATGCTCTCAGCTCGGACAACGTTTAGAAGAAGCCACTGATGGAGGTCATCGCCTTTGTAGAGAACAAAGAAACCGCAAGGAATGCCAACCCTGCAACCTCCGTATCCACCACGTCAGCCTACCGTCGCAACAAAGCTGGCCCCAAGAACCTGTCTAGCACAGGAGAGTGTCTGGACTGTGGCAAGAAGTTCCACCTCTTCTCAAAGAAGTCACAAGGATGGAATCGCAAGCCGCATGTTCGTTGGGAAACTTGTTGGAAGAACAACAACCAACTAAACCAGAAACAACAAGGGGAATCGAGTTCGGTGCTACCTCATGGGACAACTTTGTTCAAGTATTCTCCATCAAAACCGACAAACCTCGTGCTTCCCCAAGAGGCCATTCCAGACCGGAGCCAAAGACTACAATACCTGTGGACCACCAGATATTCAGCAAGGGTGAGTGGAGGCAGAACCCGTATGAAGGAACACCCAACCATCAATCTGAAGCTATCGCTGGCGAAACAGTCAAAAACTGTGAATGTGAAGGGAATCGTCGATTCAGATGCTCAGTCTAACCTTTGGTCCCTCAATCACTTCCTGCAAGCCGGATTCCAAATGTCTGACTTAATCCCTGCCAAACTATCATTAAATGCCACCAACAAGTCTCCGATCCGCATAGAGGGAATCTTTTACACTCAGCTTACAGGACAGTCAAGATCAGGGGGCAGCGTCTCTTGCACGACCATGATCTATGTAAGTCGGGAAGCTAATGCACTGTACCTATCCTACGAATCAATGCTGCAACTAGGCATTGTGGACAGTGACTTCCCCTCCATCGGGAAGTTCAACAACGTACCTTGTGAGACTGCCAGTGTAGAGGTCAACCAAGCGGCGACATTGGATGCGACATCAATATGTGGAGCAACAAAGGGCAATGGTAACTGCCCCAAGAGAACGATTGTCCCGGATCGACCAAAGGAGCTCCAATTTCCTTGTACTCCCGACAACACCAGCAAGATGCGTGTTTGGCTTCTTGAAAGGTATGCCACCAGCTCCACATTCAATACGTGCCCTCATCAGCAACTTCCACGGATAGATGGCCCCACTGTGGAGATACACTTCCGTGAAGACACGCAACCGGTAGCTTGCCATACTGCCATCCCTATACCAGTACACTGGCAGGAGAAGGTAAACTCTGACCTGTGCCGAGACGAGAAGCTACGAGTCCTGGAAAGACCACCCATAGGGGAACCCGTAACCTGGTGCCACAGAATGGTGGTGATACACAAGCATGATGGCTCACCACGCAGAACCGTTGATCTCTCCCCTCTCAACAAACACTGCCAGAGAGAGACACACGATGCCGAAACGCCATTCCACATCGTTCGCTGTATACCTCGGGGGACTTGGAAGACCGTTACAGACGCATGGAACAGCTACCATAGCCTCCCTCTCCGCAAATCAGACCACGTTCCTCACACCTGACCACGTTCATCACACCGATTGGCAGATGGCACTACAAAAGGGTCCCCCAAGGCTTCGTGTCCTCTGGTGACGGATACAATCGAAGGTCCGACGCGATACTTGCGGAGTTTCAGAAAAAGGAGCGCATCATCAATGACACCCTCCACTATGACCATGATTTAGAAGAACATTGGTGGCATACAATTGATTTCCTCACTCTCGTAGGGAATGCTGGCATTGTGTTAAACCCCGAGAAATTCCAATTCGCCCAGAAAGAGGTTGACTTTGCCGGCTTTCGAATCACTGCAGATCAAATCGACCCATTGGACAACTATTTCAGCACAATACAGGACTACGCCAACTTCAACCACCGATATCCGCAGCTGGTTTGGTCTAGTGAACCAAGTAGCAAACTATGCCCAACTACGTCCACATATGGAGCCATTCCGACCCTTTCTATCTCCACGTTGCCCCTTCAGGTGGGACGACGAGCTAGATACCGCATTCACGTCCTCCAAAGCTGCCATCATTGGCGCCATAAGGTCTGGTGTCGAAACCTTTTTGAATAGACCTAGCTGCCTGAGAACCGATTGGTCGAAGCAAGGGATCGACTATTTTCTCCTACAGAAGCACTGTACCTGCCCGTCCAAAGTGCCTGACTGTTGCACGGATGGATGGCGCATCACCTTGACTGGCTCTTGCTTCCTGTCGTCAGCAGAAAAGCATTACGCACCAATCGAAGGTGAGGCCCTAGCGATAACCTGGGGTCTCGAGCAAACGAAATGGTTCACTCTTGGATGCCGTGACCTGATCGTAGCCACTGACCACAAACCACTGACTAAAGTGTTTGGTGACCGACTGCTTGACGAGCTCTCGAACACACGACTGTTCCGACTGAAACAAAGGACACTCCCCTGGTCAATCGAAACTATCCACCTCCCAGGAAAATCAAACCACGCAGCTGATGCTGCTTCACGTCACCCCTCGCATGTCCAGGATCTACAAAGACCGAGCAGTTATCCTACCCTCCCTATATCCAGCTGTCCTGGAATCGTTACACTCAGCACACCAAGGAGCCTCGATGATGGGTGCACGTGCACAGGGCGTAGTCTTTTGGCCACGCATGACCCACGATATTGATATGACAAGAGCAAAATGCAGAGACTGCATCGTTAATGCTCCTTCCCAACCAGCTCCTCCGTCACCACCATCAGTCACACCATCAACACCTTTCGAGGAAGTGTTTGGTGATTATTTTGACTTGTCTGGCCAACACTACCTTATCGTCGGAGATTTGGTGTCCCAGAAGAACTTTCCAGCGACGGTGGGGCTGAGTTCATGGCCGAGGCAACCCAGAATTTCTTGCAGAGTTGGGGTGTGCACCACAGGCTGTCATTTGCTTACTACCCCCAATCAAATGGCAGAGCGGAAGTGGCGGTCAAGTCGACCAAACATCTCCTTTGTTCCAACTTCGTTTGGGTGATTGGTGCTATGTCCAGACTCAAGCCGGAAATCATCCTAAACGATGGGATCAGTCTGGCATCATTGTCGAGGACCACGCCCATCACAGCTACACCATCAAGGTTGACGGATCGGGTCGTCTGACAAGGCGGAATCCCAAACACCTTCGGCAATTTGTTCCAGCATCAGACTTAGTCAACGACACCAGAGGCAACAGGAGTCACTACGTATTGCCGATACTACCTGCCCCTTCTACAGTGCCACCCATCAAACTCTCGCCTAGCAATGACTTGCCCGTGCCAACCTACCAACTCCCGACCTCCCAAGCAGAAACGCCACCAGCGGACGCGAGGGATAATCCAGATGTGACCCCTGCCCAGGTTTCACAGCCGTCGTACGACCCCCGGTAACCAGCCTGCCCATTGGTGCAACTGTTCAGCCTGGAGAGACATCAGGACAATTAATCCCGAAGCCCATATCTGATACTCCTACACCACCCCTTCCAGTGAGACATCTTCACAGGTTGCACGGCACCCCTAAACATATGAACCAGAGACCGGCTGATGGGTATATTTCTTCACTGTGTTCAGAACTTGGGGGGATGGGGAGGATGGAGAGTAATGGACTATAAACGTACTATTTACTAGGGTTTTGTACCACTTATTGTACTTATTTCTTATCATTTTAGCCAAACATTCTAATTAATAACAGACTAAACAAGAACGACTTTCGTCCGTTACTGTTCTAAAAAAAAAAAAATACTCATGAAGCACTAGAAAAAAATTCTTACACTTCCTTCTTTGCTCAAGAGAATTCCCTTTTCCGTAAATGAAATATTCTAAAGAAAGTTTCATGGGTATTTTATACGCAATGTATAAAAGAATCTTCTAGTAAAGCTTTGATTAATGATTCAAACCTTAAGCAACTTATGGAGTTGTATTTCATAGCGGCCGATAGTTTTATGTTTAGCTACAGATACTGCATGTTCTTCACCAGGTCGACATCCATAAACAACCATGACCAGTTTATTCATAAAGTCACTTGGTTTTTGGCTAACCTATAAAGCATGACTAAACTTATATAACACATTTTGAAGCCTGGGACATCACAAAAAGTAAATAACAAAAAAAAGAGAAGGAGTTTTTACCACGGAAGGGATCATTTTCATTTCATTAAATACACATTGGTTTGTCTTCATATTGTATTCTTGTTGTGATGATACTTTGCGAACTGCACCAATTGAAAAGGACACATATACAATCATATCAGAATAATCTTCCACAAGTAAGTCATAAACTGCCTGCAGATGGATAGCAATCATTCCACTCTATGAAAAACCCTGAATCAATTTCTGTAACTGAAGCCTTATTTTTCATTACTTTATAGAAAGAAACTTTTACGGAAGAAATTTTGCAAAATTTAGGAAATAAACTTTTGCGAGCCGATGACAATGAACTTTCATGATTGACCAAGGCTTGTACAGATCTAAACTTAGAAAATTCCCTGACTTTTCCCCAAAAAGTATATTATTTTCCCCGAATCAAACCCTAAAAATGATATGTTCTTTTTTGACTTTCTTTTAAAATAGATATTACGTTTCTCACTGACTTTGCATTCCACATCTTATGAAACACCTTTCCTGATCAAGAAAAGAAACAGCAAATCTAGTGTGATACAAAGCAACTAACACATGAACGGAACTCAAGTATATAATTAGAGTTTATCATGTCATAGACCGGTTGTTTTTGTTTGCGACGGAACTCAAGTAGTGTATAAAACGAGAAACCAATAGCAGAATGATTTTAGAGAGTGAGAGCAATCAATCAACTTATTGTATCTTGTAAAACATTTCTCTGACATCCTTTTGTCCTTGGTTTTTCATAAAATTCCGACTTTCCCTGACTGTGCAAAAAGCAGAATACAACATCAAAAAAAAAGCCACCTTTCATCGCGACTTTCCCTGACTGTACGAACCCTGTTGGCTGTAATGGAGGACTGTTTTTTCTCATTTTTTTTTCATGGGAAGACAAAAATTATAGAGTGACAATATTTTTATTCTACTACTTGTTTTTTTCCTTCTGAAAAACTGTTAAACAAACTAGGGCAAAAATTGTTATTTCTGCAGGAATTAACTTTCAGGATTGAGCTCTTTTAAAAATTTTCACGGGATCATGCAAAATGTCTTTTGCAAAAGTTTCTTCTTTT
This sequence comes from Turritopsis rubra, assembly GCA_039566895.2. NCBI lineage: Eukaryota > Metazoa > Cnidaria > Hydrozoa > Anthoathecata > Oceaniidae > Turritopsis > Turritopsis rubra. Next base: position 16,297,238 of record CM077620.1, read on the forward strand.
AAAGTAATATTACATTCATGGCAAAATCAAACTATAGTTATTTCTTCAATGCATAGAGAGTTAAGACACGCAAGAAAATCCATGGAGAAAACATTTTCGGTGGGGCAAAAAGGAAGTTAAGAGTTAAAAGTGAACAAAAATATGCTTAAAGTCTTTGATGACAAGGAAATCCATAAAGCATCAAACATAAAGGCCATTTTCCATCAGGTGTAATTGATTTTGCACATGCACATTTATCATTTTTGAAAGGAATTCTAGCAACCTCTGCCAGACTGTTGAAGTTGAAGCTCTTCCAAGATAATGCAACTTTCAGTAGCTTGAATTAAGTTATTATTACATTCCCTTTGTACTACTCTCTCACAAAAGACTCTCAATAACACATTTGGCAATTCTAACAATGTTCATTGGTCTCTTGGAGGTTTGAATTAGAGTACATGCCAATAAAACTTTACAGAAGTTAACAATCCTTTTGTTTAATTAACACCCTTTTTTATTTCAAAGAATTTGTGTTGAACGCAAAAGATTTTAATAATGATTTCATGAAACATGAAACTGTGCACAAAAATCTTTTGTCTTTTCATGTAAAAATTCCTTCGCGAACATTATAAAGTTTCTTTTGGACAGTACTGTATTTTAGTTAACGATAATAATATTATTTGAAAAATTAATGAATCAAACTAACTGGTAATGTGACATTTTCCACAAATGTTACATTTTCTTCTGGATTGATCTGTTCTTCCCCAGCTTGAAAACCGCTTTGATCATGTTTAATAGACATCCCCTGTCCTAAAAGAGGGCATATCCATTGATTATAAGTCTACACACCCCCATCTTGAAAATCAGAACAAACTAATAAAAAAACTAGAGCATAAAAGAAACAGGTGTACCAAGAGAATGGCCAAATGTTAATCCAGGAAGTTCAGCTGACACGAAGGGTGTTGGTGCTGCCATCTTTAGTAATCTATAATATTAATATGATAAGAGTTTTAAGTCTGACCATGAATCCTGAGCAAAAAAACGACAAATTTGTTTAAGACAAATGTGGCAATGTATGAGTATTAGTATAAGGGCAAACCCTTGCATTGTGTCAAATGTTTACATTTCTGTTTGTTGAGGATAAAATAAAAAAAAAAGGAAAGGTAGTCAAAAATGTATGGTAAAACTAGGTTAATTAAAAGTCATTAATAGATAAGATTTGTCTCTATGATACATACTAAGTTTATTCCAGTAGTAGTGGCATGTAGAGGAGGGTTTTTCATTCAAAAGTAATTTTTCTAATAGTCAGGGTAGACACTTGACAAATGAATCGGTAAAAATGTTTTACCCAACAGCTAGTTCATTTTAACAGAAAGAATATAGAAGTAATTAACAAGCTGCTGCAAAATTTGTTTCGTGTTTACTTAGCTAATGAATTTTATGCACCTTAAGGAGAGAAATTATTTGCTGGACAAATTTTCACAATTTTTCGCAAAAATTGCAAAATTAAGTCCTCAAAAAAATTCACTGCACCATTGATTCACAAAAATAAATCCACACAAAATATATAAAAATTATCATTTATAAAAAGTAAAATTCGCAAAAATAATCCTTTGTGTAAAATTCCTCAGAGAACAAATTTGTGAATATAAATCGAGCAAACTGTAGAAAAAATGACTCATGAATAGTCATCACTACACCTTAGAAAGACTAGTCATTTGTAAGTCAGGATTACAGAGTATTAGGGCATTCTTTCAACTATATATTTCACATAATATATTATAAATTAAAACAAAAATTTTGGGGGCAGCCGGAATAATGCTAAACCAAAATATTTTGTTAGCACACCGGCTATTATTTCTATTAGAAATGTAATTATGATTTAAAAAAAATGAAAATGAGTATTGCTGTTGTTTTCAAAACTTAAACTTTCCTGTTTCTCTACTAAATCATCAGTTGAATTAATGGGAAAATACAAAGATCACATTCTTCTTATGAGACTCCACCAGGTTAAAAAACATATAATATATATGCATAATAATGTTACACAAAAGCCATTGTCATATAATATAGTATTGAGATGACTTTCTAGTGTTCTGCAAACCACAGTGATTTTCAACTGAATTTTTGAGTGAGATCTCTCTTTCCCACAAATCACATCATATTACCTAGTCCGGAGGTTTCCTAGCTACAATACTTCTTGTGCAAAATAAAAATCAAACAAAACATATGAAAATACACAATCTTATTAATTGCCATATGACGCCTTAGAGAACCAAATCAACAGAAAACTTTCTAAAGTGTATATACATATATACACCACTATAGACCATAAAATTTACCAAAACGTGTGCTAGTTCAGTTGGTAGAAATGGTTGGTAGAAATGACTTGATTAATTATATTTCTTATTTAATTTAGCAGCAGTATCAAGCAAAGAACACAGAAACAACAGAAGGTCATATCTTATACAGTATAAAAAAAAGGTGATATAACACAACACATTTCGCTCCTCCTTTTCTTGATGTTCTTTTATACACTTTATTTCTCTCCGTTGAAAACAGATTTGACCAGACTTGATCTGACCAACTGGGGAGGTCCCTACAGTATCGGCAGATATATTGCTAGATCTGTTGCTGCGCTGCTGAGCTAGCTGGGCCTGGGGAGTCACCACCCTCCTTTTTTTTTTTCTGGCTGACTCAAACCTCTTAAGCTTACTTATATGTTGATTCATCTTGTGCTTTGAATAAACAAATACAGACGGAACGTAGTCTGGGTGCTCGTGATCGGTGGAAAGTTGTTTGGAAATGAAATGCTCCCCACAAAGATAAACATTTTTTCCTTGGGGATTCCATGGAGAACCATCTTTATTAATCCTTTTGCAGGCAGCAATCCATTGCTTACGGCGTTCTGGGTTGTTATTTGGGAACCTGAAAAACCTTGGTTTATTTTCTTTCATATTATGGTTTGTACATCCATAAGCTGCACAACTATTAGGCATTTTGCTTGACTATAAATTAAAACACGTGCGTTCGTAAACTTCTTGGCGCCGAATGTCTACCATATTTAAAAAAATAATTTCACTTGCTGCAGCTGCTGCTACGCAACAAGAGAGTAATTGTATTTACTCAATATATGATAATATAAAAATACTCCAGTTAGCTTAATATTTATTTATTTACTTGCTTACTCAGTTACTCAGTTTTAGCTTAGTTAGTTGGTTTCAGTTTTAACGATTAAAACGCGGTGTCCATGTTCAAAATTCATTCCTTCCATTCAAATGATTCTTGATGAACGTGGCTTTTAAGCAATGAGAGTATAAAAAACGCTCTACTTAAAAGTTGATCAAAAAGATATCAGGTAATAGAATAAAAATTTATTTTCCGAAAACCATTTCTAATTTGTCCTGCCAAACTGTGAGAAAATTTTCCTAAATTTAACTGTGCTTGCGGTGTCTATGTCTTTTCCGCGATCAGCCATGCGCGACGACATGGCGGCTGAAGAATCTTATAATTCTTCATGCATGTACATAAACATATGACCGGTAATCTTGATCTTATCGGCAGGACAGAATGTCTGGCATACTCAGTCAACACAAATTGCCAAAGAAGGGAGTTATAGTGTCTACTAGTGGACACGTAAACTGTTTCATCTGTGATGTAATAAAATCGTGCATTTTAAGCTGTGAGAATGAGTAATTAAGCAGCCAAAGGTATTTTGTTTTAATAAAGATATATACAAAATTTCGCTATTAAATAGCTTAAATTTAACCCGGAAATTCATTTTAAGACCGTTTAAGTGATCCTAGAATTCAAAATTCTCTACGCCTCGTTTTGATGCGTTGTATTGATTCATGATAATAACTAGAGATTTCATAATTATGTTAAGGTAGAAACCCCCCCAAAAAAAATGTCAAGACATGAGATGTGAGCTTTAACGTTTAAAAGACACTACAAAGTTTTGAGAAAGTTTTCCACATGATTTTTATGTTTTGCTAGCCCTCTTTTCGCCACATGCCTTCCAAAAGCAAATAAGCATAAATATAAGCAAATTTCTGTTTATTTTTTAAACTTAAATTTCTCAGAAGTTTTATTTCTGAATCCCTGGCAAAGATATCTTAAGAAATCGTGTAAAATTGAGTTGCTACTTTGCAGAAGTGTTATTAGCAGTTGCAGCTATGAAATGAGTGGAACGATTTTGTTAGGCTCGATTATCCAGCCACACGGTGGGTCGTCAAATCTGCCCAAGATTGACCAATTTCAACAAATTCTAAATTTAATAGTCCTAATTATCTTAAAATGGATTTTTGGGCAAATTTTCGTCGCTCATTTCACGCTCCGGCCTCTTATGCTTCATTTACGTTCGACACAACACCCTTCAAACAACGTCTCTCTTCCAAAAAATGGCCAGCGCGAAAGCGACTTTTTGGCAGGACATTAAGTTTGGAGGACATTGCTTTTTTTCATCATGTGTGGTGCTATGTCGTAACAACGAAAAAATGAAAAAATGCGTTTGTGGCCATTTTAAAGTTTTAGGGGGTTACTCCCTTAATAGGATGTTCAACCTACTGGTAGTAGTAGTGGTAGTAGCAGTAGTGGTAATCATTTATTTCGAGTTGGTACCAACAAAGAACTAATATAAACCAACTAAAACAGTAAAACTATAAAATCATTAAAATCAGAAAGAAAAAAATAAAATCTGGTTTAAACATAATTTCAAGAGCAAATACGGCAGGTGCAGTTTAGATGAAATGACTACAACTTGGCTTTCAAGGCGTTCAGTGAGGATGTTCCCTTTACAGACCGTGGCAAGCTATTCCACATAACACAACCCTTGAAATGGGGAGTGTTCGTACTATAGGTGGTAGTACGGTGACGGAGTTGGTAGTTTGAGGATTTTGGAACAAAAAATGCGGACATTAAGTCTACATTCAATCCATTTAAAGGCTTGTTTATTTCTACTAGAAGCATTTTCAAATGCATTTTATGGATGGGCTCGCTGCAATCTAGACTGAGAAGATCCTCGCAGCTATAAGATATATCGCTATCAGGATCCCAGTATATAGCCTTCAAGCGTTTATAGTTTCCCCGACCAACTCAGAAGTCCCGTATGATAAAACATCCAAATAAGCGGAGGATAAAAAAAATTAGACAATCTATAAGAGTTTTCTATGGCACGTAACTGCTCTAAGTCCAGGTACCTTCTAATTCGATATATACAATTAATCTTCCTATTTGCGACCGTACAAACTTTGCTGATAAGCGTGTGAAAATTCAACTTTCTGTCAATCGTGACACCAAGAAGCTTAACTTCCGTTAGTGG
>CM077621.1:0-47981 GCA_039566895.2 Turritopsis rubra
AAACCTTGTTGTAAGCCTTTAAACTTATTCTGATGATGATTGTTGTACAATCGAAACATGTCAATAAATTGTTTTTAAAAAATGAAGTCAGTTGTCATTTTTTTGAAGATTATTTGCAATCTTGTGTTGCTCAGAAACTTTGGTAATACAATCAAAGAATAAAAGTGATACACAACAATTTTCTCTAAAATCACGATTTTTGAGTCGCCAAAGTACACCAAAGACAAGTCTGTGTGGATGATTCCATCACATACAGCATTTCCTTTGTTTTTAAGAATTACTCTGTAGTACACTACGATAAAAGAACTTCATAATGTTTGCTGAGCAAAGCAAACATGTGGCAAACATATTATATGTATATATGTATATATATGTATATATGTATATATGTAATATGTATATATGTATATATATGTAAATATATGTATATTTTTTGGAACTGTCTATTAATAGTTTAATAGAGAGTTGTTGAATAAACTACTAACATTTAAACAGGAAGGTTTTAAAAACTATCAACTTATAAAAAACATTGCTTGGGAAAGGTTGCTTCATCATGCTTCATCAGCTACTAGTGAGAAATATATAATTCATGAGTACTGTGTTGTCAAAATGACAACAATATAATATTACCTGGCTTTGATTTGAGTATGAATTGTTCATTTCTAAAAATAATAGACAGGAAAAATAACAACATCTGTAATTCGTTCGAATGTTTATTATTGATGTAAAAATACGCAACACCTGGCGATCCCACCTCATACCTGAGAAAGAGGGCATCGGACTGAGCATAACAGGATTCTCGTTCTAAAAAATGTTACATTTCTTCAAATAATTTTTCAAAAGTTCATTACCTTATTGGGTGTTTTTACACCATCCCCTTTTACACCGGCCTTTAATGAGAAGTTCATGGTTGTTTACTAAGAGGTTGCCAAGTAATTTCCACGTAAAAAGGGCCGAAAAGAAAGAAGGAAATTCTATCAATACGTTATGCACTTCAAAATGGTTTGTGCTGAATTTTAAATAAATGTTATCGACTTCTTTTTTCTAATTTTGCAACCATTAATTATGGACTTATTGGGACAAAATTCAACATGGCGAAAAATCATTATTTAAGCTAATTATTTTAACTGTTTCGAAGAGGTCAAACAAATTAATAAGAGTTACCATTTATACCAGTAATTAAAAACATTCCATAAATACTGAATGTGTTAGAAAAATGGCAAAAAGTGATATTAGTCTTCAGGATTTTAATAATGTTTTTAATAATGGTAATATTGATGTTCAATTGTTTACTTTGCAAAACAAACTGCCAAATAACATAAATGATCAATTTTTTCTTTATCTCATTTTAAGGACTACGGATTTGTGCAAACAAAACAAAACTATGAACAAAAAGCTTCCATGTTAAGGGAAATTATAATTGGTTAAGTCTACTGGACTACATTTTACATTCTACATACTACAGAATCCCTGAGCCTTGCAATTATATATTATCTCAACTATACTCACTAAAATGTATGAAGTATATTTATTATTAATAATCTTCTTCAGTTCTGAAAGAACTGTTATCAATGAGGGTAAGAGGTTGGCTAACGGAAGCCACATATTTGCTTCAAATGACAAATGGACACTTTATTATGCCCTAACCAACACCCTGAAAGTGTGTTATCACCAATAGTTATATCAGAACCACATGATATGTACAAGTTAACCTAGACAATTCATAACAGGTAGCAAATACAAAGAGATACAAGGATTACTGTATTTTCTAACCATTGGTAAACTAAGTGGAGATCCTACGGACGATGCCACATCTGATTCAATTTCTAAAAACCAAACCACAACATACATCAAGCATTTATCACCTAATTCTCTTTACTGCATAATGCGAGAGTGAGTAAAAATAAATAAAAATACTACAGGTTTTTTATGTCAGGATTGGAGAGCACCTGATTACGCACACACCACTAATAGGTTAATATTCATCAGATTTTTTATCACATCAGAGCAATGTTGACATTCATTTCATCATGTCAGAAAATGTCAGATGTAGAAATTAATTTTATCAGACAGACGTTAAAAACTGTTATATAGTGTCAGGGAACATAAAATAACCTTAAACAGACTTTTACAGCTATTGTCAGAAAACTGTCAAACCCCATTTCAATTCATCATAAAAGATTTTCTCTTTCCTTACTTAGTTTCCTTACAAACAAAAATTTTTGTTCAGAAAGAAATCATATGTTACAGCACAAATGACAAAAGGTGTTACAAATAATGCAAGCAGGTGGCCACACTCATAGATTTTTATGTAAATGTAAGACAATGAATGAACATTTGTTTTGACGTAAGCTCTTACGTTGAAAAATATGTAAGTGTGAATGCGCCTTAAAAGAGAAGATATTTTAAGAAAATATTAACATGATTGTTCCATAAACAAACAAGATGCCGTTTCAAGAATAATGAGTACACTACGTCTAAGTATCATGAAGCTACAGTAACATCAAGACAAATTCAATGACTTGATTCAAACTCCTTGAAGGTTTTTCTAAAGAAATCGGCAGACAGCAGATGAATTAATACTTGTTAATGGAAGTTACCTTTCTTTTTAAATTGATATACTCTATACGGCTCGTCACCATCAGTTTGATTCATAGAGTTAAGTTCGTCAATATCGGCCAACTTATGAAGTGCACAACGAAATCTTGTTTTCCAAGTGGAAATGTCGCTCGGGTCACCTGCTTTATACTTCTTTGTGTGTGTTGCCCAGTTCCTAAAATAGTCATTTGTCACTCACTTTGAAATATATGTGATTGTCCAAGGGAAAAAACTAACATGGATTTTATAGATTAAAATTATAGATAATCAATGATTCGTGCAAATTCAGAAAAGTTTGGCAAGTATAGAATCTGTCATGGTTCCAAAAAACATGATCCACTTGCTACACCTAACATCCAACACATTCTTTAAGAAGTTTGAGAAACATGCCTTTAATGATTACTTTATTTCCTGTATGACCCTAATCGCGGTGTCACAACAATGAAAGTGGATTTACAGAAGTTAACTTTAAAGCCACGCCACACTAAAATTATGGCTGACATATATACGTACCTCAAGTCAGAAAAGGGAAGCTGAATCATTGAGGCTAGAAGGAAGGCTTGGGGTATTACAAATGCATTGAGCTGAGTTGCTCAAGAAGGAAATGAAAATGCTATCAATTTAAACCCTTTTGTATAATCTTTCCACTTTGGTATCTTTTTGATAGAGAAGCCGTGAGCTGACTACCTTTGAGTTGTTTTTGGTAACACCTTCGGGTTTTTTCTTTTTCTCGACTGATAAATACAATTTGAAAAATTCTGTTTCTTGAAATAATGTCCTTTTAGCCCTCATATTGAAATTATTACAGGAGCAAAAATGGCAGATATTAATTAAATACCATGGGAATTGTCTATGGTTTTTAAAGCTTTTTAAAATTTCTGTTTGTTTTCATAATTCAGCATACAATTTTGATTAAGGGCAATAAAGTTTTTTTTAGGTGTAAGGTTGAGATTATGGACTATACGGGAGAGCGTTCAGTAGCAAGATATAGCTCTGGGGTTTTCCTCAGAATTTTCAACCTTCTTTAAAGTGCCCGGGTGCTTATTAGCTTATGTGATGTAAATGAGGCAATTCATTTAGTAAATTCCAACAGAACCAAATCAAGAAAGGTTCAGGTTCAGTTTGATTAAGGTGAAAAATGCAAAATTACAGACCGAAAGCAATTGCTGTGTTATAAAGGCTGCTTTCACTTTTTTTATTAACAGGAAAAAGTGAGCAGATTTAAGTTGAACAGAGGATTTTCTCCATACCCACCCGATCAACTGTATGAGTGTGAGGTTTTTAATGATTGAAAACATCAGAAATCAACATTTGATTCCAACTGTTTACAAGTTTCATTATCGTGACCTATCTATTCGTTTGCTTTAATGATTTTGTTCTGCTTTCAGTTTAAATTGAAATTGTGAATAAATGTTTATTGAACAGGTAATTATAAATTCAAAGTAGCCTGGAAACTAGGCCCTTACACCAAGTATCACTTCTTCACCAGATAAAGATTCTGTTTACATTGGAAAATTTTGTTTGATAGGAACTTGGTTTCCAAGCCAAATTCAAAGTTTTATTTTTATTATCTTAAGGGGGGGTGTGATCACATGAGCTGGCCTGCTAAACCAAGATATCGCTATCATTGAAAAAGTCTTATAAATTTAGATGTGTGATCCCATGAGCAACGAGCCAGCCCGCACAATACACGCACATTTAAGTACAAGCTTTGGTGATAATGAGTTTTCTTTGCATGCATTAAAAATTAAGTTTAGTTTTCAGTTGCATTGTGCTGCCTATGTGATTTTAATATCTATTCAACAGACAAACTTAGTGTCAAAATTTTATATTAGTAGAAATATATAGATAATATTTATTGTATTCTTAATGCCCTCTTCCTTCAAAATATCTATTCAACAGACAAACTTAGTGTCAAATTTGATTGGTTAATTTTGTCGCGACTTTGCTGTCAAGAGGGAAGTAGAGCAGTAAGGAAAGTCAACTGGAACTCCCTAGGTGGATTATGTTGGGGAAGGAGGGACTCCACGGTTGATCTTAGTGTAGGCTTAATTTTCCGGCGTTGTTATGGATCACAGTAGAGGATATTTATATGTTTATAGGTTTTGAGACTGACTACGGCCAGGCCAGTGTTGGGGGGTTCCCTGCAAAAAATTAATTCTTACAATTTTTATTTAGATTTTTTTTTGTTAGTTCATGAAGAACAAGAAAAAACTTGATTGTCCAAATTTTTTAGGTAGCCAGAGAGTGGTCAAACCCTGGAAAACATTTAGATAGTCTAGAAATAGTATAAAAAAGAATAAAGTATAAAAATAAAACAGTGCTTACCTGAACAACATAGCGTCTCTGTGTTCGTCCACTCCAGGCCTTCCAAAGTGTTTCCATGGTATTTTAAAGATCATGTTATCTTGATCTATCCATTGTAGTCCAGGTATTTCACCACTATTAATTTGATCAATTAACCATGGCCTGAGTCGTTGTCGTGGTTGATGGTGACCAGAAGCTGTGCTATCAGCAGAGCTAATTGTCGAAGATGCAGGGCTGTAGGGTGAATGATGGTAGGGAGAACTGACATTTGGTAACATCTTTTTAGTTCTATTTTAAATTAATTAATTAAATGTCAATATATATGTCGATAGAAAAAGTTTAGCTACACTACACAGTAGAGTACATTCTTCTAAAACGGCAATATTTTTCACACATAGAAACAATTTCCTTTATCATGAAGAGACAGAGTGTCTTTGTAAGTTGAACAGTCTTTTGTATTTTCACATCCATTTTAATGTTCAATTCAATTAGTGTGGTTAAACCAATTGTGTTGAACACAAAAGATTTTAATAATGACTTCATAAAAACATGAAAATAAAACAAAAGTCTTTATGTAAAAAGATGATCAGTCAAAAAATAGTTTTAGATTTTCTCGTCAGTTTCTATTGGAATAATTCATCCAAAAGTGCTCTTTGAATCGGTTTTCAAAAATTCAGGTACCTAAGAACTTTTCTGAATGATTTTAAACAAATTTAACCCTTGTGCATAATCATGGCGGACTGATCTGTGCCAGATGCTCCCGTTCGAGGTATATAAGGTTTTTGATCTGGGACAAGCTGTAAAGGAAATTCATGATAGCCAGCAAGATTTTTTATATTTCTTAAGTTTTATAGAAGTGTTTCCCGTTATCTTTAGAATGTCCACATCATTTGCAAACATAAACATTTTTTGGACCACACCAAAAACACACCAAAAAAATTTTTGGTGTGTTTTAGTTAATAACCAGATTAGAAAACTTTTAGGAATATTCAATCCAAATTGGCTCCTCAAAGATATGAAATACTTTCGGAGTCATGAAGTACATCCCCAGCTAAAGTCTTATTTGAAAATTCCAATTGGTTATAATTCTAGTCCAAAAAAACTGATTTTCAAAATTTCAAAATTTACAACTTGGCAAAGTTAAAAAAAATACTGACTCATTCCTTTTGTGAACACATAAAGTTTCTTTCAGGCTGTACTGTGTGTAGGAAACAATCTATATTTGACTAATATAGGACTTTAAGAGTATGAAAGTTCCAGGTGGTTTCAAATACAACTTTTTTCTACTATGGCATTTGGATTGTGTCATATTTACACAATTCTTCCTGACCCACATAAAACCATCATAAAAACAACAAACAATTATAACAGAGTCTTATTTTTGAAAGTCTTAGCTACAAATAGGAATGAAAGGAATCTGCCCGCCAAAAGTTGACGAAAATTGAAAAATGTTTAGCTAGCTATCGATGTTCTTACCAATAGTCAGGGCGCTAGTGGTCCAAAAAAATGTTTATGTTTGCAAATGATGTGGACATTCTAAAGATAACGGGAAACACTTCTATAAAACTTAAGAAATATAAAAAATCTTGCTGGCTATCATGAATTTCCTTTACAGCTTGTCCCAGATCAAAAACCTTATATACCTCCAACGCGAGCATCTGGCACAGATCAGTCCGCCATGATTATGTCTTCTCGAAAAGAAAATCGAATGTTTTTATATTTTAACAGGGGGTAATTATTTATATGGGGGTAATTATTTATATTTATACTTTATATGGTAAATTCAATAGCAATTCAATAAAAGTAGATTTTCTTATGATCAAATCCACATAAAATAATAATGAAGCAAAATTGTAAACGGTTTTAAGAAAAAATCGAACACAATTATAGAATGTCTTATGAAAATTTAACCTCCCCGTCTGTTAAGTGCGGATTTTGAAGCTCCTTTTCCGTGTAGCCAAATCTAATCGAATCCAAGCGCGGGAACAAGTTTTCTGGTCTTGTTGACCTCGTTGAGCAATGAGCGAAAATAGTAAGGGTCAAGTTTTACGATTAAAGTTTATCGCCCAAAAGAAAGCAAACTCTCTGTATTATTCACGATTGGAGGTATTCAGTCAATGAAGAGCCTTTGCTAAAAGTCACCGAATATTCTCTTGCAAGACTTAAGGCAGCCAGGCATGTATCCCGTATTATTTTCTTTAATTTTATTGCTCTTCATTTCAAGCCACCTCAAACTTTTCTCAAGCAAAATAAGAGAAACGGTCCTAGGTTTGAGTCCGCATTTCAAGTTGTCTGAGGCCTTGAACAGACACATGATTGGGGATATGGATGACAAACGTTCGTTATTGTTTTTTAGTGGAACAAGAAGAGACAAAAAATCTCAGAAACCCTGAAAAAGAACATATTTCTGAGGAGCTGAGGAGCTGAGCTAGTTAATATTTCAATATCTTGCAGTAGTCGTTTTGGACCAAACCAATGGCAGAAATACATAAGACTAATTTGTAAAACAAATCTTCCACATTAACGTATAACATACGATTCGCCAAACTCTCGAGGTATCTTGTTTTATCAGATCAATCTTTTAACAGGAAGCGAACTAGATCCGTTTTGTTTTCTCCACTAGAATTGCGCCGTATGTTATACGTTAATATGAAAGATTTGTTTTACAAATTAGTTGTCGAAAATGGTCAAGTTCGTTGTACCATGTGCGTGAGTTGGAAACACACCAAGAAGAGGGTGACACCAAAGTCTTTCTTTGCTGCAACATACTGCCGTACAGTGATCTTGCATTTACACAGTGGACAGTGATATTGCATTATATGCTTTGTATTTAAACTTTTTACTGGATACTCGCTTTTACGTGATAATGGGTGCAGGCGAACGGAAAAGATTAATTGACGTGCATTCATTAGCTGCGAGTATTGGCAAAGGCATTTGTCTGGCAATTCTGGCATTTCACGCATTCACCAGAAATGACTACACCAGTGCCTTTCATGGAATTGGAAAGTCAAGGCAATCAAGCTAATGAAAGCATCAACAGAGTTTAAAAAAGTGTTTCGGAAGCTTGGTAACTGTTTTACATTTGTTTACGGTGGTAGAAAAATCTGTGTGTCGCATGTATGGCATAGATGCAGAAAACACCAACGAAGCTCGTTATTTGAAATTTTGCGCAAAGAAAAAATCACCGGAACCACAGCAGCTTTCACCCACCAGAGATGCCTTGTTAAATCATTGCAAGAGGGTATCTTACGTTACTGCTGTCATTAAAAGATCGCTTGAACAAAATCCTGTTGTTCCAAATCCTGATGGGTATGGGTGGAAATTGGTAAATGGCGAGTTGGAGGTAGTGTGGATTTTGAATGACCCAGCACAAAGCGAAATTTGGAGCTTATATCCTGCAACTGTAAAAAGACGAAATTGTCTGTGTAGAAGCCATGGCTTGCGATGAACCGATTTATGTTTTTGCTTACTTTGTGAAAATTGAAGTAGCAGTGAAGACAACGACAATGACGAAACAAATAGCAGCAGCGGCGATTAAGTTTATGAATTGGCGGAGGAGGTCGATGAAGATGATGTGTCAACAGACGATTATATTTCTGATCTTGAAGATTTATAAATTATAGTTTGTAAATTATAGCATTTTTTCATTCGAGTTGTACTAGCATTTAGCCTCATTCCCAGTCTCTTTTCCCCTCACTTTCTTTGTTCAGAAATTAAAACTAACACTCCTTAGAAGTAGCCAATCACCGAATCGAATCATAAATACAGCGATGGATTTGTTTTACATTTGCACTTTGCCAGTGTTAAGGCATGGGCATTACGCCCTCTTTCAAGGTTGAAGGTCTTAAAAACGGCTTGAAAAGATTTTGTTGTGTTATGGTGATTCTTATATGTAGTAAATAAGATAAGAATCGTGATAAAAATTTCAATTTGTATTTTATGGTTGCCTGAATGCCTATTTAGTACAACGCCCATTTGATAGGCGTTAATTCAATATTAAAGCAACTGGGTGCATCTATGAAGGAATTTCAGAAAGTCCAGCAAGTATATTCTGGAAGTATCAATCAAAGAGAGTCTTTTTAGCATGGATTGCGAATGTCCACATCATTTCCAATCTCTATTGCCACCAGCGCCCTGACTAGGAGTTCGAAATCGGTAAACTCTGTAAGGATCGTGACCATCCAGCTGATGAAGTGATGCCATTTCCTCAATATCGGGCATTTTATGTAATGCATTTCGAAATCGCGTCTTCCAAGTGGACACATCTGAGGGATCGCCTGGTGTATAACGTTTTGTGTGTCTTGCCCATTCACGAAAGATTTTTGCATCCTAATTTAAATACAGTGAAATTACTCATTATATGAATTCATTATACGACAAGCGAGAGGTCGTGGGTTCAATTCCTACTCAATCAGTAACCTTTGCGTTGATTGGAAAGTGCATTGTGTGATTATATTTTACAGTATTCATTATTTGTTTTTGATGAAATTAAATGTTTGTATGTAATTGCCACATTTGAGGTTTAACTAAAGTTGGGTCCAAATTATTTAGACTCAAACATGGGAAAATTTACGAAGTACATTCATTTTACTATAAGAACATGCTTTATACGAATATTAGCCTGAAATTTGCTTTAAATTTAAAAATATCTTAAGAATTATGCCTAGGTTGATATACAATATTAAGCTAGGAAAAATACGAATGAAAAAAGCAGACCTTAATTTACATAAAAAGTGACAACTAAGTATACAGAAATTCATTTCGAAATCAAATATTTTAACTTTTGTTGTTTTTTTGTTGGCGAGAGATTTTCGTTAGTTCATCATAGCATTCAATGAGAATATTTGAAGAATAATTGAGGATCGGATAGTCCCGTCTTTTTACACTCTTATAAAAAAACCATATAGAGCAAATTGAAAAATAGCAGTTAAAATTTCATATACTTTACGACAAGAATTACCAAGACCTTCTGTTGAAATCAATCTGTTTGAAAATTGATAATTGGACGTAGAACAAAATGTAACAAAACCATGATTGGCAAGAATAATAAATCAGAAATAAAACTATTAACTCAGTGAATTACGACATACCCTTTCCTCATCAAACCCAGGTTTTCCATAATGCTTCCATGCTAGCTTGAAAATTCTAATATCGTTATCTATCCATTCACATCCTGGGCAATTTTTGATGTCCAACTGTTCTGACAACCATGATCGTAAACGCTGACGTGGTTGATTTTGGTCATAGGTGGCTGGGCTGGGCAAAATTTCATCCATATTCTTTTATTATTATCTACAATAACTATAGGAGAATATATACTTTGTACCTTTCTGTATACTTTGTTTTATGTAGGCATCGGATGATGCCATTTGTATCAAATGTCCTTTGAACATTCAAAAATATTGCAAAAATAACACATAATATTTTTTATAAGAAACCCAGATCTAAATTAAGAAACTTTTACTAGTACAGCATTCCCCAAAAAAGTTAAGAAACTTTGCAAGATCAATTATGATGCCCAATTTTACAAGAAACACATTTTAATGATTGATAATAAAAAATAATAAACTGCATTCATCACTATTAGTGAAGTACTTTCTAGTGAAACTTGAACAGAAACTAAAAGTAAGATAGAAACTTTCATGTTTGTACTTGGACAGGGGCTAATACAGGGAGATTTTGGGCACGCAAATTAATAATAAATGCAGTTTGTGAGAAGCTGAAGATATTCATGAACTCACCTTGACTGAGCACATTATGTATTGCTGAGTGTTAATGATAATGATAATGATACTGATAATGATAAAGCCCTATCATGCTTTTTTTCTAATTTAGACTTTGCCCATGGCATATAAAAATCAAGCATTTTTTAACTTCAAAATCTCAGATCTGATTGTCAAAATATTTTTGTTTCACATACATTTTTAAAGAAATATTTTGTTTGTCATGTTTATCTCCCAAGTTTTTCTTTTTTTCTTTTTTTACTCTGGTAAAATCATAATTTTCTTTCCCAAGAAAAGACAACCATGCCCTTGGGAGAAGAAGAACACTTAAATATTGTTTAAATTTACCTACTAGTATTTCTTTACTATAATTTGCACTATATTGCTTACCATTTTGGAATAATTTTCATACTACTTATTTGTTTTGCTAACACAAATGATATTGTTCTTTTCTTTAATTTTATGTACTCCTCCGTTAGTCATGCAAGAGATAGGATATGGACAATTTCAGGACATCTCTTTTTCTCGCTATTTTAGTATCTGCGCAGATAGTCAAAATAACGTAAAATAATCGCTAAATAATTGAATGAATTTTTTTGATGATGTCATCAAAAAAAAAAAAAAAAAAAATCGGATTTTCAAAAATCAAAATCGGATTTTTTCCAAAAAAAAAAAAAAATATGGAAACCATTCGGGAATTTCCCTTTTAAGTTTTGTCCACTTTCAAAATAAAGATGAATAATAATAAAAAATCAATCTATCTGATATATCAATGCTAGTTAGAAGTTGTTTTTTACAATAATAAAGATGATGATCTCACCTATAATGAATCAAATTATTAATTTGAGTATGTGTTCTGCAGCTGAAAACGGTTACATTGATATCGTTAAACTATGTAAAGAATGGGATGCGATGGATTTTAATGATGTGATGTGTTCTGCAGCTGAAGAAGGTCATATTGAGATTGTTAAACTATGTAAAGAATGGGGTGCGACGGATTATATTAATGCGATGTGTTGTGCAGCTGGAGGTGGTCATATTGAGATTGTTAAATTATGTAAAGAATGGGGTGCTAATAATTTTGATGAGGCGATGTGTTCTGCAGCTGTAGAAGGTTATATTGAGATTGTTAAATTATGTAAAGAATGGGGTGCGATACATTTTGATGATGTGATGATATGTGCAGCTATTAACGGTCATATTGAGATTATTAAACTATGTAAAGAATGCGGTGCGATAGATTATGAGAGAGTAATGGAGCGTGCAGCTGAAAACGGTTATATTGAGATTGTTAAATTATGTAAAGAATGGGGGGTGATCCTAACTTTAATAGGACGATGGAGCGTGCAGCTGAAAACGGTTATATTGAGATCGTTAAATTATGTAAAGAATGGGGTGCGACGGATTTTGATGATGTGATGTGCGATGCAGCTAGATACGGTTATATTGATATTGTTAAACTATGTAAAGAATGGGGTGCGACTAATTTTAATGAGGCGATGGGGAATGCAGCTACAAAAGGTCATATTGAGATTGTTAAACTATGTAAAGAATGGGGTGCGACTAACTTTGATGAGGCGATGTGTTCTGTAGCTAGACAAGGTCATGTCGAGATCGCTCAACTATGTCAAGAATGGGGTGCGCCAGATTCTAAAAAAAAGATGAAGTAGATGCTTATAAATGCTAATATTGTTAAATTATGTAAAATAATGATAGACCAGGAAAAAAATAAATAAAAAAATCTAAAAAAATAAAAATAAAATTTTTTTTTTATTATGTATATATATGTGAAGAATGAGTGAAACTTATAAAGATTTAGTGATGCGTGCAGTTAAATTAGGTCAAGAATATTATGTGTTGGATTTGGATAATCTGATATATAATGCAGCTGGAGATGGTCATATTGATATTGTTAAATTATGTAAAGAATGGGGTGCGACAGATTATAATAAGGCGATGTGTAACGATCTCGATATGAGAAGGTCATATCGAGATCGTTAAACTATGTAAAGAATGGGATGCGACGAATTATAATAGGGTGATGTGGTTTGCAGCTAAATATGGTCATATCGAGATCGTTAAACTATGTAGAGATTGGCTAGGTTACGACATTATACATGAAGAGTTATTTCGCTATCACCACAAACGTAAGTTTTTCAAGGCATTGTATTATGATTTGATAGAAGTTGTGATGCATCCAGATAGAGTATGGGATTGGTACTTTGATGAAGATGAGAAGAAATTTCTAGATGAGTATCTTCAGTAACTATTATCATTCAAGTTACTGAAGAATGTGGTACGCTTCAGGGTGTTCAAGCCGCATATATAAGCAAACATGTTTACCACTCTTCCAACGTTTCTTAATGGGAAGCCAGTCGTCTATGACATTAGTTTCTTCATCAATCATCTTCAGATCACTCCTTTCCCTCGGGTGCCAAATAAAGAACATTTGTGCTTGTCTTCGAATGTTTTTGGGACAGCTGTATAAACATGGGTGAGTAACCAGAGACTGTGTTTTTTATGACGTTCTGAGAAAGCTAGTTTAAAAAGTGGGGTTTTTTCTTCGTTTGTCAAGTTTCTCTTCATCTATACAATCGTCAACGATGAAGAGTGTCTCTTGGTTTTGGAAGAGAGTCGAGAATTTTTCGATCCAATCAAACAATCCTATTGTTGGTGTAGGTTCAATTAGAAAAATATCATCATCTTCCCACAAGGCTTGACATAATTGATATGTATCATTCCAGTTGATAGTAGGACAGATGATGATAATATACTCAAAATGTTGTTTGAATTGGGTTTGTAGAAGATTTAAAACCAACTCTGTCTTTCCACATCCAGTCTGTCCAGAGAAATTGTTGTACAAGGTTCCTTTACATACTCCATTTATTAGAATATAGCACTCTCAAAACGTGCATCTTCAAAGTTGATTTGTCCATCTTGTAAAACATAGATATAACATTTGATAGATCCTGCAGCTTCTGCTAACTTGGTTATGGCCAATGTCACACCTTCACTTGTGTTCTTTAAAGAGCTCTCTGTTCCATGCAGCTTATTATCAGGTGTGGTTCTAAAATCAATGAACAATGAGTAACTTGTGGTGAAAAATTCTGCTTGTGATATACTCGTATTTATCACCGCTAAAATATAACCAAGAATTATCATACATATCTTTAGGAATCAAACCATTTGTATAGAGTTGATTGGGTTCACCTTCTACTGTGATATCTACTTTTGATATTTTCGGGTTGTAGAACTTTTCATTATCAAAAGCGTAAGCTTTTCGACTATCAGGTTCAATGAAGAGCATTAAAATACCCTTTAAACTTTCACTTGGTGTGTTAACCTGTATATTCCACATAGTGTCTTCTTTTTTGAGAGGTATTACGCTATGTCTAAAGATTCTACCAAAAGGAAAAGATTTATTCATGGAAGCAATCTTAACTGTTTCCTTTAATTCTATATCTTCTACTTTATCGAATGCCAAGGCAATGTTAGATATGGTATAGGAACCATCAAACGTTTTTGATCCTGTGGCTCCTGTTCCAGCACCTTTGATTACATTTGCATAAGGTGCAAATTGCAGTTGAAAACTGAGTCGATCGTCAATCTGTACAAATGGTAGATATTTTAAGATATCATAATATTCCCATAAGGGTATCGCAAATCTGTTTCCATAAGCATTAGCCAACGCTGCTTCACTCGCAGTACCACTTGCTCCAGATGTTTTAACTCTAACTTTAAGTACATTTCCTTCAGTATCTACTCCTTGTTCGATCTTATATAGCTTTTCTTTCTCTGAATCCCACTTATCTACATAAAGCTGATAGATATCAAAATCAGCGATATCTTGTATGATATTCCCCTCATATTCAATTCTAAACTGAGTAATCAAACTCGTTCCGAGATTGTTCACGATATATCTAGCTTTATCCGTACTCTTCAGTTCAATATTGAAAGTAAATTTCAAACTTGCAGCGTCTATAACATCATTCTCACTTAAGTTTGGTAGTCTTACATGTAAGAACTCGTTTTCGTTGATGGTGCTTGGATTGTGTGCTATTTTAACATGATGTCTTTTTGGCTTTTATACCAAAACGAGTTCTATATTTTTTTATTAGGGTTTAAACTTTTACCATATGCAGTCATTGATTATATATTGGAGATGACAAATATTTTCGATAATCATGGATATGATGAAGGAGGTGAGGATGGTGAAGACGATCCATATCCTATCTCTACAACAACCGATCCTATACAACCGAGTGGAACAGATGTTGGTCTACCGGAAGTAACTACAGCAACGGAAGAGATAATGAGGATATTACTCCTCACGAACTTGGAGAGTCTGTACATACATCTTGACGTTCAAGGCCCCTTGAACCTTATAGATCTGCGAAAGTTTAAACTTTCGAAATACGAAGGCGTTCCTCGGTTCGAGTACTATAAGGATGGAGATTGGTCTAGACTCACTGATAAACGTAATGGAAAATGGTTGAGTAAGAACAGGATCAAAGATATTATTGGAAAGACAAGGATTAATGATGTGCTGGGACTAGGAATATATCATTGGCAGGGTGGCCGAGCGGTCTAAGGCGCTGGTGAAAGGCACCAGTCACTACGGTGGCGCAAGTTCGAATCTCGCTCCTGTCAAAGCAGCCATTGTGGTTGCTTCTTTTTCGTTCCTTTTCAACTCTTGACCTTGATGCAAAAACTTACATAGGAAAACGACAAATTAATAAGAAACCAGTTCGTCATGATTTCCATCTTACGAATATTAAAAAAACGAGAAATGAATTATCGGTTGCTCCTCCCTTATTAGATATAAAACTGCAAATTAACAGTTCAAACAGAGTTGCTCTGTTATAATTGTAATGCAGAATCTTTTAGGGACATTAAATGTGAATTAATTAATTGTTTTTTCTAATTGCAGCCATTTCTTTTCTACGGTTCTGTGCCTTCCCTTGACCTTTCATCGAAATCAAACAACCGATATGATTATAATGTTTTAAATACATTACCACTTTTATCAAACTTGCTTTACCTTCTATAAGAAGTTTTCAATTGCCATATTTTATGATTCCCTACATAGAAAACTAGGACGGCCAAGTTGATGTGTCTTCCCTCTTTTGAAATATGACGATCATTTTAAACTAATGAGCAGGTATTTGGAATGATAGGTACCATAGCTAAGAAATAAAGTGATAATATTGTTACAACAATTAATTCGAAAAAATGAAGGTGACTAGGCGACGATAATGTGCTTAAGTGCAAATTTTTAGAAAGGTGAGTTCCTAATAATTTTATCGGATTGCCGTTTGACAAAGACTTATTTTAAGCTTAAAAAGCCGCAATAATATCTTTAAAATAAAAGATTTTATATTTAAATATACTCTATGCAAATGAATTCGGCATTTCGAATTAAATAATTACATAACTGACACCCTGCAGGTGATATAGCGACAACTTCAGTGCGTTTAAATAAATCTCGCAAGTTGATATGGCAGGATGGCCGAGCGGTCCAAGGCGCTGGTTTTAGGCACCAGTCACTACGGTGGCGGGAGTTCGAATCTCGCTCCTGTCAATTAGAACTTTGTTAACTAGATGTTCCTAAGCAACTACATTTATTAATAGAGAATGACCAAACCTCTTGTAATACTTCTTGTTCTGACGTGAATTTTAGATCTTTGACATCGGCAATTATTATGCCATAGCGCATGTGCTTCTCAGACACCTTTCTAAACAGTTTTGTTGCATTGATTTCGTTCCGTAACTCGGTAAATTAATTGGCATAGAATACACTGTGGCATATGAAATGTCATCTATCAATTCATGTTTCAAACTTAATATGAAAACATCCAAAATACGAAAACATCGCTACCACTTAAATTCATTTGTGACACAAATGTTTAAAAATGCAAAGAACTTAAACGTACGTACCGATGTATCCTTCATTAAAGTTCTAAGATCATTGTGATGTATTTCATCAGGAAATCATAACTTAGAACATATTAAAGTAATTTGATAAAAGAAAGTATTAAACTGAGGGACTTTGATCGTAACCTCTCGATATTTTTAGGTATAACTACGTTAGTCGTTGCCATAATAATTAATATATCATTGGCAGGGTGGCCTAGCGGTCTAACGCGCTGGTTTAAGGCACCAGTCACAACGGTGGCGCGAGTTCGAATCTTGCCTCTGTCAAAGAAGCCACTGTGGTTGCTTCTTTTTCGTTCCTTTTCAACTCTTGACCTTGTTGCAGAAATTTACATAGGAAAACGACAAATTAATAAGAAACCAGTTCGTCACTATTTCCATCTTACAAAAATTAAAATAAGGAGTAATGAATTATCTGTTGCTCCTCCCTTATTAGAAATAAAACTGCAAATCAACAGTTGAAACCGAGGTGGTCTATTATAATTGTAATGCAGAATCTTTTAGGGACATTAAATGTGAATTAATTAATTGTTTTTTCTAATTGCAGCCATTTCTTTTCTATGGTTCTGTGCGTTCCCTTGACCTTTTATCGAAATCAAACAACCGATATTATTATTATGTTTTAAATACATTACCACTTTTATCAAACTTACTTTACCTTCCATAAGAAGTTTTCAATTGCCATATTTTTTATGATTCCGTACTAAGAAAAGTAGGACGATTAGGTCGATGTGTTTTACCTCTTTTGAAACATGAAGATCATTTTAAACTAATGAGCAGGTATTTGGAATGATAGATACTATAGCTACGAAATAAAGTGATAATATTGTAACAACAATGAATTCAAACAATGAAGACGACTAGACGACGATAATGTGCTTAAGTGATAATTTTTAAAAAGGTGAGTTCCTAATAATTTTATCGGATTGCCGTTTGACAAAGACTAATTTTAGGCTTAAAAAGGCGTAATAATATTTTTAAAATAAAAGATTTCATATTTACATGTACTCTATGCAAATGAATTCGGCATTTCGAATTAAATAATTACATAACCGACACTCTGCAGGTGATATAGCGACTACTTCAGTGCGTTTAAATAAATCTAGCAAGTTGATCTGGCAGGATGGCCGAGCGGTCCAAGGCGCTGGTTTTAGGCACCAGTCACTACGGTGGCGCGAGTTCGAATCTCGCTTCTGTCAAAGCAGCCCTTGTGGTTGCTTCTTATTCGTTCCTTTTCAACTCTTGAGCTTGTTGCAGAAATTTACATAGGAAAACGAAAAAATAATAAGATACCAGTTCGTCATTATTTCCATCTTACGAATATCAAAACAAGGAGAAATGAATTATCTGTTGCTCATTACTTTTTAGTAATAAAACTGCAAATCAACAGCTAAAACCGAGCTGTTCTGTTATAATTGTGATGCAGAATCATTTAGGAACATTAAGTGTGAATTAATTAATTGTTTTTCTAACTGCAGCCATTTCTTTCCTATAGTTCTTTGTGTTCCCTTCACCTTTCATCGAAATCAAACCACCGATGTTATTATTATATTCTAAATACATTACCACTTTTATCAAACTTGCTCTACCTTCCATAAGAAGTTTTTTATTGCCAAATTTTATGATTCCGTACAAAGAAAAGTAAGACAACCAGGTCGATGTGTTTTACCTATTTTGAAACATGAAGATCATTTTAAACTAATGAGCAGGTATTTGGAATGATAGATACTATAGCTACGAAATAAAGTGATAATATTGTAACAACAATGAATTCAAAAAAAAAAGACGACTAGACGACGATAATGTGCTTAAGTGATAATTTTTAAAAAGGTGAGTTCCTAATAATTTTACGGGATTGCCGTTTGACAAAGACTAATTTTAGGCTTAAAAAGGCGTAATAATATTTTTAAAATAAAAGATTTCATATTTAAATGTACTCTATGCAAATGAATTCGGCATTTCGAATTAAATAATTACATAACCGACACCCTGCAGGTGATATAGCGACTACTTCAGTGCGTTTAAATAAATCTAGCAAGTTGATCTGGCAGGATGGCCGAGCGGTCCAAGGCGCTGGTTTTAGGCACCAGTCACTACGGTGGCGCTAGTACGAATCTCGCTCCTGTCAAAGCAGCCCCTGTGGTTGCTTCTTATTCGTTCATTTTCAACTCTTGAGCTTGTTGCAGAAATTTACATAGGAAAACGAAAAAATAATAAGATACCAGTTCGTCATTATTTCCATCTTACGAATATCAAAACAAGGAGAAATGAATTATCTGTTGCTCATTACTTTTTAGTAATAAAACTGCAAATCAACAGGTAAAACCGAGCTGTTCTGTTATAATTGTGATGCAGAATCATTTAGGAACATTAAGTGTGAATTAATTAATTGTTTTTCTAACTGCAGCCATTTCTTTCCTATAGTTCTTTGTGTTCCCTTCACCTTTCATCGAAATCAAACAACCGATGTTATTATTATATTCTAAATACATTACCACTTTTATCAAACTTGCTCTACCTTCCATAAGAAGTTTTTTATTGCCATATTTTATGATTCCGTACAAAGAAAAGTAAGACAACCAGGTCGATGTGTTTTACCTCTTTTGAAACATGAAGATCATTTTAAACTAATGAGCAGGTATTTGGAATGATAGATACTATAGCTTCGAAATAAAGTGATAATATTGTAACAACAATGAATTCAAAAAAAAAAGACGACTAAACGACGATAATGTGCTTAAGTGATAATTTTTAAAAAGGTGAGTTCCTAATAATTTTATCGGATTGCCGTTTGGGAAAGACTTATTTTAAGCTTACAAAGCCGCAATGATATCTTTAAAATAAAAGATTACATATTTACATATACTCTATGCAAATGAATTCGGCATTTCGAATTAAATAATTACATAACTGACACTCTGCAGGTGATATAGCGACAACTTCAGTGCGTTTAAATAAATCTAGCAAGTTGATATGGCAGGGTGGCCTAGCGGCCTAACGCGCTGGTTTAAGGCACCAGTCACAACGGTGGCGCGAGTTCGAATCTTGCCTCTGTCAAAGAAGCCACTGTGGTTGCTTCTTTTTCGTTCCCTTTCAACTCTTGACCTTGTTGCAGAAATTTACATAGGAAAACGACAAATTAATAAGAAACCAGGTTGTCACTATTTCCATCTTACAAATATTAAAATAAGGAGAAATGAATTATCTGTTGCTCCTCCCTTATTAGAAATAAAACTGCAAATCAACAGTTGAAACCGAGGTGGTCTATTATAATTGTAATGCAGAATCTTTTAGGGACATTAAATGTGAATTAATTAATTGTTTTTTCTAATTGCAGCCATTTCTTTTCTATGGTTCTGTGCGTTCCCTTGACCTTTCATCGAAATCAAACAACCGATATTATTATTATGTTTTAAATACATTACCACTTTTATCAAACTTGCTTTACCTTCCATAAGAAGTTTTCAATTGCCATATTTTTTATGATTCCGTACTAAGAAAAGTAGGACGATTAGGTCGATGTGTTTTACCTCTTTTGAAACATGAAGATCATTTTAAACTAATGAGCAGGTATTTGGAATGATAGATACTATAGCTACGAAATAAAGTGATAATATTGTAACAACAATGAATTCAAACAATGAAGACGACTAGACGACGATAATGTGCTTAAGTGATAATTTTTAAAAAGGTGAGTTCCTAATAATTTTATCGGATTGCCGTTTGACAAAGACTAATTTTAGGCTTAAAAAGGCGTAATAATATTTTTAAAATAAAAGATTTCATATTTACATGTACCCTATGCAAATGAATTCGGCATTTCGAATTAAATAATTACATAACCGACACTCTGCAGGTGATATAGCGACTACTTCAGTGCGTTTAAATAAATCTAGCAAGTTGATCTGGCAGGATGGCCGAGCGGTCCAAGGCGCTGGTTTTAGGCACCAGTCACTACGGTGGCGCGAGTTCGAATCTCGCTCCTGTCAAAGCAGCCCTTGTGGTTGCTTCTTATTCGTTCCTTTTCAACTCTTGAGCTTGTTGCAGAAATTTACATAGGAAAACGAAAAAATAATAAGATACCAGTTCGTCATTATTTCCATCTTACGAATATCAAAACAAGGAGAAATGAATTATCTGTTGCTCATTACTTTTTAGTAATAAAACTGCAAATCAACAGCTAAAACCGAGCTGTTCTGTTATAATTGTGATGCAGAATCATTTAGGAACATTAAGTGTGAATTAATTAATTGTTTTTCTAACTGCAGCCATTTCTTTCCTATAGTTCTTTGTGTTTCCTTCACCTTTCATCGAAATCAAACAACCGATGTTATTATTATATTCTAAATACATTACCACTTTTATCAAACTTGCTCTACCTTCCATAAGAAGTTTTTTATTGCCATATTTTATGATTCCGGACAAAGAAAAGTAACACAACCAGGTCGATGTGTTTTACCTCTTTTGAAACATGAAGATCATTTTAAACTAATGAGCAGGTATTTGGAATGATAGATACTATAGCTACGAAATAAAGTGATAATATTGTAACAACAATGAATTCAAAAAAAAAAGACGACTAGACGACGATAATGTGCTTAAGTGATAATTTTTAAAAAGGTGAGTTCCTAATAATTTTATGGGATTGCCGTTTGACAAAGACTAATTTTAGGCTTAAAAAGGCGTAATAATATTTTTAAAATAAAAGATTTCATATTTACATGTACTCTATGCAAATGAATTCGGCATTTCGAATTAAATAATTACATAACCGACACTCTGCAGGTGATATAGCGACTACTTCAGTGCGTTTAAATAAATCTAGCAAGTTGATCTGGCAGGATGGCCGAGCGGTCCAAGGCGCTGGTTTTAGGCACCAGTCACTACGGTGGCGCGAGTTCGAATCTCGCTCCTGTCAAAGCAGCCCCTGTGGTTGCTTCGTATTCGTTCATTTTCAACTCTTGAGCTTGTTGCAGAAATTTACATAGGAAAACGAAAAAATAATAAGATACCAGTTCGTCATTATTTCCATCTTACGAATATCAAAACAAGGAGAAATGAATTATCTGTTGCTCATTACTTTTTAGTAATAAAACTGCAAATCAACAGCTAAAACCGAGCTGTTCTGTTATAATTGTGATGCAGAATCATTTAGGAACATTAAGTGTGAATTAATTAATTGTTTTTCTAACTGCAGCCATTTCTTTCCTATAGTTCTTTGTGTTCCCTTCACCTTTCATCGAAATCAAACAACCGATGTTATTATTATATTCTAAATACATTACCACTTTTATCAAACTTGCTCTACCTTCCATAATAAGTTTTTTATTGCCATATTTTATGATTCCGTACAAAGAAAAGTAAGACAACCAGGTCGATGTGTTTTACCTCTTTTGAAACATGAAGATCATTTTAAACTAATGAGCAGGTATTTGGAATGATAGATACTATAGCTTCGAAATAAAGTGATAATATTGTAACAACAATGAATTCAAAAAAAAAAGACGACTAGACGACGATAATGTGCTTAAGTGATAATTTTTAAAAAGGTGAGTTCCTAATAATTTTATCGGATTGCCGTTTGGGAAAGACTTATTTTAAGCTTACAAAGCCGCAATGATATCTTTAAAATAAAAGATTTCATATTTACATATACTCTATGCAAATGAATTCGGCATTTCGAATTAAATAATTACATAACTGACACTCTGCAGGTGATATAGCGACAACTTCAGTGCGTTTAAATAAATCTAGCAAGTTGATATGGCAGGGTGGCCTAGCGGTCTAACGCGCTGGTTTAAGGCACCAGTCACAACGGTGGCGCGAGTTCGAATCTTGCCTCTGTCAAAGAAGCCACTGTGGTTGCTTCTTTTTCGTTCCCTTTCAACTCTTGACCTTGTTGCAGAAATTTACATAGGAAAACGACAAATTAATAAGAAACCAGGTTGTCACTATTTCCATCTTACAAATATTAAAATAAGGAGAAATGAATTATCTGTTGCTCCTCCCTTATTAGAAATAAAACTGCAAATCAACAGTTGAAACCGAGGTGGTCTATTATAATTGTAATGCAGAATCTTTTAGGGACATTAAATGTGAATTAATTAATTGTTTTTTCTAATTGCAGCCATTTCTTTTCTATGGTTCTGTGCGTTCCCTTGACCTTTCATTGAAATCAAACAACCGATATTATTATTATGTTTTAAATACATTACCACTTTTATCAAACTTGCTTTACCTTCCATAAGAAGTTTTCAATTGCCATATTTTTTATGATTCCGTACTAAGAAAAGTAGGACGATTAGGTCGATGTGTTTTACCTCTTTTGAAACATGAAGATCATTTTAAACTAATGAGCAGGTATTTGGAATGATAGATACTATAGCTACGAAATAAAGTGATAATATTGTAACAACAATGAATTCAAACAATGAAGACGACTAGACGACGATAATGTGCTTAAGTGATAATTTTTAAAAAGGTGAGTTCCTAATAATTTTATCGGATTGCCGTTTGACAAAGACTAATTTTAGGCTTAAAAAGGCGTAATAATATTTTTAAAATAAAAGATTTCATATTTACATGTACCCTATGCAAATGAATTCGGCATTTCGAATTAAATAATTACATAACCGACACTCTGCAGGTGATATAGCGACTACTTCAGTGCGTTTAAATAAATCTAGCAAGTTGATCTGGCAGGATGGCCGAGCGGTCCAAGGCGCTGGTTTTAGGCACCAGTCACTACGGTGGCGCGAGTTCGAATCTCGCTCCTGTCAAAGCAGCCCTTGTGGTTGCTTCTTATTCGTTCCTTTTCAACTCTTGAGCTTGTTGCAGAAATTTACATAGGAAAACGAAAAAATAATAAGATACCAGTTCGTCATTATTTCCATCTTACGAATATCAAAACAAGGAGAAATGAATTATCTGTTGCTCATTACTTTTTAGTAATAAAACTGCAAATCAACAGCTAAAACCGAGCTGTTCTGTTATAATTGTGATGCAGAATCATTTAGGAACATTAAGTGTGAATTAATTAATTGTTTTTCTAACTGCAGCCATTTCTTTCCTATAGTTCTTTGTGTTTCCTTCACCTTTCATCGAAATCAAACAACCGATGTTATTATTATATTCTAAATACATTACCACTTTTATCAAACTTGCTCTACCTTCCATAAGAAGTTTTTTATTGCCATATTTTATGATTCCGTACAAAGAAAAGTAACACAACCAGGTCGATGTGTTTTACCTCTTTTGAAACATGAAGATCATTTTAAACTAATGAGCAGGTATTTGGAATGATAGATACTATAGCTACGAAATAAAGTGATAATATTGTAACAACAATGAATTCAAAAAAAAAAGACGACTAGACGACGATAATGTGCTTAAGTGATAATTTTTAAAAAGGTGAGTTCCTAATAATTTTATGGGATTGCCGTTTGACAAAGACTAATTTTAGGCTTAAAAAGGCGTAATAATATTTTTAAAATAAAAGATTTCATATTTACATGTACTCTATGCAAATGAATTCGGCATTTCGAATTAAATAATTACATAACCGACACTCTGCAGGTGATATAGCGACTACTTCAGTGCGTTTAAATAAATCTAGCAAGTTGATCTGGCAGGATGGCCGAGCGGTCCAAGGCGCTGGTTTTAGGCACCAGTCACTACGGTGGCGCGAGTTCGAATCTCGCTCCTGTCAAAGCAGCCCCTGTGGTTGCTTCGTATTCGTTCATTTTCAACTCTTGAGCTTGTTGCAGAAATTTACATAGGAAAACGAAAAAATAATAAGATACCAGTTCGTCATTATTTCCATCTTACGAATATCAAAACAAGGAGAAATGAATTATCTGTTGCTCATTACTTTTTAGTAATAAAACTGCAAATCAACAGGTAAAACCGAGCTGTTCTGTTATAATTGTGATGCAGAATCATTTAGGAACATTAAGTGTAAATTAATTAATTGTTTTTCTAACTGCAGCCATTTCTTTCCTATAGTTCTTTGTGTTCCCTTCACCTTTCATCGAAATCAAACAACCGATGTTATTATTATATTCTAAATACATTACCACTTTTATCAAACTTGCTCTACCTTCCATAAGAAGTTTTCAATTGCCATATTTTATGATTCCCTACAAAGAAAACTAGGACGGCCAAGTTGATGTGTCTTCCCTCTTTTGAAATATGACGATCATTTTAAACTAATGAGCAGGTATTTGGAATGATAGGTACCAAAGCTAAGAAATAAAGTGATAATATTGTTACAACAATTAATTCGAAAAAATGAAGGTGACTAGGCGACGATAATGTGCTTAAGTGCAAATTTTTAGAAAGGTGAGTTCCTAATAATTTTATCGGATTGCCGTTTGACAAAGACTTATTTTAAGCTTAAAAAGCCGCAATAATATCTTTAAAATAAAAGATTTCATATTTAAATATACTCTATGCAAATGAATTCGGCATTTCGAATTAAATAATTACATAACTGACACCCTGCAGGTGATATAGCGACAACTTCAGTGCGTTTAAATAAATCTCGCAAGTTGATATGGCAGGATGGCCGAGCGGTCCAAGGCGCTGGTTTTAGGCACCAGTCACTACGGTGGCGGGAGTTCGAATCTCGCTCCTGTCAATTAGAACTTTGTTAACTAGATGTTCCTAAGCAACTACATTTATTAATAGAGAATGACCAAACCTCTTGTAATACTTCTTGTTCTGACGTGAATTTTAGATCTTTGACATCGGCAATTATTATGCCATAGCGCATGTGCTTCTCAGACACCTTTCTAAACAGTTTTGTTGCATTGATTTCGTTCCGTAACTCGGTAAATTAATTGGCATAGAATACACTGTGGCATATGAAATGTCATCTATCAATTCATGTTTCAAACTTAATATGAAAACATCCAAAATACGAAAACATCGCTACCACTTAAATTCATTTGTGACACAAATGTTTAAAAATGCAAAGAACTTAAACGTACGTACCGATGTATCCTTCATTAAAGTTCTAAGATCATTGTGATGTATTTCATCAGGAAATCATAACTTAGAACATATTAAAGTAATTTGATAAAAGAAAGTATTAAACTGAGGGACTTTGATCGTAACCTCTCGATATTTTTAGGTATAACTACGTTAGTCGTTGCCATAATAATTAATATATCATTGGCAGGGTGGCCTAGCGGTCTAACGCGCTGGTTTAAGGCACCAGTCACAACGGTGGCGCGAGTTCGAATCTTGCCTCTGTCAAAGAAGCCACTGTGGTTGCTTCTTTTTCGTTCCTTTTCAACTCTTGACCTTGTTGCAGAAATTTACATAGGAAAACGACAAATTAATAAGAAACCAGTTCGTCACTATTTCCATCTTACAAAAATTAAAATAAGGAGAAATGAATTATCTGTTGCTCCTCCCTTATTAGAAATAAAACTGCAAATCAACAGTTGAAACCGAGGTGGTCTATTATAATTGTAATGCAGAATCTTTTAGGGACATTAAATGTGAATTAATTAATTGTTTTTTCTAATTGCAGCCATTTCTTTTCTATGGTTCTGTGCGTTCCCTTGACCTTTCATCGAAATCAAACAACCGATATTATTATTATGTTTTAAATACATTACCACTTTTATCAAACTTACTTTACCTTCCATAAGAAGTTTTCAATTGCCATATTTTTTATGATTCCGTACTAAGAAAAGTAGGACGATTAGGTCGATGTGTTTTACCTCTTTTGAAACATGAAGATCATTTTAAACTAATGAGCAGGTATTTGGAATGATAGATACTATAGCTACGAAATAAAGTGATAATATTGTAACAACAATGAATTCAAACAATGAAGACGACTAGACGACGATAATGTGCTTAAGTGATAATTTTTAAAAAGGTGAGTTCCTAATAATTTTATCGGATTGCCGTTTGACAAAGACTAATTTTAGGCTTAAAAAGGCGTAATAATATTTTTAAAATAAAAGATTTCATATTTACATGTACTCTATGCAAATGAATTCGGCATTTCGAATTAAATAATTACATAACCGACACTCTGCAGGTGATATAGCGACTACTTCAGTGCGTTTAAATAAATCTAGCAAGTTGATCTGGCAGGATGGCCGAGCGGTCCAAGGCGCTGGTTTTAGGCACCAGTCACTACGGTGGCGCGAGTTCGAATCTCGCTTCTGTCAAAGCAGCCCTTGTGGTTGCTTCTTATTCGTTCCTTTTCAACTCTTGAGCTTGTTGCAGAAATTTACATAGGAAAACGAAAAAATAATAAGATACCAGTTCGTCATTATTTCCATCTTACGAATATCAAAACAAGGAGAAATGAATTATCTGTTGCTCATTACTTTTTAGTAATAAAACTGCAAATCAACAGGTAAAACCGAGCTGTTCTGTTATAATTGTGATGCAGAATCATTTAGGAACATTAAGTGTGAATTAATTAATTGTTTTTCTAACTGCAGCCATTTCTTTCCTATAGTTCTTTGTGTTCCCTTCACCTTTCATCGAAATCAAACAACCGATGTTATTATTATATTCTAAATACATTACCACTTTTATCAAACTTGCTCTACCTTCCATAAGAAGTTTTCAATTGCCATATTTTATGATTCCCTACAAAGAAAACTAGGACGGCCAAGTTGATGTGTCTTCCCTCTTTTGAAATATGACGATCATTTTAAACTAATGAGCAGGTATTTGGAATGATAGGTACCAAAGCTAAGAAATAAAGTGATAATATTGTTACAACAATTAATTCGAAAAAATGAAGGTGACTAGGCGACAATAATGTGCTTAAGTGCAAATTTTTAGAAAGGTGAGTTCCTAATAATTTTATCGGATTGCCGTTTGACAAAGACTTATTTTAAGCTTAAAAAGCCGCAATAATATCTTTAAAATAAAAGATTTCATATTTAAATATACTCTATGCAAATGAATTCGGCATTTCGAATTAAATAATTACATAACTGACACCCTGCAGGTGATATAGCGACAACTTCAGTGCGTTTAAATAAATCTCGCAAGTTGATATGGCAGGATGGCCGAGCGGTCCAAGGCGCTGGTTTTAGGCACCAGTCACTACGGTGGCGGGAGTTCGAATCTCGCTCCTGTCAATTAGAACTTTGTTAACTAGATGTTTCTAAGCAACTACATTTATTAATAGAGAATGACCAAACCTCTTGTAATACTTCTTGTTCTGACGTGAATTTTAGATCTTTGACATCGGCAATTATTATGCCATAGCGCATGTGCTTCTCAGACACCTTTCTAAACAGTTTTGTTGCATTGATTTCGTTCCGTAACTCGGTAAATTAATTGGCATAGAATACACTGTGGCATATGAAATGTCATCTATCAATTCATGTTTCAAACTTAATATGAAAACATCCAAAATACGAAAACATCGCTACCACTTAAATTCATTTGTGACACAAATGTTTAAAAATGCAAAGAACTTAAACGTACGTACCGATGTATCCTTCATTAAAGTTCTAAGATCATTGTGATGTATTTCATCAGGAAATCATAACTTAGAACATATTAAAGTAATTTGATAAAAGAAAGTATTAAACTGAGGGACTTTGATCGTAACCTCTCGATATTTTTAGGTATAACTACGTTAGTCGTTGCCATAATAATTAATATATCATTGGCAGGGTGGCCTAGCGGTCTAACGCGCTGGTTTAAGGCACCAGTCACAACGGTGGCGCGAGTTCGAATCTTGCCTCTGTCAAAGAAGCCACTGTGGTTGCTTCTTTTTCGTTCCTTTTCAACTCTTGACCTTGTTGCAGAAATTTACATAGGAAAACGACAAATTAATAAGAAACCAGTTCGTCACTATTTCCATCTTACAAAAATTAAAATAAGGAGAAATGAATTATCTGTTGCTCCTCCCTTATTAGAAATAAAACTGCAAATCAACAGTTGAAACCGAGGTGGTCTATTATAATTGTAATGCAGAATCTTTTAGGGACATTAAATGTGAATTAATTAATTGTTTTTTCTAATTGCAGCCATTTCTTTTCTATGGTTCTGTGCGTTCCCTTGACCTTTCATCGAAATCAAACAACCGATATTATTATTATGTTTTAAATACATTACCACTTTTATCAAACTTACTTTACCTTCCATAAGAAGTTTTCAATTGCCATATTTTTTATGATTCCGTACTAAGAAAAGTAGGACGATTAGGTCGATGTGTTTTACCTCTTTTGAAACATGAAGATCATTTTAAACTAATGAGCAGGTATTTGGAATGATAGATACTATAGCTACGAAATAAAGTGATAATATTGTAACAACAATGAATTCAAACAATGAAGACGACTAGACGACGATAATGTGCTTAAGTGATAATTTTTAAAAAGGTGAGTTCCTAATAATTTTATCGGATTGCCGTTTGACAAAGACTAATTTTAGGCTTAAAAAGGCGTAATAATATTTTTAAAATAAAAGATTTCATATTTACATGTACTCTATGCAAATGAATTCGGCATTTCGAATTAAATAATTACATAACCGACACTCTGCAGGTGATATAGCGACTACTTCAGTGCGTTTAAATAAATCTAGCAAGTTGATCTGGCAGGATGGCCGAGCGGTCCAAGGCGCTGGTTTTAGGCACCAGTCACTACGGTGGCGCGAGTTCGAATCTCGCTTCTGTCAAAGCAGCCCTTGTGGTTGCTTCTTATTCGTTCCTTTTCAACTCTTGAGCTTGTTGCAGAAATTTACATAGGAAAACGAAAAAATAATAAGATACCAGTTCGTCATTATTTCCATCTTACGAATATCAAAACAAGGAGAAATGAATTATCTGTTGCTCATTACTTTTTAGTAATAAAACTGCAAATCAACAGCTAAAACCGAGCTGTTCTGTTATAATTGTGATGCAGAATCATTTAGGAACATTAAGTGTGAATTAATTAATTGTTTTTCTAACTGCAGCCATTTCTTTCCTATAGTTCTTTGTGTTCCCTTCACCTTTCATCGAAATCAAACAACCGATGTTATTATTATATTCTAAATACATTACCACTTTTATCAAACTTGCTCTACCTTCCATAAGAAGTTTTTTATTGCCATATTTTATGATTCCCTACAAAGAAATCTAGGACGGCCAAGTTGATGTGTCTTCCCTCTTTTGAAATATGACGATCATTTTAAACTAATGAGCAGGTATTTGGAATGATAGGTACCATAGCTAAGAAATAAAGTGATAATATTGTTACAACAATTAATTCGAAAAAATGAAGGTGACTAGGCGACGATAATGTGCTTAAGTGCAAATTTTTAGAAAGGTGAGTTCCTAATAATTTTATGGGATTGCCGTTTGACAAAGACTTATTTTAAGCTTAAAAAGCCGCAATAATATCTTTAAAATAAAAGATTTCATATTTAAATATACTCTATGCAAATGAATTCGGCATTTCGAATTAAATAATTACATAACTGACACCCTGCAGGTGATATAGCGACAACTTCAGTGCGTTTAAATAAATCTCGCAAGTTGATATGGCAGGATGGCCGAGCGGTCCAAGGCGCTGGTTTTAGGCACCAGTAACTACGGTGGCGGGAGTTCGAGTCTCGCTCCTGTCAATTATAATAATAATAACGTTCCTTAATGGGAAGCCAGTCGTCTATGACATTAGTTTCTTCATCAATCATCTTCAGATCACTCCTTTCCCTCGGGTGCCAAATAAAGAACATTTGTGCTTGTCTTCGAATGTTTTTGGGACAGCTGTATAAACATGGGTGAGTAACCAGAGACTGTGTTTTTTATGACGTTCTGAGAAAGCTAGTTTAAAAAGTGGGTTTTTTCTTCGTTTGTCAAGTTTCTCTTCATCTATACAATCGTCAACGATGAAGAGTGTCTCTTGGTTTTGGAAGAGAGTCGAGAATTTTTCGATCCAATCAAACAATCCTATTGTTGGTGTAGGTTCAATTAGAAAAATATCATCATCTTCCCACAAGGCTTGACATAATTGATATGTATCATTCCAGTTGATAGTAGGACAGATGATGATAATATACTCAAAATGTTGTTTGAATTGGGTTTGTAGAAGATTTAAAACCAACTCTGTCTTTCCACATCCAGTCTGTCCAGAGAAAATTGTTGTACAAGGTTCCTTTACATACTCCATTTATTAGAATATAGCACTCTCAAAACGTGCATCTTCAAAGTTGATTTGTCCATCTTGTAAAACATAGATATAACATTTGATAGATCCTGCAGCTTCTGCTAACTTGGTTATGGCCAATGTCACACCTTCACTTGTGTTCTTTAAAGAGCTCTCTGTTCCATGCAGCTTATTATCAGGTGTGGTTCTAAAATCAATGAACAATGAGTAACTTGTGGTGAAAAATTCTGCTTGTGATATACTCGTATTCTTATCACCGCTAAAATATAACCAAGAATTATCATACATATCTTTAGGAATCAAACCATTTGTATAGAGTTGATTGGGTTCACCTAATACTGTGATATCTACTTTTGATATTTTCGGGTTGTAGAACTTTTCATTATCAAAAGCGTAAGCTTTTCGACTATCAGGTTCAATGAAGAGCATTAAAATACCCTTTAAACTTTCACTTGGTGTGTTAACCTGTATATTCCACATAGTGTCTTCTTTTTTGAGAGGTATTACGCTATGTCTAAAGATTCTACCAAAAGGAAAAGATTTATTCATGGAAGCAATCTTAACTGTTTCCTTTAATTCTATATCTTCTACTTTATCGAATGCCAAGGCAATGTTAGATATGGTATAGAAACCATCAAACGTTTTTGATCCTGTGGCTCCTGTTCCAGCACCTTTGATTACATTTGCATAAGGTGCAAATTGCAGTTGAAAACTGAGTCGATCGTCAATCTGTACAAATGGTAGATATTTTAAGATATCATAATATTCCCATAAGGGTATCGCAAATCTGTTTCCATAAGCATTAGCCAACGCTGCTTCACTCGCAGTACCACTTGCTCCAGATGTTTTAACTCTAACTTTAAGTACATTTCCTTCAGTATCTACTCCTTGTTCGATCTTATATAGCTTTTCTTTCTCTGAATCCCACTTATCTACATAAAGCTGATAGATATCAAAATCAGCGATATCTTGTATGATATTCCCCTCATATTCAATTCTAAACTGAGTAATCAAACTCGTTCCGAGATTGTTCACGATATATCTAGCTTTATCCGTACTCTTCAGTTCAATATTGAAAGTAAATTTCAAACTTGCAGCGTCTATAACATCATTCTCACTTAAGTTTGGTAGTCTTACATGTAAGAACTCGTTTTCGTTGATGGTGCTTGGATTGTGTGCTATTTTAACATGATGTCTTTTTGGCTTTTATACCAAAACGAGTTCTATATTTTTTTATTAGGGTTTAAACTTTTACCATATGCAGTCATTGATTATATATTGGAGATGACAGATATTTTCGATAATCATGGATATGATGAAGGAGGTGAGGATGGTGAAGACGATCCATATCCTATCTCTACAACAACCGATCCTATACAACCGAGTGGAACAGATGTTGGCCTACCGGAAGTAACTACAGCAACGGAAGAGATAATGAGGATATTACTCCTCACGAACTTGGAGAGTCTGTACATACATCTTGACGTTCAAGGCCCCTTGAACCTTATAGATCTGCGAAAGTTTAAACTTTCGAAATACGAAGGCGTTCCTCGGTTCGAGTACTATAAGGATGGAGATTGGTCTAGACTCACTGATAAACGTAATGGAAAATGGTTGAGTAAGAACAGGATCAAAGATATTATTGGAAAGACAAGGATTAATGATGTGCTGGGACTAGGAATATATCATTGGCAGGGTGGCCGAGCGGTCTAAGGCGCTGGTGAAAGGCACCAGTCACTACGGTGGCGCAAGTTCGAATCTCGCTCCTGTCAAAGCAGCCATTGTGGTTGCTTCTTTTTCGTTCCTTTTCAACTCTTGACCTTGATGCAAAAACTTACATAGGAAAACGACAAATTAATAAGAAACCAGTTCGTCATGATTTCCATCTTACGAATATTAAAAAAACGAGAAATGAATTATCGGTTGCTCCTCCCTTATTAGATATAAAACTGCAAATTAACAGTTCAAACAGAGTTGCTCTGTTATAATTGTAATGCAGAATCTTTTAGGGACATTAAGTGTGAATTAATTGATTGTTTTTTCTAATTGCAGCCATTTCTTTTCTACGGTTCTGTGCCTTCCCTTGACCTTTCATCGAAATCAAACAACCGATATGATTATAATGTTTTAAATACATTACCACTTTTATCAAACTTGCTTTACCTTCTATAAGAAGTTTTCAATTGCCATATTTTATGATTCCCTACAAAGAAAACTAGGACGGCCAAGTTGATGTGTCTTCCCTCTTTTGAAATATGACGATCATTTTAAACTAATGAGCAGGTATTTGGAATGATAGGTACCATAGCTAAGAAATAAAGTGATAATATTGTTACAACAATTAATTCGAAAAAATGAAGGTGACTAGGCGACGATAATGTGCTTAAGTGCAAATTTTTAGAAAGGTGTGTTCCTAATAATTTTATCGGATTGCCGTTTGACAAAGACTTATTTTAAGCTTAAAAAGCCGCAATAATATCTTTAAAATAAAAGATTTCATATTTAAATATACTCTATGCAAATGAATTCGGCATTTCGAATTGAATAATTACATAACTGACACCCTGCAGGTGATATAGCGACAACTTCAGTGCGTTTAAATAAATCTCGCAAGTTGATATGGCAGGATGGCCGAGCGGTCCAAGGCGCTGGTTTTAGGCACCAGTCACTACGGTGGCGGGAGTTCGAATCTCGCTCCTGTCAATTAGAACTTTGTTAACTAGATGTTCCTAAGCAACTACATTTATTAATAGAGAATGACCAAACCTCTTGTAATACTTCTTGTTCTGACGTGAATTTTAGATCTTTGACATCGGCAATTATTATGCCATAGCGCATGTGCTTCTCAGACACCTTTCTAAACAGTTTTGTTGCATTGATTTCGTTCCGTAACTCGGTAAATTAATTGGCATAGAATACACTGTGGCATATGAAATGTCATCTATCAATTTATGTTTCAAACTTAATATGAAAACATCCAAAATACGAAAACATCGCTACCACTTAAATTCATTTGTGACACAAATGTTGAAAAATGCAAAGAACTTAAACGTACGTACCGATGTATCCTTCATTAAAGTTCTAAGATCATTGTGATGTATTTCATCAGGAAATCATAACTTAGAACATATTAAAGTAATTTGATAAAAGAAAGTATTAAACTGAGGGACTTTGATCGTAACCTCTCGATATTTTTAGGTATAACTACGTTAGTCGTTGCTATAATAATTAATATATCATTGGCAGGGTGGCCTAGCGGTCTAACGCGCTGGTTTAAGGCACCAGTCACAACGGTGGCGCGAGTTCGAATCTTGCCTCTGTCAAAGAAGCCACTGTGGTTGCTTCTTTTTCGTTCCTTTTCAACTCTTGACCTTGTTGCAGAAATTTACATAGGAAAACGACAAATTAATAAGAAACCAGTTCGTCACTATTTCCATCTTACAAAAATTAAAATAAGGAGAAATGAATTATCTGTTGCTCCTCCCTTATTAGAAATAAAACTGCAAATCAACAGTTGAAACCGAGGTGGTCTATTATAATTGTAATGCAGAATCTTTTAGGGACATTAAATGTGAATTAATTAATTGTTTTTTCTAATTGCAGCCATTTCTTTTCTATGGTTCTGTGCGTTCCCTTGACCTTTCATCGAAATCAAACAACCGATATTATTATTATGTTTTAAATACATTACCACTTTTATCAAACTTACTTTACCTTCCATAAGAAGTTTTCAATTGCCATATTTTTTATGATTCCGTACTAAGAAAAGTAGGACGATTAGGTCGATGTGTTTTACCTCTTTTGAAACATGAAGATCATTTTAAACTAATGAGCAGGTATTTGGAATGATAGATACTATAGCTACGAAATAAAGTGATAATATTGTAACAACAATGAATTCAAACAATGAAGACGACTAGACGACGATAATGTGCTTAAGTGATAATTTTTAAAAAGGTGAGTTCCTAATAATTTTATCGGATTGCCGTTTGACAAAGACTAATTTTAGGCTTAAAAAGGCGTAATAATATTTTTAAAATAAAAGATTTCATATTTACATGTACTCTATGCAAATGAATTCGGCATTTCGAATTAAATAATTACATAACCGACACTCTGCAGGTGATATAGCGACTACTTCAGTGCGTTTAAATAAATCTAGCAAGTTGATCTGGCAGGATGGCCGAGCGGCCCAAGGCGCTGGTTTTAGGCACCAGTCACTACGGTGGCGCGAGTTCGAATCTCGCTTCTGTCAAAGCAGCCCTTGTGGTTGCTTCTTATTCGTTCCTTTTCAACTCTTGAGCTTGTTGCAGAAATTTACATAGGAAAACGAAAAAATAATAAGATACCAGTTCGTCATTATTTCCATCTTACGAATATCAAAACAAGGAGAAATGAATTATCTGTTGCTCATTACTTTTTAGTAATAAAACTGCAAATCAACAGCTAAAACCGAGCTGTTCTGTTATAATTGTGATGCAGAATCATTTAGGAACATTAAGTGTGAATTAATTAATTGTTTTTCTAACTGCAGCCATTTCTTTCCTATAGTTCTTTGTGTTCCCTTCACCTTTCATCGAAATCAAACAACCGATGTTATTATTATATTCTAAATACATTACCACTTTTATCAAACTTGCTCTACCTTCCATAAGAAGTTTTTTATTGCCATATTTTATGATTCCGTACTAAGAAAAGTAGGACGATTAGGTCGATGTGTTTTACCTCTTTTGAAACATGAAGATCATTTTAAACTAATGAGCAGGTATTTGGAATGATAGATACTATAGCTACGAAATAAAGTGATAATATTGTAACAACAATGAATTCAAACAATGAAGACGACTAGACGACGATAATGTGCTTAAGAGATAATTTTTAAAAAGGTGAGTTCCTAATAATTTTATCGGATTGCCGTTTGACAAAGACTAATTTTAGGCTTAAAAAGGCGTAATAATATTTTTAAAATAAAAGATTTCATATTTACATGTACTCTATGCAAATGAATTCGGCATTTCGAATTAAATAATTACATAACCGACACTCTGCAGGTGATATAGCGACTACTTCAGTGCGTTTAAATAAATCTAGCAAGTTGATCTGGCAGGATGGCCGAGCGGTCCAAGGCGCTGGTTTTAGGCACCAGTCACTACGGTGGCGCGAGTTCGAATCTCGCTTCTGTCAAAGCAGCCCTTGTGGTTGCTTCTTATTCGTTCCTTTTCAACTCTTGAGCTTGTTGCAGAAATTTACATAGGAAAACGAAAAAATAATAAGATACCAGTTCGTCATTATTTCCATCTTACGAATATCAAAACAAGGAGAAATGAATTATCTGTTGCTCATTACTTTTTAGTAATAAAACTGCAAATCAACAGCTAAAACCGAGCTGTTCTGTTATAATTGTGATGCAGAATCATTTAGGAACATTAAGTGTGAATTAATTAATTGTTTTTCTAACTGCAGCCATTTCTTTCCTATAGTTCTTTGTGTTCCCTTCACCTTTCATCGAAATCAAACAACCGATGTTATTATTATATTCTAAATACATTACCACTTTTATCAAACTTGCTCTACCTTCCATAAGAAGTTTTTTATTGCCATATTTTATGATTCCCTACAAAGAAAAGTAAGACAACCAGGTCGATGTGTTTTACCTCTTTTGAAACATGAAGATCATTTTAAACTAATGAGCAGGTATTTGGAATGATAGATACCTATAGCTTCGAAATAAAGTGATAATATTGTAACAACAATGAATTCAAAAAAAAAAGACGACTAAACGACGATAATGTGCTTAAGTGATAATTTTTAAAAAGGTGAGTTCCTAATAATTTTATCGGATTGCCGTTTGGAAAGACTTATTTTAAGCTTACAAAGCCGCAATGATATCTTTAAAATAAAAGATTACATATTTACATATACTCTATGCAAATGAATTCGGCATTTCGAATTAAATAATTACATAACTGACACTCTGCAGGTGATATAGCGACAACTTCAGTGCGTTTAAATAAATCTAGCAAGTTGATATGGCAGGGTGGCCTAGCGGCCTAACGCGCTGGTTTAAGGCACCAGTCACAACGGTGGCGCGAGTTCGAATCTTGCCTCTGTCAAAGAAGCCACTGTGGTTGCTTCTTTTTCGTTCCCTTTCAACTCTTGACCTTGTTGCAGAAATTTACATAGGAAAACGACAAATTAATAAGAAACCAGGTTGTCACTATTTCCATCTTACAAATATTAAAATAAGGAGAAATGAATTATCTGTTGCTCCTCCCTTATTAGAAATAAAACTGCAAATCAACAGTTGAAACCGAGGTGGTCTATTATAATTGTAATGCAGAATCTTTTAGGGACATTAAATGTGAATTAATTAATTGTTTTTTCTAATTGCAGCCATTTCTTTTCTATGGTTCTGTGCGTTCCCTTGACCTTTCATCGAAATCAAACAACCGATATTATTATTATGTTTTAAATACATTACCACTTTTATCAAACTTGCTTTACCTTCCATAAGAAGTTTTCAATTGCCATATTTTTTATGATTCCGTACTAAGAAAAGTAGGACGATTAGGTCGATGTGTTTTACCTCTTTTGAAACATGAAGATCATTTTAAACTAATGAGCAGGTATTTGGAATGATAGATACTATAGCTACGAAATAAAGTGATAATATTGTAACAACAATGAATTCAAACAATGAAGACGACTAGACGACGATAATGTGCTTAAGTGATAATTTTTAAAAAGGTGAGTTCCTAATAATTTTATCGGATTGCCGTTTGACAAAGACTAATTTTAGGCTTAAAAAGGCGTAATAATATTTTTAAAATAAAAGATTTCATATTTACATGTACCCTATGCAAATGAATTCGGCATTTCGAATTAAATAATTACATAACCGACACTCTGCAGGTGATATAGCGACTACTTCAGTGCGTTTAAATAAATCTAGCAAGTTGATCTGGCAGGATGGCCGAGCGGTCCAAGGCGCTGGTTTTAGGCACCAGTCACTACGGTGGCGCGAGTTCGAATCTCGCTCCTGTCAAAGCAGCCCTTGTGGTTGCTTCTTATTCGTTCCTTTTCAACTCTTGAGCTTGTTGCAGAAATTTACATAGGAAAACGAAAAAATAATAAGATACCAGTTCGTCATTATTTCCATCTTACGAATATCAAAACAAGGAGAAATGAATTATCTGTTGCTCATTACTTTTTAGTAATAAAACTGCAAATCAACAGCTAAAACCGAGCTGTTCTGTTATAATTGTGATGCAGAATCATTTAGGAACATTAAGTGTGAATTAATTAATTGTTTTTCTAACTGCAGCCATTTCTTTCCTATAGTTCTTTGTGTTTCCTTCACCTTTCATCGAAATCAAACAACCGATGTTATTATTATATTCTAAATACATTACCACTTTTATCAAACTTGCTCTACCTTCCATAAGAAGTTTTTTATTGCCATATTTTATGATTCCGGACAAAGAAAAGTAACACAACCAGGTCGATGTGTTTTACCTCTTTTGAAACATGAAGATCATTTTAAACTAATGAGCAGGTATTTGGAATGATAGATACTATAGCTACGAAATAAAGTGATAATATTGTAACAACAATGAATTCAAAAAAAAAAGACGACTAGACGACGATAATGTGCTTAAGTGATAATTTTTAAAAAGGTGAGTTCCTAATAATTTTATGGGATTGCCGTTTGACAAAGACTAATTTTAGGCTTAAAAAGGCGTAATAATATTTTTAAAATAAAAGATTTCATATTTACATGTACTCTATGCAAATGAATTCGGCATTTCGAATTAAATAATTACATAACCGACACTCTGCAGGTGATATAGCGACTACTTCAGTGCGTTTAAATAAATCTAGCAAGTTGATCTGGCAGGATGGCCGAGCGGTCCAAGGCGCTGGTTTTAGGCACCAGTCACTACGGTGGCGCGAGTTCGAATCTCGCTCCTGTCAAAGCAGCCCCTGTGGTTGCTTCGTATTCGTTCATTTTCAACTCTTGAGCTTGTTGCAGAAATTTACATAGGAAAACGAAAAAATAATAAGATACCAGTTCGTCATTATTTCCATCTTACGAATATCAAAACAAGGAGAAATGAATTATCTGTTGCTCATTACTTTTTAGTAATAAAACTGCAAATCAACAGCTAAAACCGAGCTGTTCTGTTATAATTGTGATGCAGAATCATTTAGGAACATTAAGTGTGAATTAATTAATTGTTTTTCTAACTGCAGCCATTTCTTTCCTATAGTTCTTTGTGTTCCCTTCACCTTTCATCGAAATCAAACAACCGATGTTATTATTATATTCTAAATACATTACCACTTTTATCAAACTTGCTCTACCTTCCATAATAAGTTTTTTATTGCCATATTTTATGATTCCGTACAAAGAAAAGTAAGACAACCAGGTCGATGTGTTTTACCTCTTTTGAAACATGAAGATCATTTTAAACTAATGAGCAGGTATTTGGAATGATAGATACTATAGCTTCGAAATAAAGTGATAATATTGTAACAACAATGAATTCAAAAAAAAAAGACGACTAGACGACGATAATGTGCTTAAGTGATAATTTTTAAAAAGGTGAGTTCCTAATAATTTTATCGGATTGCCGTTTGGGAAAGACTTATTTTAAGCTTACAAAGCCGCAATGATATCTTTAAAATAAAAGATTTCATATTTACATATACTCTATGCAAATGAATTCGGCATTTCGAATTAAATAATTACATAACTGACACTCTGCAGGTGATATAGCGACAACTTCAGTGCGTTTAAATAAATCTAGCAAGTTGATATGGCAGGGTGGCCTAGCGGTCTAACGCGCTGGTTTAAGGCACCAGTCACAACGGTGGCGCGA
The DNA here is from genome assembly GCA_039566895.2 of Turritopsis rubra. Taxonomy (NCBI): domain Eukaryota; kingdom Metazoa; phylum Cnidaria; class Hydrozoa; order Anthoathecata; family Oceaniidae; genus Turritopsis; species Turritopsis rubra. The sequence goes on from CM077621.1 coordinate 39,589, forward strand.
GTTCGAATCTTGCCTCTGTCAAAGAAGCCACTGTGGTTGCTTCTTTTTCGTTCCCTTTCAACTCTTGACCTTGTTGCAGAAATTTACATAGGAAAACGACAAATTAATAAGAAACCAGGTTGTCACTATTTCCATCTTACAAATATTAAAATAAGGAGAAATGAATTATCTGTTGCTCCTCCCTTATTAGAAATAAAACTGCAAATCAACAGTTGAAACCGAGGTGGTCTATTATAATTGTAATGCAGAATCTTTTAGGGACATTAAATGTGAATTAATTAATTGTTTTTTCTAATTGCAGCCATTTCTTTTCTATGGTTCTGTGCGTTCCCTTGACCTTTCATTGAAATCAAACAACCGATATTATTATTATGTTTTAAATACATTACCACTTTTATCAAACTTGCTTTACCTTCCATAAGAAGTTTTCAATTGCCATATTTTTTATGATTCCGTACTAAGAAAAGTAGGACGATTAGGTCGATGTGTTTTACCTCTTTTGAAACATGAAGATCATTTTAAACTAATGAGCAGGTATTTGGAATGATAGATACTATAGCTACGAAATAAAGTGATAATATTGTAACAACAATGAATTCAAACAATGAAGACGACTAGACGACGATAATGTGCTTAAGTGATAATTTTTAAAAAGGTGAGTTCCTAATAATTTTATCGGATTGCCGTTTGACAAAGACTAATTTTAGGCTTAAAAAGGCGTAATAATATTTTTAAAATAAAAGATTTCATATTTACATGTACCCTATGCAAATGAATTCGGCATTTCGAATTAAATAATTACATAACCGACACTCTGCAGGTGATATAGCGACTACTTCAGTGCGTTTAAATAAATCTAGCAAGTTGATCTGGCAGGATGGCCGAGCGGTCCAAGGCGCTGGTTTTAGGCACCAGTCACTACGGTGGCGCGAGTTCGAATCTCGCTCCTGTCAAAGCAGCCCTTGTGGTTGCTTCTTATTCGTTCCTTTTCAACTCTTGAGCTTGTTGCAGAAATTTACATAGGAAAACGAAAAAATAATAAGATACCAGTTCGTCATTATTTCCATCTTACGAATATCAAAACAAGGAGAAATGAATTATCTGTTGCTCATTACTTTTTAGTAATAAAACTGCAAATCAACAGCTAAAACCGAGCTGTTCTGTTATAATTGTGATGCAGAATCATTTAGGAACATTAAGTGTGAATTAATTAATTGTTTTTCTAACTGCAGCCATTTCTTTCCTATAGTTCTTTGTGTTTCCTTCACCTTTCATCGAAATCAAACAACCGATGTTATTATTATATTCTAAATACATTACCACTTTTATCAAACTTGCTCTACCTTCCATAAGAAGTTTTTTATTGCCATATTTTATGATTCCGTACAAAGAAAAGTAACACAACCAGGTCGATGTGTTTTACCTCTTTTGAAACATGAAGATCATTTTAAACTAATGAGCAGGTATTTGGAATGATAGATACTATAGCTACGAAATAAAGTGATAATATTGTAACAACAATGAATTCAAAAAAAAAAGACGACTAGACGACGATAATGTGCTTAAGTGATAATTTTTAAAAAGGTGAGTTCCTAATAATTTTATGGGATTGCCGTTTGACAAAGACTAATTTTAGGCTTAAAAAGGCGTAATAATATTTTTAAAATAAAAGATTTCATATTTACATGTACTCTATGCAAATGAATTCGGCATTTCGAATTAAATAATTACATAACCGACACTCTGCAGGTGATATAGCGACTACTTCAGTGCGTTTAAATAAATCTAGCAAGTTGATCTGGCAGGATGGCCGAGCGGTCCAAGGCGCTGGTTTTAGGCACCAGTCACTACGGTGGCGCGAGTTCGAATCTCGCTCCTGTCAAAGCAGCCCCTGTGGTTGCTTCGTATTCGTTCATTTTCAACTCTTGAGCTTGTTGCAGAAATTTACATAGGAAAACGAAAAAATAATAAGATACCAGTTCGTCATTATTTCCATCTTACGAATATCAAAACAAGGAGAAATGAATTATCTGTTGCTCATTACTTTTTAGTAATAAAACTGCAAATCAACAGGTAAAACCGAGCTGTTCTGTTATAATTGTGATGCAGAATCATTTAGGAACATTAAGTGTAAATTAATTAATTGTTTTTCTAACTGCAGCCATTTCTTTCCTATAGTTCTTTGTGTTCCCTTCACCTTTCATCGAAATCAAACAACCGATGTTATTATTATATTCTAAATACATTACCACTTTTATCAAACTTGCTCTACCTTCCATAAGAAGTTTTCAATTGCCATATTTTATGATTCCCTACAAAGAAAACTAGGACGGCCAAGTTGATGTGTCTTCCCTCTTTGAAATATGACGATCATTTTAAACTAATGAGCAGGTATTTGGAATGATAGGTACCAAAGCTAAGAAATAAAGTGATAATATTGTTACAACAATTAATTCGAAAAAATGAAGGTGACTAGGCGACGATAATGTGCTTAAGTGCAAATTTTTAGAAAGGTGAGTTCCTAATAATTTTATCGGATTGCCGTTTGACAAAGACTTATTTTAAGCTTAAAAAGCCGCAATAATATCTTTAAAATAAAAGATTTCATATTTAAATATACTCTATGCAAATGAATTCGGCATTTCGAATTAAATAATTACATAACTGACACCCTGCAGGTGATATAGCGACAACTTCAGTGCGTTTAAATAAATCTCGCAAGTTGATATGGCAGGATGGCCGAGCGGTCCAAGGCGCTGGTTTTAGGCACCAGTCACTACGGTGGCGGGAGTTCGAATCTCGCTCCTGTCAATTAGAACTTTGTTAACTAGATGTTCCTAAGCAACTACATTTATTAATAGAGAATGACCAAACCTCTTGTAATACTTCTTGTTCTGACGTGAATTTTAGATCTTTGACATCGGCAATTATTATGCCATAGCGCATGTGCTTCTCAGACACCTTTCTAAACAGTTTTGTTGCATTGATTTCGTTCCGTAACTCGGTAAATTAATTGGCATAGAATACACTGTGGCATATGAAATGTCATCTATCAATTCATGTTTCAAACTTAATATGAAAACATCCAAAATACGAAAACATCGCTACCACTTAAATTCATTTGTGACACAAATGTTTAAAAATGCAAAGAACTTAAACGTACGTACCGATGTATCCTTCATTAAAGTTCTAAGATCATTGTGATGTATTTCATCAGGAAATCATAACTTAGAACATATTAAAGTAATTTGATAAAAGAAAGTATTAAACTGAGGGACTTTGATCGTAACCTCTCGATATTTTTAGGTATAACTACGTTAGTCGTTGCCATAATAATTAATATATCATTGGCAGGGTGGCCTAGCGGTCTAACGCGCTGGTTTAAGGCACCAGTCACAACGGTGGCGCGAGTTCGAATCTTGCCTCTGTCAAAGAAGCCACTGTGGTTGCTTCTTTTTCGTTCCTTTTCAACTCTTGACCTTGTTGCAGAAATTTACATAGGAAAACGACAAATTAATAAGAAACCAGTTCGTCACTATTTCCATCTTACAAAAATTAAAATAAGGAGAAATGAATTATCTGTTGCTCCTCCCTTATTAGAAATAAAACTGCAAATCAACAGTTGAAACCGAGGTGGTCTATTATAATTGTAATGCAGAATCTTTTAGGGACATTAAATGTGAATTAATTAATTGTTTTTTCTAATTGCAGCCATTTCTTTTCTATGGTTCTGTGCGTTCCCTTGACCTTTCATCGAAATCAAACAACCGATATTATTATTATGTTTTAAATACATTACCACTTTTATCAAACTTACTTTACCTTCCATAAGAAGTTTTCAATTGCCATATTTTTTATGATTCCGTACTAAGAAAAGTAGGACGATTAGGTCGATGTGTTTTACCTCTTTTGAAACATGAAGATCATTTTAAACTAATGAGCAGGTATTTGGAATGATAGATACTATAGCTACGAAATAAAGTGATAATATTGTAACAACAATGAATTCAAACAATGAAGACGACTAGACGACGATAATGTGCTTAAGTGATAATTTTTAAAAAGGTGAGTTCCTAATAATTTTATCGGATTGCCGTTTGACAAAGACTAATTTTAGGCTTAAAAAGGCGTAATAATATTTTTAAAATAAAAGATTTCATATTTACATGTACTCTATGCAAATGAATTCGGCATTTCGAATTAAATAATTACATAACCGACACTCTGCAGGTGATATAGCGACTACTTCAGTGCGTTTAAATAAATCTAGCAAGTTGATCTGGCAGGATGGCCGAGCGGTCCAAGGCGCTGGTTTTAGGCACCAGTCACTACGGTGGCGCGAGTTCGAATCTCGCTCCTGTCAATTAGAACTTTGTTAACTAGATGTTCCTAAGCAACTACATTTATTATAGAGAATGACAAACCTCTTGTAATACTTCTTTTTGACGTGAATTTTAGATCTTTGACATCGGCAATTATTATGCATAGCGCATGTGCTTCCAGACACCTTTCTAAACAGTTTTGTTGCATTGATTTCGTTCTGTAACTCGGTAAATTAATTGGCATAGAATACACTGTGGCATATGAAATATCATCTTTCAATTCATGTTTCCACTTAATATGAAAACAGCCAAAATGCGAAAACATCGCTACCGCTTAAATTCATTTGGGACACAAATGTTTAAAAATGCAAAGAACTAAACGAACGTGCCAATGTCCCATTAAGTTCAAAGATCATTGTGATGTATTTCATCAAGAAATCACAACGTAGAACATATTAAAGTAATTTTGATAAAAGAAAGTATTAAACTGAGGGGCTTTGATCGTAACCTCTTGATATTTTTAGGTATAACTACGTTAGACGTTGCCATATTTATCAATATATCATTGGCAGGGTGGCCGAGCGGTCTAAGGCGCTGGTTTAAGGCACCAGTCACTACGGTGGCGCGAGTTCGAATCTCGCTCCTGTCAAAGCAGCCCTTGTGGTTGCTTCTTTTTCGTTCCTTTTCAACTCTTGACCTTGTTCAGAAATTTACATAGGAAAACGACAAATTAATAAGAAACCAGTTCGTCACTATTTCCATCTTACGAATATTAAAATAAGGAGAAATGAATTATCTGTTGCTTCTCCCTTTTTAGAAATAAAACTGCAAATCAACAGCTGAAACCGAGTTGTTCTGTTATAATTGTGATGCAGAATCTTTTAGGAACATTAAGTGTGAATTAATTAATTGTTTTTCTAATGCAGCCATTTCTTTTCTATGGTTGTGCGTTCCCTTGACCTTTCATCGAAATCAAACAACCGATATTATTATTATGTTTTAAATACATTACCACTTTTATCAAACTTGCTTACCTTCATAAGAAGTTTTCAATTGCCATATTTTATGATTCCGTACAAAGAAAATAGGACGAGGTCGATGTGTTTTACCTCCTTTTAAATATGAAGATCCTTTTAAACTAATGAGAATGTATTTGGAATGATAGATACTATAGCTACGAAATAAAGTGATAATATTGTTACAACAATTAATTCGAAACATGAAGGTGACTAGGCGACGATAATGTGCTTAAGTGCAAATTTTTAAAAGGTGAGTTCCTAATAATTTTATCTGATTGCCGTTTGACAAAGACTAATTTTAAGCTTGAAAAGCCGTAATAATATCTTTAAAATAAAAGATTTCATATTTACATTACTCTATGCAAATGAATTCGGCATTTCGAATTAAATAATTACATAACTGACACTCTGCAGGTGATATAGCGACAACTTCAGTGCGTTTAAATAAATCTAGCAAGTTGATATGGCAGGATGGCCGAGCGGTCCAAGGCGCTGGTTTTAGGCACCAGTCACTACGGTGGCGCGAGTTCGAATCTCGCTCCTGTCAAAGCAGCCTTGTGTTGCTTCTTTTCGTTCCTTTTCAACTCTTGACCTTGTTGCAGAAATTTACATAGGAAATCGACAAAATAATAAGATCCAGTTCGTCATATTTCCATCTTACGAATATTAAAATAAGGAGAAATGAATTATCTGTTGCTTCTCCCTTTTTAGAAATAAAACTGCAAATCAACAGCTGAAACCGAGTTGTTCTGTTATAATTGTGATGCAGAATCTTTTAGGAACATTAAGTGTGAATTAATTAATTGTTTTTCTAACTGCAGCCATTTCTTTTCTATGGTTATGTGCGTTCCCTTGACCTTTCATCGAAATCAAACAACCGATATTATTATTATTTTAAATACATTACCACTTTTATCAAACTTGCTCTACCTTCCATAAGAAGTTTTCAATTGCCATATTTTATGATTCCCTACAAAGAAAACTAGGACGGCCAGTCGATGTGTTTTACCTCTTTTGAATATGAAGATCCTTTTAAACTAATGAGAATGTATTTGGAATGATAGATACTATAGCTACGAAATAAAGTGATAATATTGTTACAACAATTAATTCGAAAAATGAAGGTGACTAGGCGACGATAATGTGCTTAAGTGCAAATTTTTAGAAAGGTGAGTTCCTAATAATTTTATGATTGCCGTTTGACAAAGACTAATTTTAAGCTTAAAAGCCGTAATAATATCTTTAAAATAAAAGATTTCATATTTACATATACTCTATGCAAATGAATTCGGCATTTCGAATTAAATAATTACGTAACTGACACTCTGCAGGTGATATAGCGACAACTTCAGTGCGTTTAAATAAATCTAGCAAGTTGATATGGCAGGATGGCCGAGCGGTCCAAGGCGCTGGTTTTAGGCACCAGTAACTACGGTGGCGGAGTTCGAGTCTCGCTCCTGTCAATTATAATAATAATAACGTTCCTTAATGGGAAGCCAGTCGTCTATGACATTAGTTTCTTCATCAATCATCTTCAGATCACTCCTTTCCCTCGGGTGCCAAATAAAGAACATTTGTGCTTGTCTTCGAATGTTTTTGGGACAGCTGTATAAACATGGGTGAGTAACCAGAGACTGTGTTTTTTATGACGTTCTGAGAAAGCTATTTAAAAAGTGGGTTTTTTCTTCGTTTGTCAAGTTTCTCTTCATCTATACAATCGTCAACGATGAAGAGTGTCTCTTGGTTTTGGAAGAGAGTCGAGAATTTTTCGATCCAATCAAACAATCCTATTGTTGGTGTAGGTTCAATTAGAAAAATATCATCATCTTCCCACAAGGCTTGACATAATTGATATGTATCATTCCAGTTGATAGTAGGACAGATGATGATAATATACTCAAAATGTTGTTTGAATTGGTTTGTAGAAGATTTAAAACCAACTCTGTCTTTCCACATCCAGTCTGTCCAGAGAAAATTGTTGTACAAGGTTCCTTTACATACTCATTTATTAGAATATAGCACTCTCAAAACGTGCATCTTCAAAGTTGATTTGTCCATCTTGTAAAACATAGATATAACATTTGATAGATCCTGCAGCTTCTGCTAACTTGGTTATGGCCAATGTCACACCTTCACTTGTGTTCTTTAAAGAGCTCTCTGTTCCATGCAGCTTATTATCAGGTGTGGTTCTAAAATCAATGAACAATGAGTAACTTGTGGTGAAAAATTCTGCTTGTGATATACTCGTATTCTTATCACCGCTAAAATATAACCAAGAATTATCATACATATCTTTAGGAATCAAACCATTTGTATAGAGTTGATTGGGTTCACCTAATACTGTGATATCTACTTTTGATATTTTCGGGTTGTAGAACTTTTCATTATCAAAAGCGTAAGCTTTTCGACTATCAGGTTCAATGAAGAGCATTAAAATACCCTTTAAACTTTCACTTGGTGTGTTAACCTGTATATTCCACATAGTGTCTTCTTTTTTGAGAGTATTACGCTATGTCTAAAGATTCTACCAAAAGGAAAAGATTTATTCATGGAAGCAATCTTAACTGTTTCCTTTAATTCTATATCTTCACTTTATCGAATGCCAAGGCAATGTTAGATATGGTATAGAAACCATCAAACGTTTTTGATCCTGTGGCTCCTGTTCCAGCACCTTTGATTACATTTGCATAAGGTGCAAATTGCAGTTGAAAACTGAGTCGATCGTCAATCTGTACAAATGGTAGATATTTTAAGATATCATAATATTCCCATAAGGGTATCGCAAATCTGTTTCCATAAGCATTAGCCAACGCTGCTTCACTCGCAGTACCACTTGCTCCAGATGTTTTAACTCTAACTTTAAGTACATTTCCTTCAGTATCTACTCCTTGTTCGATCTTATATAGCTTTTCTTTCTCTGAATCCCACTTATCTACATAAAGCTGATAGATATCAAAATCAGCGATATCTTGTATGATATTCCCCCATATTCAATTCTAAACTGAGTAATCAAACTCGTTCCGAGATTGTTCACGATATATCTAGCTTTATC
>CM077621.1:48081-86125 GCA_039566895.2 Turritopsis rubra
ATTAGAAAAACAATTAATTAATTCACACTTAATATTCCTAAAAGATTCTGCATCAATTATAACAGAACAACTCGTTTCAACTGTTGATTTGCAGTTTTATTTCTAATAAGGGAGAAGCAACAGATAATTCATTTCTCCTTATTTTAATATTCGTAAGATGGAAATATGACGAACTGGTTTCTTATTAATTTGTCGTTTCCTATGTAAATTTCTGTAAGAGTTGAAAAGGAACGAAAAAGAAGCAACCACAAGGCTGCTTTGACAGAGCGAGATTCGAACTCGCGCCACCGTAGTGACTGGTGCCTTAAACCAGCGCCTTAGACCGCTCGGCCACCCCTGCAATGAATATTAATTATTATGGCAACGACTAACGTAGTTATACCTAAAAATATCAAGAGGTTACGATCAAAGGCCCCTCAGTTTAATACTTTCTTTATCAAAATTACTTTAATATGTTCTATGTATGTTCTTGATGAATACATCACAATGATCTTAGAACGTTAATGAAGGATACATTGGCACGTTCGTTTAGGTTCTTTGCATTTTTAACATTTGTGTCCAAATGTCCAACAAATTGAATTTAAGCGGTAGCGATGTTTTGCATTTTGGCTGTTTCATATTAATGTAAACATGAATTGAAAGATGATATTTCATATGCCACAGTTTATTCTATGCCAATTAATTTACCGAGTTACAGAACGAAATCAATGCAACAAAACAGTTTAGAAAGGTGTCTGGGAAGCACATGCGCTATGGCATAATAATTGCCGATGTCAAAGATCTAAAATACGCGTCAAAAGAAGAAGTGTTACAGGAGGTTTGGTCATTCTCTATTAATAAATGTAGTTGCTTAGGAACATCAATTAAAAGTTCTAATTGACAGGAGCGAGATTCGAACTCGCGCCACCGTAGTGACTGGTGCCTAAAACCAGCGCCTTGGACCGCTCGGCCATCCTGCCATATCAACTTGCTAGATTTATTTAAACGCACTGAAGTTGTCGCTATATCACCTGCAGAGTGTCAGTTATGTAATTATTTAATTCGAAATGCCGAATTCATTTGCATAGAGTATATGTAAATATGAAATCTTTTATTTTAAAGATATTATTACGGCTTTTAAGCTTAAAATTAGTCTTTGTCAAACGGCAATCCGATAAAATTATTAGGAACTCACCTTTTAAAAATTTGCACTTAAGCACATTATCGTCGCCTAGTCACCTTCATTTTTGAATTAATTGTTGTAACAATATTATCACTTTATTTCGTAGCTATAGTACTATCATTCCAAATACCTGCATTAGTTTAAAAGATCTTCATATTTCAAAAGAGGTAAAACACATCGACCTGGCGTCCTACTTTTCTTTGTACGGAATCATAAAATATGGCAATTGAAAACTTCTTATGGAAGGTAAGCAAGTTTGATAAAAGTGGTAATGTATTTAAAACATAATAATAATATCGGTTGTTTGATTTCGATGAAAGGTCAAGGGAACGCACATAACCATAGAAAAGAAATGGCTGCAGTTAGAAAAACAATTAATTAATTCACACTTAATATTCCTAAAAGATTCTGCATTACAATTATAACAGAACAACTCGGTTTCAGCTGTTGATTTGCAGTTTTATTTCTAAAAAGGGAGAAGCAACAGATAATTCATTTCTCCTTTTTTATATTCGTAAGATGGAAATAGTGACGAACTGATTTCTTATTTTTGTCGTTTTCTATGTAAATTTCTGCAAGAGTTGAAAAGGAACGAAAAAGAAGCAACCACAAGGGCTGCTTTGACAGAGGAGATTCGAACTCGCGCCACCGTAGTGACTGGTGCCTTAAACCAGCGCCTTAGACCGCTCGGCCACCCTGCCAATGAATATTAATTATTATGGCAACGACTAACGTAGTTATACCTAAAAATATCGAGAGGTTACGATCAAAGCCCCTCAGTTTAATACTTTCTTTTATCAAAATTACTTTAATATGTTCTACGTTGTGATTGCTTGATGAAATACATCACAATGATCTTATAACGTTAATGAAGGATACATTGGCACGTTCGTTTAGGTTTTTGCATTTTTAAACATTTGTGTCCCAAATGTCCAACAAATGAATTTAAGCCGTAGCGATGTTTTCGCATTTTGGCTGTTTTCATATTAAGGTGGAAACATGAATTGAAAATGATATTTCATATGCCACAGTTTATTCTATGCCAATTAATTTACCGAGTTACAGAACGAAATCCATACAACAAAACTGTTTAGAAAGGCGTCTGGCAAGCACATGCGCTATTGCATAGTATTTCCATATCAAACCTAAATTCACGTAAAAAAAGAAGAGTTACAATAGGTTTGCTCATTCTGTATAAATAAATGTAGTCGCTTATGATTATAGAGTTAAGAAAGTTCTAATTGACAGGCGCGAGATTCGAACTCGCGCCACCGTAGTGACTGGTGCCTAAAACCAGCGCCTTGGACCGCTCGGCCATCCTGCCATATCAACTTGCTAGATTTATTTAAACGCACTGAAGTTGTCGCTATATCACCTGCAGAGTGTAAGTTACGTAAATATTTAATTCGAAATGCCGAATTCATTTCCATAGAGTATATGTAAATATGAAATCTTTTATTTTAAAGATATTATTACGGCTTTTCAACCTTAAACTTAGTCTTTCTCAAACGGAAATCAGATAAAATTATTAGGAATTCACTTTTCTAAAAATTTGCACTTAAGCACATTATCGTCGCCTAGTCACCTTCATGTTTTCGACTTGATTGTTGTAACAATATTATCACTTTATTTCGTAACTATAGTATCTATCATTCCAAATACATTCTCATTAGTTTAAAAGGATCTTCATATTCAAAAGGAGGAAAAGCACATCGAACGGGCCGTCCTAGTTTTCTTTGTAGGGAATCATAAAATATGGCAATTGAAAACTTCTTATAGAAGGTAAAGCAAGTTTCATAAAAGTGGTAATGCATTTAAAACGTAATGATAATATCGGTTGTTTGATTTCGATGAAAGGTCAAGTCACCGCTCATAACCATAGAAAAGAAATGGTTGCAGTTAGAAAAACAATTAATTAATTCACATTTAATGTTCCTAAAAGATTCTGCATCACAATTATAACAGAACAACTCGGTTTCAGCTGTTGATTTGCAGTTTTATTTCTAAAAAGGGAGAAGCAACAGATAATTCATTTCTCCTTAATTTAATGTTCGTAAGATGGAAATTAAGACAAACTGATTTCTTATTATTTTGTCGATTTCCTAGGTAAATTTTTGAAACAAGGTCAAGAGTTGAAAAGGAACGAAAAAGAAGCAACAACAAGGGCTGCTTTTACAGGAGCGAGAATCGAACTCGCGCCACCGTATTGACTGGTGCCTAAAACCAGCGCCTTGGAGCCGCTCGGCCATCCTGCCATATCAACTTGCTACATTTATTTAAACACACTGAAGTTGTCGCTATATCACCTGCAGAGTGTCAGTTACGTAATTATTCAATTCGAAATGCCGAATTCATTTGCATAGAGTATATGTAAATATGAAATCTTTTATTTTAAAGATATTATTACGGCTTTTCAAGCTTAAAATTAGTCTTTGTCAAACGGCAATCAGATAAATTTATTAGGAACTCACCTTTCTAAAAATTTGCACTTAAGCACATTTTCGTCGCCTAGCCACCTTCATGTTTTCGAATTGATTGTTGTAACATCATTATCACTTTATTTCGTAGCTATAGTATCTATCATTCCAAATACATTCTCATTAGTTTAAAAGGATCTTCATATTTAAAAGGAGGTAAAACACATCGACCTGGCCGTCCTCGTTTTCTTTGTAGGGAATTGTAAAATATGGCAATTGAAAACTTCTTATAGATGGTAGAACAAGTTTAATGAAAGTGGTAATGTATTTAAAACATAATAGTAATATCGGCTGTTTGCTTTCGATGAAAGGTCAAGGGAACGCACAAAACCATAGAAAAGAATAGGCTGCAATTAGAAAAACAATTAATTAGTTCACACTTAATGTTACTAAAAGATTCTCCATCACAATTATAACAGAACAACTCGGTTTCAGCTGTTGATTTGCAGTTTTATTTCTAAAAAGGGAGAAGCAACAGATATTTCTTTTCTCCTTATTCTAATATTGGTAAGATGGAAATTATGACGAACAGATTTCTTAATAATTTGTCGATTTCCATATAAATTTCTGAAACAAGGTCAAAAATTTAAAAGGAACGAAAAAGAAGCAACCACAAGGGCTGCTTTGACAGGAGCGAGATTTGAACTCGCGCCACCGTAGTGACTGGTGCCTTAAACCAGCGCCTTAGACCGCTCGGCCACCCTGCCAATGATATATTATTTATTATGGCGACGACTAACGTAGTTATACCTAAAAATATCAAGAGGTTACGATCAAAGGCCCCTCAGTTTAATACTTTCTTTTTTCAAAATTACTTTAATATGTTCTACGTTGTGATTTCTTGATGAAATACATCACAATGATCTTTGAACCTTAATGAAGGGTGCATTGGCACGTTCGTTTAAGTTCTTTGCATTTTTAAACATTTGTGTCCCAAATGTCCAACAAATTAAATTTAAGCGGTAGCGATGTTTTCGCATTTTGGCTGTTTTCATATTAAAGTGGAAACGTGAATTGAATGATGATATTTTATATGCCAAAGTGTATTCTATGCCAATTAATTTACCGAGTTACAGAACGAAATCAATGCAACAAAACTGTTTAGAAAGGTGTCTGAGAAGCACATTCGCTATGGAATAATAATTGCCGATGTCAAAGATCTAAAATTCACGTCCGAAGAAGAAGTATTACAAGAGGTTTGGTCATTCTCTATTAATAAATGTAGTTGCTTAGGAACATCTAGTTAACAAAGTTCTAATTGACAGGAGCGAGATTCGAACTCGCGCCACCGTAGTGACTGGTGCCTAAAACCAGCGCCTTGGACCGCTCGGCCATCCTGCCATATCAACTTGCTAGATTTATTTAAACGCACTGAAGTTGTCGCTATATCACCTGCAGAGTGTCAGTTATGTAATTATTTAATTCGAAATGCCGAATTCATTTGCATAGAGTATATGTAAATATGAAATTTTTTATTTTAAAGATATCATTGCGGCTTTGTAAGCTTAAAATAAGTCTTTCCCAAACGACAATCCGATAAAATTATTAGGAACTCACCTTTATAAAAATTTGCACTTAAGCATTTTATCGTCGCCAAGTCACCTTCATTTTTTCGAATTAATTGTTGTAACAATATTATCATTTTATTTCGTAGCTATAGTACCTATCATTCCAAATACCTGCTCATTAATTTAAAATGATCTTCATATTTCAAAAGATGTAAAACACATCGACCTGGTCGTCCTACTTTTCTTTGTACGGAATCATAAAATATGGCAATTGAAAACTTCTTATGGAAGGTAAAGCAAGTTTGATAAAAGTGGTAATGTATTTAAAACATAGTAATAATATCGGTTGTTTGATTTCGATGAAAGGTCAAGGGAACGCACATAACCATAGAAAAGAAATGGCTGCAGTTAGAAAAACAATTAATTAATTCACACTTAATATTCCTAAAAGATTCTGCATTACAATTATAACAGAACAACTCGGTTTCAGCTGTTGATTTGCAGTTTTATTTCTAAAAAGGGAGAAGCAACAGATAATTCATTTCTCCTTAATTTAATGTTCGTAAGATGGAAATTAAGACAAACTGATTTCTTATTATTTTGTCGATTTCCTAGGTAAATTTTTGAAACAAGGTCAAGAGTTGAAAAGGAACGAAAAAGAAGCAACAACAAGGGCTGCTTTTACAGGAGCGAGAATCGAACTCGCGCCACCGTATTGACTGGTGCCTTAAACCAGCGCCTTGGACCGCTCGGCCATCCTGCCATATCAACTTGCTACATTTATTTAAACACACTGAAGTTGTCGCTATATCACCTGCAGAGTGTCAGTTACGTAATTATTCAATTCGAAATGCCGAATTCATTTGCATAGAGTATATGTAAATATGAAATCTTTTATTTTAAAGATATTATTACGGCTTTTCAAGCTTAAAATTAGTCTTTGTCAAACGGCAATCAGATAAATTTATTAGGAACTCACCTTTCTAAAAATTTGCACTTAAGCACATTTTCGTCGCCTAGTCACCTTCATGTTTTCGAATTGATTGTTGTAACAATATTATCACTTTATTTCGTAGCTATAGTATCTATCATTCCAAATACATTCTCATTAGTTTAAAAGGATCTTCATATTTAAAAGGAGGTAAAACACATCGACCTGGCCGTCCTCGTTTTCTTTGTAGGGAATTGTAAAATATGGCAATTGAAAACTTCTTATAGATGGTAGAACAAGTTTGATGAAAGTGGTAATGTATTTAAAACATAATAGTAATATCGGCTGTTTGCTTTCGATGAAAGGTCAAGGGAACGCACAAAACCATAGAAAAGAAATGGCTGCAATTAGAAAAACAATTAATAAGTTCACACTTAATGTTACTAAAAGATTCTCCATCACAATTATAACAGAACAACTCGGTTTCAGCTGTTGATTTGCAGTTTTATTTCTAAAAAGGGAGAAGCAACAGATATTTCATTTCTCCTTATTCTAATATTGGTAAGATGGAAATTATGACGAACAGATTTCTTAATAATTTGTCGTTTTCTATGTAAATTTCTGTAAGAGTTGAAAAGGAACGAAAAAGAAGCAACCACAAGGGCTGATTTGACAGGAGCGAGATTCGAACTCGCGCCACCGTTGTGACTGGTGCCTTAAACCAGCGCCTTAGACCGCTCGGCCACCCTTCCAATGATATATTAATTATTATGGCAACGACTAACGTAGTTATACCTAAAAATATCAAGAGGTTACGATCAAAGGACCCTCAGTTTAATACTTTCTTTTATCAAAATTACTTTAATATGTTCTACGTTGTGATTTCTTGATGAAATACATCACAATGATCTTTGAACCTTAATGAAGGGTGCATTGGCACGTTCGTTTAGGTTCTTTGCATTTTTAAACATTTGTGTCCCAAATGTCCAACAAATTAAATTTAAGCGGTAGCGATGTTTTCGCATTTTGGCTGTTTTCATATTAAAGTGGAAACGTGAATTGAATGATGATATTTTATATGCCAAAGTGTATTCTATGCCAATTAATTTACCGAGTTACAGAACGATATCAATGGAACAAAACTGTTTAGAAAGGTGTCTGAGAAGCACATTCGCTATGGAATAATAATTGCCGATGTCAAATATCTAAAATTCACGTCCGAAGAAGAAGTATTACAAGAGGTTTGGTCATTCTCTATTAATAAATGTAGTTGCTTAGGAACATCTAGTTAACAAAGTTCTAATTGACAGGAGCGAGATTCGAACTCGCGCCACCGTAGTGACTGGTGCTTAAAACCAGCGCCTTGGACCGCTCGGCCATCCTGCCATATCAACTTGCTAGATTTATTTAAACGCATTGAAGTTGTCGCTATATCACCTGCAGAGTGTCAGTTATGTAATTATTTAATTCGAAATGCCGAATTCATTTGCATAGAGTATAAGTAAATATGAAATCTTTTATTTTAAAGATATCATTGCGGCTTTGTAAGCTTAAAATAAGTCTTTCCCAAACGGCAATCCGATAAAATTATTAGGAACTCACCTTTATAAAAATTTGCACTTAAGCACTTTATCGTCGCCAAGTCACCTTCATTTTTTCGAATTAATTGTTGTAACAATATTATCATTTTATTTCGTAGCTATAGTACCTATCATTCCAAATACCTGCTCATTAGTTTAAAATGATCTTCATATTTCAAAAGATGTAAAACACATCGACCTGGTCGTCCTACTTTTCTTTGTACGGAATCATAAAATATGGCAATTGAAAACTTCTTATGGAAGGTAAAGCAAGTTTGATAAAAGTGGTAATGTATTTAAAACATAGTAATAATATCGGTTGTTTGATTTCGATGAAAGGTCAAGGGATCGCACATAACCATAGAAAAGAAATGGCTGCAGTTAGAAAAACAATTAATTAATTCACACTTAATATTCCTAAAAGATTCTGCATTACAATTATAACAGAACAACTCGGTTTCAACTGTTGATTTGCAGTTTTATTTCTAAAAAGGGAGAAGTAACAGATAATTCATTTCTCCTTATTTTAATATTCGTAAGATGGAAATAGTGACGAACTGGTTTCTTATTAATTTGTCGTTTTCCTATGTAAATTTCTGAAACAAGGTCAAGAGTTTAAAAGGAACGAAAAAGAAGCAACCACAAGGTCTGCTTTGACAGGAGCGAGATTCGAACTCGCGCCACCGTAGTGACTGGTGCCTTAAACCAGCGCCTTAGACCGCTCGGCCACCCTGCCAATGATATATTAATTATTATGGCAACGACGAACGTAGTTATACCTAAAAATATCGAGAGGTTACGATCAAACGCCCCTCAGTTTAATACTTTCATTTATCAAATTACTTTAATATGTTCTATGTTATGATTTCTTGATGAAATACATCACAATGATCTTAGAACGTTAATGAAGGATACATTGGCACGTTCGTTTAGGTTCTTTGCATTTTTACACATTTGTGTCACAAATGTCCAACAAATTGAATTTAAGCGGTAGCGATGTTTTGGCATTTTGGCTGTGTTCATATTTAAGTAGTAACATGAATTGAAAGGTCATATTTGATATGCCACAGTTTATTCTGTGGCAATTAATTTACCGAGTTACAGAACGAAATCAATGCAACAAAACTGTTTAGAAAGGCGTCTGGCAAGCACATGCGCTATTGCATAGTATTTCCAAATATCAAAAACCTAAAATTCACGTGAAAAGAAGAAGAGTTACAATAGGTTTGCTCATTCTGTATAAAGAAATGTAGTTGCTTATGATTATCAAGTTAAGAAAGTTCTAATTGACAGGCGCGAGATTCGAACTCGCGCCACCGTAGTGACTGGTGCCTAAAACCAGCGCCTTGGACCGCTCGGCCATCCTGCCATATCAACTTGCTAGATTTATTTAAACGCACTGAAGTTGTCGCTATATCACCTGCAGAGTGTCAGTTATGTAATTATTTAATTCGAAATGCCGAATTCATTTGCATAGAGTATATGTAAATATGAAATCTTTTATTTTAAAGATATCATTGCGGCTTTGTAAGCTTAAAATAAGTCTTTCCCAAACGGCAATCCGATAAAATTATTAGGAACTCACCTTTATAAAAATTTGCACTTAGGCACTTTATCGTCGCCAAGTCACCTTCATTTTTTCGAATTAATTGTTGTAACAATATTATCATTTTATTTCGTAGCTATAGTACCTATCATTCCAAATACCTGCTCATTAATTTAAAATGATCTTCATATTTCAAAAGATGTAAAACACATCGACCTGGTCGTCCTACTTTTCTTTGTACGGAATCATAAAATATGGCAATTGAAAACTTCTTATGGAAGGTAAAGCAAGTTTGATAAAAGTGGTAATGTATTTAAAACATAGTAATAATATCGGTTGTTTGATTTCGATGAAAGGTCAAGGGAACGCACATAACCATAGAAAAGAAATGGCTGCAGTTAGAAAAACAATTAATTAATTCACACTTAATATTCCTAAAAGATTCTGCATTACAATTATAACAGAACAACTCGGTTTCAGCTGTTGATTTGCAGTTTTATTTCTAAAAAGGGAGAAGCAACAGATAATTCATTTCTCCTTAATTTAATGTTCGTAAGATGGAAATTAAGACAAACTGATTTCTTATTATTTTGTCGATTTCCTAGGTAAATTTTTGAAACAAGGTCAAGAGTTGAAAAGGAACGAAAAAGAAGCAACAACAAGGGCTGCTTTTACAGGAGCGAGAATCGAACTCGCGCCACCGTATTGACTGGTGCCTAAAACCAGCGCCTTGGACCGCTCGGCCATCCTGCCATATCAACTTGCTACATTTATTTAAACACACTGAAGTTGTCGCTATATCACCTGCAGAGTGTCAGTTACGTAATTATTCAATTCGAAATGCCGAATTCATTTGCATAGAGTATATGTAAATATGAAATCTTTTATTTTAAAGATATTATTACGGCTTTTCAAGCTTAAAATTAGTCTTTGTCAAACGGCAATCAGATAAATTTATTAGGAACTCACCTTTCTAAAAATTTGCACTTAAGCACATTTTCGTCGCCTAGTCACCTTCATGTTTTCGAATTGATTGTTGTAACAATATTATCACTTTATTTCGTAGCTATAGTATCTATCATTCCAAATACATTCTCATTAGTTTAAAAGGATCTTCATATTTAAAAGGAGGTAAAACACATCGACCTGGCCGTCCTCGTTTTCTTTGTAGGGAATTGTAAAATATGGCAATTGAAAACTTCTTATAGATGGTAGAACAAGTTTGATGAAAGTGGTAATGTATTTAAAACATAATAGTAATATCGGCTGTTTGCTTTCGATGAAAGGTCAAGGGAACGCACAAAACCATAGAAAAGAAATGGCTGCAATTAGAAAAACAATTAATAAGTTCACACTTAATGTTACTAAAAGATTCTCCATCACAATTATAACAGAACAACTCGGTTTCAGCTGTTGATTTGCAGTTTTATTTCTAAAAAGGGAGAAGCAACAGATATTTCATTTCTCCTTATTCTAATATTGGTAAGATGGAAATTATGACGAACAGATTTCTTAATAATTTGTCGTTTTCTATGTAAATTTCTGTAAGAGTTGAAAAGGAACGAAAAAGAAGCAACCACAAGGTCTGCTTTGACAGGAGCGAGATTCGAACTCGCGCCACCGTAGTGACTGGTGCCTTAAACCAGCGCCTTAGACCGCTCGGCCACCCTTCCAATGATATATTAATTATTATGGCAACGACTAACGTAGTTATACCTAAAAATATCAAGAGGTTACGATCAAAGGCCCCTCAGTTTAATACTTTCTTTTATCAAAATTACTTTAATATGTTCTATGTTGTGATTTCTTGATGAAATACATCACAATGATCTTTGAACCTTAATGAAGGGTGCATTGGCACGTTCGTTTAAGTTCTTTGCATTTTTAAACATTTGTGTCCCAAATGTCCAACAAATTAAATTTAAGCGGTAGCGATGTTTTGGCATTTTGGCTGTTTTCATATTAAAGTGGAAACGTGAATTGAATGATGATATTTTATATGCCAAAGTGTATTCTATGCCAATTAATTTACCGAGTTACAGAACGAAATCAATGCAACAAAACTGTTTAGAAAGGTGTCTGAGAAGCACATTCGCTATGGAATAATAATTGCCGATGTCAAAGATCTAAAATTCACGTCCGAAGAAGAAGTATTACAAGAGGTTTGGTCATTCTCTATTAATAAATGTAGTTGCTTAGGAACATCTAGTTAACAAAGTTCTAATTGACAGGAGCGAGATTCGAACTCGCGCCACCGTAGTGACTGGTGCCTAAAACCAGCGCCTTGGACCGCTCGGCCATCCTGCCATATCAACTTGCTAGATTTATTTAAACGCACTGAAGTTGTCGCTATATCACCTGCAGAGTGTCAGTTATGTAATTATTTAATTCGAAATGCCGAATTCATTTGCATAGAGTATATGTAAATATGAAATCTTTTATTTTAAAGATATCATTGCGGCTTTGTAAGCTTAAAATAAGTCTTTCCCAAACGGTAATCCGATAAAATTATTAGGAACTCACCTTTATAAAAATTTGCACTTAAGCACTTTATCGTCGCCAAGTCACCTTCATTTTTTCGAATTAATTGTTGTAACAATATTATCATTTTATTTCGTAGCTATAGTACCTATCATTCCAAATACCTGCTCATTAGTTTAAAATGATCTTCATATTTCAAAAGAAGTAAAACACATCGACCTGGTCGTCCTACTTTTCTTTGTACGGAATCATAAAATATGGCAATTGAAAACTTCTTATGGAAGGTAAAGCAAGTTTGATAAAAGTGGTAATGTATTTAAAACATAGTAATAATATCGGTTGTTTGATTTCGATGAAAGGTCAAGGGAACGCACATAACCATAGAAAAGAAATGGCTGCAGTTAGAAAAACAATTAATTAATTCACACTTAATATTCCTAAAAGATTCTGCATTACAATTATAACAGAACAACTCGGTTTCAGCTGTTGATTTGCAGTTTTATTTCTAAAAAGGGAGGAGCAACAGATAATTCATTTCTCCTTTTTTTGATATTCGTAAGATTGAAATAGTGACGAACTGATTTCTTATTTATTTGTCGTTTTCTATGTAAATTTCTGCAAGAGTTGAAAAGGAACGAAAAAGAAGGAACCACAAGGGCTGCTTTGACAGAGGCGAGATTCGAACTCGCGCCACCGTAGTGACTGGTGCCTTAAACCAGCGCCTTAGACCGCTCGGCCACCCAGCCAATGGAATATAAATTATTATGGCAACGACTAACGTAGTTATACCTAAAAATATCGAGAGGTTACGATCAAACGCCCCTCAGTTTAATACTTTCTTTTATCAAATTACTTTAATATGTTCTACGTTGTGATTGCTTGATGAAATACATCACAATGATCTTATAACCTTAATGAAGGATACATTGGTACGTTCGTTTAGGTTTTTCGCCTTTTTAAACATTTGTGTCCCAAATGTCCAACTAAATGAATTTAAGCCGTAGCGATGTTTTCGCATTTTGTCTGTTTTCAAATTAAGGTGGAAACATGAATTGAAAAATGATATTTCATATGCCACAGTTTATTCTATGCCAATTAATTTACCGAGTTACAGAACGAAATCCATACAACAAAACTGTTTAGAAAGGCGTCTGGCAAGCACATGCGCTATTGCATAGTATTTCCAAATATCAAAAACCTAAATGTCACGTAAAAAAAGAAGAGTTACAATAGGTTTGCTCATTCTGTATAAATAAATGTAGTCGCTTATGATTATAGAGTTAAGAAAGTTCTAATTGACAGGCGCGAGATTCGAACTCGCGCCACCGTAGTGACTGGTGCCTAAAACCAGCGCCTTGGACCGCTCGGCCATCCTGCCATATCAACTTGCTAGATTTATTTAAACGCACTGAAGTTGTCGCTATATCACCTGCAGAGTGTAAGTTACGTAAATATTTAATTCGAAATGCCGAATTCATTTGCATAGAGTATATGTAAATATGAAATCTTTTATTTTAAAGATATTATTACGGCTTTTCAACCTTAAACTTAGTCTTTCTCAAACGGAAATCAGATAAAATTATTAGGAATTCACTTTTCTAAAAATTTGCACTTAAGCACATTATCGTCGCCTAGTCACCTTCATGTTTTCGAATTGATTGTTGTAACAATATTATCACTTTATTTCGTAACTATAGTATCTATCATTCCAAATACATTCTCATTAGTTTAAAAGGATCTTCATATTCAAAAGGAGGAAAAGCACATCGAACGGGCCGTCCTAGTTTTCTTTGTAGGGAATCATAAAATATGGCAATTGAAAACTTCTTATAGAAGGTAAAGCAAGTTTGATAAAAGTGGTAATGTATTTAAAACGTAATGATAATATCGGTTGTTTGATTTCGATGAAAGGTCAAGGGACCGCTCATAACCATAGAAAAGAAATGGTTGCAGTTAGAAAAACAATTAATTAATTCACATTTAATGTTCCTAAAAGATTCTGCATCACAATTATAACAGAACAACTCGGTTTCAGCTGTTGATTTGCAGTTTTATTTCTAAAAAGGGAGAAGCAACAGATAATTCATTTCTCCTTAATTTAATGTTCGTAAGATGGAAATTAAGACAAACTGATTTCTTATTATTTTGTCGATTTCCTAGGTAAATTTTTGAAACAAGGTCAAGAGTTGAAAAGGAACGAAAAAGAAGCAACAACAAGGGCTGCTTTTACAGGAGCGAGAATCGAACTCGCGCCACCGTATTGACTGGTGCCTAAAACCAGCGCATTGGAGCGCTCGGCCATCCTGCCATATCAACTTGCTACATTTATTTAAACACACTGAAGTTGTCGCTATATCACCTGCAGAGTGTAAGTTACGTAATTATTCAATTCGAAATGCCGAATTCATTTGCATAGAGTATATGTAAATATGAAATCTTTTATTTTAAAGATATTATTACGGCTTTTCAAGCTTAAAATTAGTCTTTGTCAAACGGCAATCAGATAAATTTATTAGGAACTCACCTTTCTAAAAATTTGCACTTAAGCACATTTTCGTCGCCTAGCCACCTTCATGTTTTCGAATTGATTGTTGTAACATCATTATCACTTTATTTCGTAGCTATAGTATCTATCATTCCAAATACATTCTCATTAGTTTAAAAGGATCTTCATATTTAAAAGGAGGTAAAACACATCGACCTGGCCGTCCTCGTTTTCTTTGTAGGGAATTGTAAAATATGGCAATTGAAAACTTCTTATAGATGGTAGAACAAGTTTAATGAAAGTGGTAATGTATTTAAAACATAATAGTAATATCGGCTGTTTGCTTTCGATGAAAGGTCAAGGGAACGCACAAAACCATAGAAAAGAATAGGCTGCAATTAGAAAAACAATTAATTAGTTCACACTTAATGTTACTAAAAGATTCTCCATCACAATTATAACAGAACAACTCGGTTTCAGCTGTTGATTTGCAGTTTTATTTCTAAAAAGGGAGAAGCAACAGATATTTCTTTTCTCCTTATTCTAATATTGGTAAGATGGAAATTATGACGAACAGATTTCTTAATAATTTGTCGATTTCCCATATAAATTTCTGAAACAAGGTCAAAAGTTGAAAAGGAACGAAAAAGAAGCAACCACAAGGGCTGCTTTGACAGGAGCGAGATTCGAACTCGCGCCACCGTAGTGACTGGTGCCTTAAACCAGCGCCTTAGACCGCTCGGCCACCCTGCCAATGATATATTAATTATTATGGCGACGACTAACGTAGTTATACCTAAAAATATCAAGAGGTTACGATCAAAGGCCCCTCAGTTTAATACTTTCTTTTATCAAAATTACTTTAATATGTTCTACGTTGTGATTTCTTGATGAAATACATCACAATGATCTTTGAACCTTAATGAAGGGTGCATTGGCACGTTCGTTTAAGTTCTTTGCATTTTTAAACATTTGTGTCCCAAATGTCCAACAAATTAAATTTAAGCGGTAGCGATGTTTTCGCATTTTGGCTGTTTTCATATTAAAGTGGAAACGTGAATTGAATGATGATATTTTATATGCCAAAGTGTATTCTATGCCAATTAATTTACCGAGTTACAGAACGAAATCAATGCAACAAAACTGTTTAGAAAGGTGTCTGAGAAGCACATTCGCTATGGAATAATAATTGCCGATGTCAAAGATCTAAAATTCACGTCCGAAGAAGAAGTATTACAAGAGGTTTGGTCATTCTCTATTAATAAATGTAGTTGCTTAGGAACATCTAGTTAACAAAGTTCTAATTGACAGGAGCGAGATTCGAACTCGCGCCACCGTAGTGACTGGTGCCTAAAACCAGCGCCTTGGACCGCTCGGCCATCCTGCCATATCAACTTGCTAGATTTATTTAAACGCACTGAAGTTGTCGCTATATCACCTGCAGAGTGTCAGTTATGTAATTATTTAATTCGAAATGCCGAATTCATTTGCATAGAGTATATGTAAATATGAAATCTTTTATTTTAAAGATATCATTGCGGCTTTGTAAGCTTAAAATAAGTCTTTCCCAAACGACAATCCGATAAAATTATTAGGAACTCACCTTTATAAAAATTTGCACTTAAGCATTTTATCGTCGCCAAGTCACCTTCATTTTTTCGAATTAATTGTTGTAACAATATTATCATTTTATTTCGTAGCTATAGTACCTATCATTCCAAATACCTGCTCATTAATTTAAAATGATCTTCATATTTCAAAAGATGTAAAACACATCGACCTGGTCGTCCTACTTTTCTTTGTACGGAATCATAAAATATGGCAATTGAAAACTTCTTATGGAAGGTAAAGCAAGTTTGATAAAAGTGGTAATGTATTTAAAACATAGTAATAATATCGGTTGTTTGATTTCGATGAAAGGTCAAGGGAACGCACATAACCATAGAAAAGAAATGGCTGCAGTTAGAAAAACAATTAATTAATTCACACTTAATATTCCTAAAAGATTCTGCATTACAATTATAACAGAACAACTCGGTTTCAGCTGTTGATTTGCAGTTTTATTTCTAAAAAGGGAGAAGCAACAGATAATTCATTTCTCCTTAATTTAATGTTCGTAAGATGGAAATTAAGACAAACTGATTTCTTATTATTTTGTCGATTTCCTAGGTAAATTTTTGAAACAAGGTCAAGAGTTGAAAAGGAACGAAAAAGAAGCAACAACAAGGGCTGCTTTTACAGGAGCGAGAATCGAACTCGCGCCACCGTATTGACTGGTGCCTTAAACCAGCGCCTTGGACCGCTCGGCCATCCTGCCATATCAACTTGCTACATTTATTTAAACACACTGAAGTTGTCGCTATATCACCTGCAGAGTGTCAGTTACGTAATTATTCAATTCGAAATGCCGAATTCATTTGCATAGAGTATATGTAAATATGAAATCTTTTATTTTAAAGATATTATTACGGCTTTTCAAGCTTAAAATTAGTCTTTGTCAAACGGCAATCAGATAAATTTATTAGGAACTCACCTTTCTAAAAATTTGCACTTAAGCACATTTTCGTCGCCTAGTCACCTTCATGTTTTCGAATTGATTGTTGTAACAATATTATCACTTTATTTCGTAGCTATAGTATCTATCATTCCAAATACATTCTCATTAGTTTAAAAGGATCTTCATATTTAAAAGGAGGTAAAACACATCGACCTGGCCGTCCTCGTTTTCTTTGTAGGGAATTGTAAAATATGGCAATTGAAAACTTCTTATAGATGGTAGAACAAGTTTGATGAAAGTGGTAATGTATTTAAAACATAATAGTAATATCGGCTGTTTGCTTTCGATGAAAGGTCAAGGGAACGCACAAAACCATAGAAAAGAAATGGCTGCAATTAGAAAAACAATTAATAAGTTCACACTTAATGTTACTAAAAGATTCTCCATCACAATTATAACAGAACAACTCGGTTTCAGCTGTTGATTTGCAGTTTTATTTCTAAAAAGGGAGAAGCAACAGATATTTCATTTCTCCTTATTCTAATATTGGTAAGATGGAAATTATGACGAACAGATTTCTTAATAATTTGTCGTTTTCTATGTAAATTTCTGTAAGAGTTGAAAAGGAACGAAAAAGAAGCAACCACAAGGGCTGATTTGACAGGAGCGAGATTCGAACTCGCGCCACCGTTGTGACTGGTGCCTTAAACCAGCGCCTTAGACCGCTCGGCCACCCTTCCAATGATATATTAATTATTATGGCAACGACTAACGTAGTTATACCTAAAAATATCAAGAGGTTACGATCAAAGGCCCCTCAGTTTAATACTTTCTTTTATCAAAATTACTTTAATATGTTCTACGTTGTGATTTCTTGATGAAATACATCACAATGATCTTTGAACCTTAATGAAGGGTGCATTGGCACGTTCGTTTAGGTTCTTTGCATTTTTAAACATTTGTGTCCCAAATGTCCAACAAATTAAATTTAAGCGGTAGCGATGTTTTCGCATTTTGGCTGTTTTCATATTAAAGTGGAAACGTGAATTGAATGATGATATTTTATATGCCAAAGTGTATTCTATGCCAATTAATTTACCGAGTTACAGAACGATATCAATGCAACAAAACTGTTTAGAAAGGTGTCTGAGAAGCACATTCGCTATGGAATAATAATTGCCGATGTCAAATATCTAAAATTCACGTCCGAAGAAGAAGTATTACAAGAGGTTTGGTCATTCTCTATTAATAAATGTAGTTGCTTAGGAACATCTAGTTAACAAAGTTCTAATTGACAGGAGCGAGATTCGAACTCGCGCCACCGTAGTGACTGGTGCCTAAAACCAGCGCCTTGGACAGCTCGGCCATCCTGCCATATCAACTTGCTAGATTTATTTAAACGCACTGAAGTTGTCGCTATATCACCTGCAGAGTGTCAGTTATGTAATTATTTAATTCGAAATGCCGAATTCATTTGCATAGAGTATAAGTAAATATGAAATCTTTTATTTTAAAGATATCATTGCGGCTTTGTAAGCTTAAAATAAGTCTTTCCCAAACGGCAATCCGATAAAATTATTAGGAACTCACCTTTATAAAAATTTGCACTTAAGCACTTTATCGTCGCCAAGTCACCTTCATTTTTTCGAATTAATTGTTGTAACAATATTATCATTTTATTTCGTAGCTATAGTACCTATCATTCCAAATACCTGCTCATTAGTTTAAAATGATCTTCATATTTCAAAAGATGTAAAACACATCGACCTGGTCGTCCTACTTTTCTTTGTACGGAATCATAAAATATGGCAATTGAAAACTTCTTATGGAAGGTAAAGCAAGTTTGATAAAAGTGGTAATGTATTTAAAACATAGTAATAATATCGGTTGTTTGATTTCGATGAAAGGTCAAGGGAACGCACATAACCATAGAAAAGAAATGGCTGCAGTTAGAAAAACAATTAATTAATTCACACTTAATATTCCTAAAAGATTCTGCATTACAATTATAACAGAACAACTCGGTTTCAACTGTTGATTTGCAGTTTTATTTCTAAAAAGGGAGAAGTAACAGATAATTCATTTCTCCTTATTTTAATATTCGTAAGATGGAAATAGTGACGAACTGGTTTCTTATTAATTTGTCGTTTTCCTATGTAAATTTCTGAAACAAGGTCAAGAGTTTAAAAGGAACGAAAAAGAAGCAACCACAAGGTCTGCTTTGACAGGAGCGAGATTCGAACTCGCGCCACCGTAGTGACTGGTGCCTTAAACCAGCGCCTTAGACCGCTCGGCCACCCTGCCAATGATATATTAATTATTATGGCAACGACTAACGTAGTTATACCTAAAAATATCGAGAGGTTACGATCAAACGCCCCTCAGTTTAATACTTTCATTTATCAAATTACTTTAATATGTTCTATGTTATGATTTCTTGATGAAATACATCACAATGATCTTAGAACGTTAATGAAGGATACATTGGCACGTTCGTTTAGGTTCTTTGCATTTTTACACATTTGTGTCACAAATGTCCAACAAATTGAATTTAAGCGGTAGCGATGTTTTGGCATTTTGGCTGTGTTCATATTTAAGTAGTAACATGAATTGAAAGGTCATATTTGATATGCCACAGTTTATTCTGTGGCAATTAATTTACCGAGTTACAGAACGAAATCAATGCAACAAAACTGTTTAGAAAGGCGTCTGGCAAGCACATGCGCTATTGCATAGTATTTCCAAATATCAAAAACCTAAAATTCACGTAAAAAGAAGAAGAGTTACAATAGGTTTGCTCATTCTGTATAAATAAATGTAGTTGCTTATGATTATCAAGTTAAGAAAGTTCTAATTGACAGGCGCGAGATTCGAACTCGCGCCACCGTAGTGACTGGTGCCTAAAACCAGCGCCTTGGACCGCTCGGCCATCCTGCCATATCAACTTGCTAGATTTATTTAAACGCACTGAAGTTGTCGCTATATCACCTGCAGAGTGTAAGTTACGTAAATATTTAATTCCAAATGCCGAATTCATTTGCATAGAGTATATGTAAATATGAAATCTTTTATTTTAAAGATATTATTACGGCTTTTCAACCTTAAACTTAGTCTTTGTCAAACGGAAATAAGATACATTTATTAGGAATTCACTTTTCTAAACATTTGCACTTAAGCACATTATCGTCACCTAGTCAGCTTCATGTTTTCGAATTGATTGTTGTAACAATATTATCACTTTATTTCGTAACTATAGTATCTATCATTCCAAATACATTCTCATTAGTTTAAAAGGATCTTCATATTCAAAAGGAGGTAAAGCACATCGAACGGGCCGTCCTAGTTTTCTTTGTAGGGAATCATAAAATATGGCAATTGAAAACTTCTTATAGAAGGTAGAGCAAGTTTGATAAAAGTGGTAATGTATTTAAAACGTAATGATAATATCGGTTGTTTGATTTCGATGAAAGGTCAAGGGAACGCACATAACCATAGAAAAGAAATGGCTGCAGTTAGAAAAACAATTAATTAATTCACACTTAATATTCCTAAAAGATTCTGCATTACAATTATAACAGAACAACTCGGTTTCAGCTGTTGATTTGCAGTTTTATTTCTAAAAAGGGAGAAGCAACAGATAATTCATTTTTCCTTATTTTAATGTTCGTAAGATGGAAATTAAGACAAACTGATTTCTTATTATTTTGTCGATTTCCTAGGTAAATTTTTGAAACAAGGTCAAGAGTTGAAAAGGAACGAAAAAGAAGCAACAACAAGGGCTGCTTTTACAGGAGCGAGAATCGAACTCGCGCCACCGTATTGACTGGTGCCTAAAACCAGCGCCTTGGACCGCTCGGCCATCCTGCCATATCAACTTGCTACATTTATTTAAACACACTGAAGTTGTCGCTATATCACCTGCAGAGTGTCAGTTACGTAATTATTCAATTCGAAATGCCGAATTCATTTGCATAGAGTATATGTAAATATGAAATCTTTTATTTTAAAGATATTATTACGGCTTTTCAAGCTTAAAATTAGTCTTTGTCAAACGGCAATCAGATAAATTTATTAGGAACTCACCTTTCTAAAAATTTGCACTTAAGCACATTTTCGTCGCCTAGTCACCTTCATGTTTTCGAATTGATTGTTGTAACAATATTATCACTTTATTTCGTAGCTATAGTATCTATCATTCCAAATACATTCTCATTAGTTTAAAAGGATCTTCATATTTAAAAGGAGGTAAAACACATCGACCTGGCCGTCCTCGTTTTCTTTGTAGGGAATTGTAAAATATGGCAATTGAAAACTTCTTATAGATGGTAGAAGCAAGTTTGATGAAAGTGGTAATGTATTTAAAACATAATAGTAATATCGGCTGTTTGCTTTCGATGAAAGGTCAAGGGAACGCACAAAACCATAGAAAAGAAATGGCTGCAATTAGAAAAACAATTAATAAGTTCACACTTAATGTTACTAAAAGATTCTCTATCACAATTATAACAGAACAACTCGGTTTCAGCTGTTGATTTGCAGTTTTATTTCTAAAAAGGGAGAAGCAACAGATATTTCATTTCTCCTTATTCTAATATTGGTAAGATGGAAATTATGACGAACAGATTTCTTAATAATTTGTCGTTTTCTATGTAAATTTCTGTAAGAGTTGAAAAGGAACGAAAAAGAAGCAACCACAAGGGCTGCTTTGACAGGAGCGAGATTCGAACTCGCGCCACCGTAGTGACTGGTGCCTTAAACCAGCGCCTTAGACCGCTCGGCCACCCTGCCAATGATATATTAATTATTATGGCAACGACTAACGTAGTTATACCTAAAAATATCAAGAGGTTACGATCAAAGGCCCCTCAGTTTAATACTTTCTTTTATCAAAATTACTTTAATATGTTCTATGTTGTGATTTCTTGATGAAATACATCACAATGATCTTTGAACCTTAATGAAGGGTGCATTGGCACGTTCGTTTAAGTTCTTTGCATTTTTAAACATTTCTGTCCCAAATGTCCAACAAATTAAATTTAAGCGGTAGCGATGTTTTGGCATTTTGGCTGTTTTCATATTAAAGTGGAAACGTGAATTGAATGATGATATTTTATATGCCAAAGTGTATTCTATGCCAATTAATTTACCGAGTTACAGAACGAAATCAATGCAACAAAACTGTTTAGAAAGGTGTCTGAGAAGCACATTCGCTATGGAATAATAATTGCCGATGTCAAAGATCTAAAATTCACGTCCGAAGAAGAAGTATTACAAGAGGTTTGGTCATTCTCTATTAATAAATGTAGTTGCTTAGGAACATCTAGTTAACAAAGTTCTAATTGACAGGAGCGAGATTCGAACTCGCGCCACCGTAGTGACTGGTGCCTAAAACCAGCGCCTTGGACCGCTCGGCCATCCTGCCATATCAACTTGCTAGATTTATTTAAACGCACTGAAGTTGTCGCTATATCACCTGCAGAGTGTCAGTTATGTAATTATTTAATTCGAAATGCCGAATTCATTTGCATAGAGTATATGTAAATATGAAATCTTTTATTTTAAAGATATCATTGCGGCTTTGTAAGCTGAAAATAAGTCTTTCCCAAACGGCAATCCGATAAAATTATTAGGAACTCACCTTTATAAAAATTTGCACTTAAGCACTTTATCGTCGCCAAGTCACCTTCATTTTTTCGAATTAATTGTTGTAACAATATTATCATTTTATTTCGTAGCTATAGTACCTATCATTCCAAATACCTGCTCATTAATTTAAAATGATCTTCATATTTCAAAAGATGTAAAACACATCGACCTGGTCGTCCTACTTTTCATTGTGCGGAATCATAAAATATGGCAATTGAAAACTTCTTATGGAAGGTAAAGCAAGTTTGATAAAAGTGGTAATGTATTTAAAACATAGTAATAATATCGGTTGTTTGATTTCGATGAAAGGTCAAGGGAACGCACATAACCATAGAAAAGAAATGGCTGCAGTTAGAAAAACAATTAATTAATTCACACTTAATATTCCTAAAAGATTCTGCATTACAATTATAACAGAACAACTCGGTTTCAGCTGTTGATTTGCAGTTTTATTTCTAAAAAGGGAGGAGCAACAGATAATTCATTTCTCCTTTTTTTGATATTCGTAAGATTGAAAGAGTGACGAACTGATTTCTTATTTATTTGTCGTTTTCTATGTAAATTTCTGCAAGAGTTGAAAAGGAACGAAAAAGAAGGAACCACAAGGGCTGCTTTGACAGAGGCGAGATTCGAACTCGCGCCACCGTAGTGACTGGTGCCTTAAACCAGCGCCTTAGACCGCTCGGCCACCCAGCCAATGGAATATAAATTATTATGGCAACGACTAACGTAGTTATACCTAAAAATATCGAGAGGTTACGATCAAACGCCCCTCAGTTTAATACTTTCTTTTATCAAATTACTTTAATATGTTCTACGTTGTGATTTCTTGATGAAATACATCACAATGATCTTATAACCTTAATGAAGGATACATTGGTACGTTCGTTTAGGTTCTTTCGCCTTTTTAAACATTTGTGTCCCAAATGTCCAACAAATTGAATTTAAGCGGTAGCGATGTTTTGGCATTTTGGCTGTGTTCATATTTAAGTAGTAACATGAATTGAAAGGTCATATTTGATATGCCACAGTTTATTCTGTGGCAATTAATTTACCGAGTTACAGAACGAAATCAATGCAACAAAACTGTTTAGAAAGGCGTCTGGCAAGCACATGCGCTATTGCATAGTATTTCCAAATATCAAAAACCTAAATTCACGTAAAAAGAAGAAGAGTTACAATAGGTTTGCTCATTCTGTATAAATAAATGTAGTTGCTTATGATTATCAAGTTAAGAAAGTTCTAATTGACAGGCGCGAGATTCGAACTCGCGCCACCGTAGTGACTGGTGCCTAAAACCAGCGCCTTGGACCGCTCGGCCATCCTGCCATATCAACTTGCTAGATTTATTTAAACGCACTGAAGTTGTCGCTATATCACCTGCAGAGTGTAAGTTACGTAAATATTTAATTCCAAATGCCGAATTCATTTGCATAGAGTATATGTAAATATGAAATCTTTTATTTTAAAGATATTATTACGGCTTTTCAACCTTAAACTTAGTCTTTGTCAAACGGAAATAAGATACATTTATTAGGAATTCACTTTTCTAAACATTTGCACTTAAGCACATTATCGTCACCTAGTCAGCTTCATGTTTTCGAATTGATTGTTGTAACAATATTATCACTTTATTTCGTAACTATAGTATCTATCATTCCAAATACATTCTCATTAGTTTAAAAGGATCTTCATATTCAAAAGGAGGTAAAGCACATCGAACGGGCCGTCCTAGTTTTCTTTGTAGGGAATCATAAAATATGGCAATTGAAAACTTCTTATAGAAGGTAGAGCAAGTTTGATAAAAGTGGTAATGTATTTAAAACGTAATGATAATATCGGTTGTTTGATTTCGATGAAAGGTCAAGGGACCGCTCATAACCATAAAAAAGAAATGGTTGCAGTTAGAAAAACAATTAATTAATTCACATTTAATGTTCCTAAAAGATTCTGCATCACAATTATAACAGAACAACTCGGTTTCAGCTGTTGATTTGCAGTTTTATTTCTAAAAAGGGAGAAGCAACAGATATTTCATTTCTCCTTATTTTAATATTGGTAAGATGGAAATTATGACGAACAGATTTTTTAATAATTTGTCGATTTCCTATATAAATTTCTGAAAACAAGGTCAAAAGTTCAAAAGGAACGAAAAAGAAGCAACCACAAGGGCTGCTTTGACAGGAGCGAGATTCGAACTCGCGCCACCGTAGTGACTGGTGCCTTAAACCAGCGCCTTAGACCGCTCGGCCACCCTGCCAATGATATATTAATTATTATGGCAACGACTAACGTAGTTATACCTAAAAATATCAAGAGGTTACGATCAAAGGCCCCTCAGTTTAATACTTTCTTTTATCAAAATTACTTTAATATGTTCTACGTTGTGATTTCTTGATGAAATACATCACAATGATCTTTGAACCTTAATGAAGGGTGCATTGGCACGTTCGTTTAAGTTCTTTGCATTTTTACACATTTGTGTTACAAATGTCCAACAAATTAAATTTAAGCGGTAGCGATGTTTTCGCATTTTGGCTGTTTTCATATTAAAGTGGAAACGTGAATTGAATGATGATATTTTATATGCCAAAGTGTATTCTATGCCAATTAATTTACCGAGTTACAGAACGAAATCAATGCAACAAAACTGTTTAGAAAGGTGTCTGAGAAGCACATTCGCTATGGAATAATAATTGCCGATGTCAAAGATCTAAAATTCACGTCCGAAGAAGAAGTATTACAAGAGGTTTGGTCATTCTCTATTAATAAATGTAGTTGCTTAGGAACATCTAGTTAACAAAGTTCTAATTGACAGGAGCGAGATTCGAACTCGCGCCACCGTAGTGACTGGTGCCTAAAACCAGCGCCTTGGACCGCTCGGCCATCCTGCCATATCAACTTGCTAGATTTATTTAAACGCACTGAAGTTGTCGCTATATCACCTGCAGAGTGTCAGTTATGTAATTATTTAATTCGAAATGCCGAATTCATTTGCATAGAGTATATGTAAATATGAAATCTTTTATTTTAAAGATATCATTGCGGCTTTGTAAGCTTAAAATATGTCTTTCCCAAACGGCAATCCGATAAAATTATTAGGAACTCACCTTTATAAAAATTTGCACTTAAGCACTTTATCGTCGCCAAGTCACCTTCATTTTTTCGAATTAATTGTTGTAACAATATTATCATTTTATTTCGTAGCTATAGTACCTATCATTCCAAATACCTGCTCATTAGTTTAAAATGATCTTCATATTTCAAAAGATGTAAAACACATCGACCTGGTCGTCCTACTTTTCTTTGTACGGAATCATAAAATATGGCAATTGAAAACTTCTAATGGAAGGTAAAGCAAGTTTGATAAAAGTGGTAATGTATTTAAAACATAGTAATAATATCGGTTGTTTGATTTCGATGAAAGGTCAAGGGAACGCACATAACCATAGAAAAGAAATGGCTGCAGTTAGAAAAACAATTAATTAATTCACACTTAATATTCCTAAAAGATTCTGCATTACAATTATAACAGAACAACTCGGTTTCAACTGTTGATTTGCAGTTTTATTTCTAAAAAGGGAGAAGTAACAGATAATTCATTTCTCCTTATTTTAATATTCGTAAGATGGAAATAGTGACGAACTGGTTTCTTATTAATTTGTCGTTTTCCTATGTAAATTTCTGTAAGAGTTGAAAAGGAACGAAAAAGTAGCAACCACAATGGCTGCTTTGACAGAGGCGAGATTCGAACTCGCGCCACCGTAGTGACTGGTGCCTTAAACCAGCGCCTTAGACCGCTCGGCCACCCTGTCAATGGAATATTATTTATTATGGCAACGACTAACGTAGTTATACCTAAAAATATCGAGAGGTTACAATCAAACGCCCCTCAGTTTAATACTTTCATTTATCAAATTACTTTAATATGTTCTATGTTATGATTTCTTGATGAATTACATCACAATGATCTTAGAACGTTAATGAAGGATACATTGGCACGTTCGTTTAGGTTCTTTGCATTTTTACACATTTGTGTCACAAATGTCCAACAAATTGAATTTAAGCGGTAGCGATGTTTTGGCATTTTGGCTGTGTTCATATTTAAGTAGTAACATGAATTGAAAGGTCATATTTGATATGCCACAGTTTATTCTGTGGCAATTAATTTACCGAGTTACAGAACGAAATCAATGCAACAAAACTGTTTAGAAAGTGGTCTGGGAAGCACATGCGCTATGGCATAATAATTGCCGATGTCAAAGATCTAAAATTCACGTCAGAAGAAGAAGTGTTACAAGAGGTTTGGTCATTCTCTATTAATAAATGTAGTAGCTTAGGAACATCTAATTTACAAAGTTCTAATTGACAGGAGCGAGATTCGAACTGGCGCCACTGTAGTGACTGGTGCCTAGAACCAGCGCCTTGGACCGCTCGGCCATCCTGCCATATCAACTTGCTAGATTTATTTAAACGCACTGAAGTTGTCGCTATATCACCTGCAGAGTGTCAGTTATCTAATTATTTAATTCGAGCTGCCGAATTCATTTGCATAGAGTATATGTAAATATTAAATGTTTCATTTTAAAAATATTATTACACCTTTTTAAGCTTAAAATTAGTCTTTGTCAAACGGCAATCCGATAAAATTGTTAGGAACTCACCTTTTTAAAAATTTTCACTTAAGCACATTATCGTCGCCTTGTCGTCTAAATTTTTTGAATTTATTGTTATAACAATATTATCACTTTATTTCTTAGCTATAGTACCTATCATTCCAAATACCTGCTAATTAGTTTAAAATGATCTTCATATTTCAAAAGAGGTAAAACACATCAACCTGGTCGTCTTACTTTTCTTTGTACGGATTCATAAAATATGGCAATTGAAAACTTCTTATGGAAGGTAAAGCAAGTTTGATAAAAGTAGTAATGTATTTAAAACATAATAATAATATCGGTTGTTTGATTTCGATGAAAGGTCAAGGGAACGCACAGAATCATAGAAAAGAAATGGCTACAATGAGAAAAAACAATTAATTAATTCACACTTGATGTCCCTAAAAGATTCTGCATTACAATTATAACAGACCAACTCGGTTTCAACTGTTGATTTGCAGTTTTATTTCTAATAAGGGAGGAGCAACAGATAATTCATTTCTCCTTTTTTTGATATTCGTAAGATTGAAATAGTGACGAACTGATTTCTTATTTATTTGTCGTTTTCTATGTAAATTTCTGCAAGAGTTGAAAAGGAACGAAAAAGAAGGAACCACAATGGCTGCTTTGACAGAGGCGAGATTCGAACTCGCGCCACCGTAGTGACTGGTGCCTTAAACCAGCGCCTTAGACCGCTCGGCCACCCTGTCACTGGAATATTAATTATTATGGCAACGACTAACGTAGTTATACCTAAAAATATCGAGAGGTTACGATCAAACGCCCCTCAGTTTAATACTTTCATTTATCAAATTACTTTAATATGTTCTATGTTACGATTTCTTGATGAATTACATCACAATGATCTTAGAACGTTAATGAAGGATACATTGGCACGTTCGTTTAGGTTCTTTGCATTTTTACACATTTGTGTCACAAATGTCCAACAAATTGAATTTAAGCGGTAGCGATGTTTTGGCATTTTGGCTGTGTTCATATTTAAGTAGTAACATGAATTGAAAGGTCATATTTGATATGCCACAGTTTATCCTGTGGCAAGTTATTTACCGAGTTACAGAACGAAATCAATGCAACAAAACTGTTTAGAAAGTGGTCTGGGAAGCACATGCGCTATGGCATAATAATTGCCGATGTCAAAGATCTAAAATTCACGTCAGAAGAAGAAGTGTTACAAGAGGTTTGGTCATTCTCTATTAATAAATGTAGTTGCTTAGGAACATCTAATTTACAAAGTTCTAATTGACAGGAGCGAGATTCGAACTCGCGCCACCGTAGCGACTGTTGCCTAAAACCAGCGCCTTGGACCGCTCGGCCATCCTGCCATATCAACTTGCTAGATTTATTTAAACGCACTGAAGTTGTCGCTATATCACCTGCAGAGTGTCAGTTATGTAATTATTTAATTCGAGATGCCGAATTCATTTGCATAGAGTATATGTAAATATTAAATGTTTCATTTTAAAAATATTATTGCGCCTTTTTAAGCTTAAAATTAGTCTTTGTCAAACGGCAATCCGATAAAATTGTTAGGAACTCACCTTTTTAAAAATTATCACTTAAGCACATTATCGTCGCCTTGTCGTCTTAATTTTTTGAATTTATTTTTATAACAATATTATCACTTTATTTCTTAGCTATAGTACCTATCATTCCAAATACCTGCTAATTAGTTTAAAATGATCTTCATATTTCAAAAGAGGTAAAACACATCGACCTGGTCGTCTTACTTTTCTTTGTACGGAATCATAAAATATGGCAATTGAAAACTTCTTATGGAAGGTAAAGCAAGTTTGATAAAAGTGGTAATGTATTTAAAACATAATAATAATATCGGTTGTTTGATTTCGATGAAAGGTCAAGGGAACGCACAGAATCATAGAAAAGAAATGGCTACAATTAGAAAAAACAATTAATTAATTCACACTTGATGTCCCTAAAAGATTCTGCATTACAATTATAACAGACCAACTCGGTTTCAACTGTTGATTTGCAGTTTTATTTCTAATAAGGGAGGAGCAACAGATAATTCTTTTCTCCTTTTTTTGATATTCGTAAGATTGAAATAGTGACGAACTGATTTCTTATTTACTTGTCGTTTTCTATGTAAATTTCTCCAAGAGTTGAAAAGGAACGAAAAAGAAGGAACCACAATGGCTGCTTTGACAGAGGCGAGATTCGAACTCGCGCCACCGTAGTGACTGGTGCCTTAAACCAGCGCCTTAGACCGCTTGGCCACCCTGCCAATGGAATATTAATTATTATGGCAACGACTAACGTAGTTATACCTAAAAATATCGAGAGGTTACGATCAAACGCCCCTCAGTTTAATACTTTCTTTTATCAAATTACTTTAATATGTTCTACGTTGTGATTGCTTGATGAAATACATCACAATTATCTTATAACCTTAATGAAGGATACATTGGTACGTTCGTTTAGGTATTTTGCCTTTTTAAACATTTGTGTCCCAAATGTCCAACTAAATGAATTTAAGCCGTAGCGATGTTTTCGCATTTTGTCTGTTTTCAAATTAAGGTGGAAACATGAATTGAAAAATGATATTTCATATGCCACAGTTTATTCTATGCCAATTAATTTACCGAGTTACAGAACGAAATCCATACAACAAAACTGTTTAGAAAGGCGTCTGGCAAGCACATTCGTTATTGCATAGTATTTCCAAATATCAAAAACCTAAAATTCATGTAAAAAGAAGAAGAGTTACAATAGGTTTGTTCATTCTGTATAAATAAATGTAGTTGCTTATGATTATCAAGTTAAGAAAGTTCTAATTGACAGGCGCGAGATTCGAACTCGCGCCACCGTAGTGACTGGTGCCTAAAACCAGCGCCTTGGAGCGCTCGGCCATCCTGCCATATCAACTTGCTACATTTATTTAAACACACTGAAGTTGTCGCTATATCACCTGCAGAGTGTCAGTTACGTAATTATTCAATTCGAAATGCCGAATTCATTTGCATAGAGTATATGTAAATATGAAATCTTTTATTTTAAAGATATTATTACGGCTTTGTCAAGCTTAAAATTAGTCTTTGTCCAAACGGCAATCAGATAAAATTATTAGGAACTCACCTTTATAAAAATTTGCACTTAAGCACATTATCGTCGCCAAGTCACCTTCATGTTTTCGAATTGATTGTTGTAACAATATTATCACTTTATTTCGTAGCTATAGTATCTATCATTCCAAATACCTGCTCATTAAGTTTAAAATGATCTTCATATTTAAAAGATGTAAAACACATCGACCTGGTCGTCCTACTTTTCTTTGTACGGAATCATAAAATATGGCAATTGAAAACTTCTTATGGAAGGTAAAGCAAGTTTGATAAAAGTGGTAATGTATTTAAAACATAGTAATAATATCGGTTGTTTGATTTCGATGAAAGGTCAAGGGAACGCACATAACCATAGAAAAGAAATGGCTGCAGTTAGAAAAACAATTAATTAATTCACACTTAATATTCCTAAAAGATTCTGCATTACAATTATAACAGAACAACTCGGTTTCAGCTGTTGATTTGCAGTTTTATTTCTAAAAAGGGAGAAGCAACAGATAATTCATTTCTCCTTAATTTAATGTTTGTAAGATTTTATGTTCGTAAGATTTTATGTTTTTATGATGTTCGTAAGAAATTAAGACAAACTGATTTCTCATTATTTTGTCGATTTCCTAGGTAAATTTTTGAAACAAGGTCAAGAGTGAAAAGGAACGAAAAAGAAGCAACAACAAGGGCTGCTTTTACAGGAGCGAGAATCGAACTCGCGCCACCGTATTGACTGGTGCCTAAAACCAGCGCCTTGGACCGCTCGGCCATCCTGCCATTAAGACAAACTGATTTCTTATTATTTTGTCGATTTCCTAGGTAAATTTTTGAAACAAGGTCAAGAGTTGAAAAGGAACGAAAAAGAAGCAACAACAAGGGCTGCTTTTACAGGAGCGAGAATCGAACTCGCGCCACCGTATTGACTGGT
The DNA here is from genome assembly GCA_039566895.2 of Turritopsis rubra. Classification (NCBI taxonomy): domain Eukaryota; kingdom Metazoa; phylum Cnidaria; class Hydrozoa; order Anthoathecata; family Oceaniidae; genus Turritopsis; species Turritopsis rubra. The sequence goes on from CM077621.1 coordinate 79,070, forward strand.
GCCTAAAACCAGCGCCTTGGACCGCTCGGCCATCCTGCCATATCAACTTGCTACATTTCATTTAAACACACTGAAGTTGTCGCTATATCACCTGCAGAGTGTCAGTTACGTAATTATTCAATTCGAAATGCCGAATTCATTTGCATAGAGTATATGTAAATATGAAATCTTTTATTTTAAAGATATTATTACGGCTTTTCAAGCTTAAAATTAGTCTTTGTCAAACGGCAATCAGATAAATTTATTAGGAACTCACCTTTCTAAAAATTTGCACTTAAGCACATTTTCGTCGCCTAGTCACCTTCATGTTTTCGAATTGATTGTTGTAACAATATTATCACTTTATTTCGTAGCTATAGTATCTATCATTCCAAATACATTCTCATTAGTTTAAAAGGATCTTCATATTTAAAAGGAGGTAAAACACATCGACCTGGCCGTCCTCGTTTTCTTTGTAGGGAATTGTAAAATATGGCAATTGAAAACTTCTTATAGATGGTAGAACAAGTTTGATGAAAGTGGTAATGTATTTAAAACATAATAGTAATATCGGCTGTTTGATTTCGATGAAAGGTCAAGGGAACGCACAAACCATAGAAAAGAAATGGCTGCATTAGAAAAACAATTAATTAATTCACACTTAATGTTACTAAAAGATTCTGCATCACAATTATAACAGAACAACTCGGTTTCAGCTGTTGATTTGCAGTTTTATTTCTAAAAAGGGAGAAGCAACAGATAATTCATTTCTCCTTATTTAATATTGTAAGATGGAAATATGACGAACAGATTTCTTATAATTTGTCGTTTCTATGTAAATTTCTGTAAGAGTTGAAAAGGAACGAAAAAGAAGCAACCACAAGGGCTGCTTTGACAGGAGCGAGATTCGAACTCGCGCCACCGTAGTGACTGGTGCCTTAAACCAGCGCCTTAGACCGCTCGGCCACCCTGCCAATGATATATTAATTATTATGGCAACGACTAACGTAGTTATACCTAAAAATATCAAGAGGTTACGATCAAAGGCCCCTCAGTTTAATACTTTCTTTTATCAAAATTACTTTAATATGTTCTACGTTGTGATTTCTTGATGAAATACATCACAATGATCTTTGAACCTTAATGAAGGTGCATTGGCACGTTCGTTTAGGTTCTTTGCATTTTTAAACATTTGTGTCCCAAATGTCCAACAAATTAAATTTAAGCGGTAGCGATGTTTTCGCATTTTGGCTGTTTTCATATTAAGTGGAAACATGAATTGAATGATGATATTTTATATGCCAAGTGTATTCTATGCCAATTAATTTACCGAGTTACAGAACGAAATCAATGCAACAAAACTGTTTAGAAAGGTGTCTGAGAAGCACATTCGCTATGGAATAATAATTGCCGATGTCAAAGATCTAAAATTCACGTCGAAGAAGAAGTATTACAAGAGGTTTGGTCATTCTCTATTAATAAATGTAGTTGCTTAGGAACATCTAGTTAACAAAGTTCTAATTGACAGGAGCGAGATTCGAACTCGCGCCACCGTAGTGACTGGTGCCTAAAACCAGCGCCTTGGACCGCTCAGCCATCCTGCCATATCAACTTGCTAGATTTATTTAAACGCACTGAAGTTGTCGCTATATCACCTGCAGAGTGTCAGTTATCTAATTATTTAATTCGAAATGCCGAATTCATTTGCATAGAGTATATGTAAATATGAAATCTTTTATTTTAAAGATATATTACGGCTTTTAAGCTTAAAATTAGTCTTTCAAACGGCAATCGATAAAATTATTAGGAACTCACCTTTATAAAAATTTGCACTTAAGCACTTTATCGTCGCCTAGTCACCTTCATTTTTCGAATTAATTGTTGTAACAATATTATCATTTTATTTCGTAGCTATAGTACCTATCATTCCAAATACCTGCTCATTAGTTTAAAATGATCTTCATATTTCAAAAGAGGTAAAACACATCGACCTGGTCGTCCTACTTTTCTTTGTACGGAATCATAAAATATGGCAATTGAAAACTTCTTATGGAAGGTAAAGCAAGTTTGATAAAAGTGGTAATGTATTTAAAACATAGTAATAATATCGGTTGTTTGATTTCGATGAAAGGTCAAGGGAACGCACATAACCATAGAAAAGAAATGGCTGCAGTTAGAAAAACAATTAATTAATTCACACTTAATATTCCTAAAAGATTCTGCATTACAATTATAACAGAACAACTCGGTTTCAGCTGTTGATTTGCAGTTTTATTTCTAAAAAGGGAGAAGCAACAGATAATTCATTTCTCCTTTTTTAATATTCGTAAGATGGAAATAGTGACGAACTGGTTTCTTATTATTTGTCGTTTTCCTATGTAAATTTCTGCAAGAGTTGAAAAGGAACGAAAAAGAACCACAAGGGCTGCTTTGACAGAGCGAGATTCGAACTCGCGCCACCGTAGTGACTGGTGCCTTAAACCAGCGCCTTAGACCGCTCGGCCACCCTGCCAATGATATAAATTATTATGGCAACGACTAACGTAGTTATACCTAAAAATATCAAGAGGTTACGATCAAACGCCCCTCAGTTTAATACTTTCTTTTATCAAATTACTTTAATATGTTCTACGTTGTGATTGCTTGATGAAATACATCACAATGATCTTAACGTTAATGAAGGATACATTGGCACGTTCGTTTAGGTTTTTGCATTTTTAAACATTTGTGTCCCAAATGTCCAACAAATGAATTTAAGCGTAGCGATGTTTTCGCATTTTGGCTGTTTTCATATTAAGGTGGAAACATGAATTGAAAATGATATTTCATATGCCACAGTTTATTCTATGCCAATTAATTTACCGAGTTACAGAACGAAATCCATACAACAAAACTGTTTAGAAAGGCGTCTGGCAAGCACATGCGCTATTGCATAGTATTTCCGATCAAAACCTAAAATTCACGAAAAAAAGAAGAGTTACAATAGGTTTGCTCATTCTGTATAAATAAATGTAGTTGCTTATGATTATCAAGTTAAGAAAGTTCTAATTGACAGGACGGAGATTCGAACTTGCGCCACCGTAGTGACTGGTGCCTAAAACCAGCGCCTTGGACCGCTCGGCCATCCTGCCATATCAAGTTGCTAGATTTATTTAAACGCACTGAAGTTGTCGCTATATCACCTGCAGAGTGTCAGTTACGTAATTATTTAATTCGAAATGCCGAATTCATTTGCATAGAGTATATGTAAATATGAAATCTTTTAATTTAAAGATATTATCACGGCTTTTCAAGCTTAAAATTAGTCTTTGTCAAACGGGAATCAGATAAAATAATTAGGAACTCACTTTCTAAAAATTTGCACTTAAGCACATTATCGTCGCCTAGTCACCTTCATTTTTCGAATTGATTGTTGTAACAATATTATCACTTTATTTCGTAGCTATAGTATCTATCATTCCAAATACATTCTCATTAGTTTAAAAGGATCTTCATATTTCAAAAGGAGGTAAAACACATCGACTGGCCGTCCTAGTTTTCTTTGTAGGGAATCATAAAATATGGCAATTGAAAACTTCTTATAGAAGGTAAGCAAGTTTGATAAAAGTGGTAATGTATTTAAAACTAATGATAATATCGGTTGTTTGATTTCGATGAAAGGTCAAGGGAACGCACATAACCATAGAAAAGAAATGGCTGCAGTTAGAAAAACAATTAATTAATTCACACTTAATATTCCTAAAAGATTCTGCATCACAATTATAACAGAACAACTCGGTTTCAGCTGTTGATTTGCAGTTTTATTTCTAAAAAGGGAGAAGCAACAGATAATTCATTTCTCCTTATTTTAATGTTCGTAAGATGGAAATAAGAAACTGATTTCTTATTATTTTGTCGATTTCCTATGTAAATTTTTGAAACAAGGTCAAGAGTTGAAAAGAACGAAAAAGAAGCAACAACAAGGGCTGCTTTGACAGGAGCGAGATCGAACTCGCGCCACCGTATTGACTGGTGCCTAAAACCAGCGCCTTGGACCGCTCGGCCATCCTGCCATATCAACTTGCTACATTTATTTAAACACACTGAAGTTGTCGCTATATCACCTGCAGAGTGTCAGTTACGTAATTATTAATTCGAAATGCCGAATTCATTTGCATAGAGTATATGTAAATATGAAATCTTTTATTTTAAAGATATTATTACGGCTTTTCAAGCTTAAAATTAGTCTTTGTCAAACGGCAATCAGATAAATTATTAGGAACTCACCTTTCTAAAATTTGCACTTAAGCACATTTCGTCGCCTAGTCACCTTCATGTTTTCGAATTGATTGTTGTAACAATATTATCACTTTATTTCGTAGCTATAGTATCTATCATTCCAAATACATTCTCATTAGTTTAAAAGGATCTTCATATTTAAAAGGAGGTAAAACACATCGACCTGGCCGTCCTCGTTTTCTTTGTAGGGAATGTAAAATATGGCAATTGAAAACTTCTTATAGATGGTAGACAAGTTTGATAAAAGTGGTAATGTATTTAAAACATAATAGTAATATCGGTTGTTTGATTTCGATGAAAGGTCAAGGGAACGCAAAACCATAGAAAAGAAATGGCTGCATTAGAAAAACAATTAATTATTCACACTTAATGTTACTAAAAGATTCTCCATCACAATTATAACAGAACAACTCGGTTTCAGCTGTTGATTTGCAGTTTTATTTCTAAAAAGGGAGAAGCAACAGATTTCATTTCTCCTTATTTTTATTCGTAAGATGGAAATTATGACGAACAGATTTCTTATAATTTGTCGATTTCCTATAAATTTCTGAAACAAGGTCAAAGTTGAAAAGGAACGAAAAAGAAGCAACCACAAGGGCTGCTTTGACAGGAGCGAGATTCGAACTCGCGCCACCGTAGTGACTGGTGCCTTAAACCAGCGCCTTAGACCGCTCGGCCACCCTGCCAATGATATATTAATTATTATGGCAACGACTAACGTAGTTATACCTAAAAATATCAAGAGGTTACGATCAAAGGCCCCTCAGTTTAATACTTTCTTTTATCAAAATTACTTTAATATGTTCTACGTTGTGATTTCTTGATGAAATACATCACAATGATCTTTGAACCTTAATGAAGGTGCATTGGCACGTTCGTTTAAGTTCTTTGCATTTTTAAACATTTGTGTCCCAAATGTCCAACAAATTAAATTTAAGCGGTAGCGATGTTTTCGCATTTTGGCTGTTTTCATATTAAGTGGAAAATGAATTGAATGATGATATTTATATGCCAAAGTGTATTCTATGCCAATTAATTTACCGAGTTACAGAACGAAATCATGCAACAAAACTGTTTAGAAAGGTGTCTGAAGCACATCGCTATGGAATAATAATTGCCGATGTCAAAGATCTAAAATTCACGTCCGAAGAAGAAGTATTACAAGGTTTGTCATTCTCTATTAATAAATGTAGTTGCTTAGGACATCTAGTTAACAAAGTTCTAATTGACAGGAGCGAGATTCGAACTCGCGCCACCGTAGTGACTGGTGCCTAAAACCAGCGCCTTGGACCGCTCGGCCATCCTGCCATATCAACTTGCTAGATTTATTTAAACGCACTGAAGTTGTCGCTATATCACCTGCAGAGTGTCAGTTATGTAATTATTTAATTCGAAATGCCGAATTCATTTGCATAGAGTATATGTAAATATGAAATCTTTTATTTTAAAGATATCATTGCGGCTTTGTAAGCTTAAAATAAGTCTTTCAAACGGCAATCCGATAAAATTATTAGGAACTCACCTTTATAAAAATTTGCACTTAAGCATTATCGTCGCCAAGTCACCTTCATTTTTTCGAATTAATTGTTGTAACAATATTATCATTTTATTTCGTAGCTATAGTACCTATCATTCCAAATACCTGCTCATTATTTAAAATGATCTTCATATTTCAAAAGATGTAAAACACATCGACCTGGTCGTCCTACTTTTCTTTGTACGGAATCATAAAATATGGCAATTGAAAACTTCTTATGGAAGGTAAAGCAAGTTTGATAAAAGTGGTAATGTATTTAAAACATAGTAATAATATCGGTTGTTTGATTTCGATGAAAGGTCAAGGGAACGCACATAACCATAGAAAAGAAATGGCTGCAGTTAGAAAAACAATTAATTAATTCACACTTAATATTCCTAAAAGATTCTGCATTACAATTATAACAGAACAACTCGGTTTCAGCTGTTGATTTGCAGTTTTATTTCTAAAAAGGGAGAAGCAACAGATAATTCATTTCTCCTTAATTTAATGTTCGTAAGATGGAAATTAAGAAACTGATTTCTTATTATTTGTCGATTTCCTAGGTAAATTTTTGAAACAAGGTCAAGAGTTGAAAAGGAACGAAAAAGAAGCAACAACAAGGGCTGCTTTTACAGGAGCGAGAATCGAACTCGCGCCACCGTATTGACTGGTGCCTTAAACCAGCGCCTTGGACCGCTCGGCCATCCTGCCATATCAACTTGCTACATTTATTTAAACACTGAAGTTGTCGCTATATCACCTGCAGAGTGTCAGTTACGTAATTATTCAATTCGAAATGCCGAATTCATTTGCATAGAGTATATGTAAATATGAAATCTTTTATTTTAAAGATATTATTACGGCTTTTCAAGCTTAAAATTAGTCTTTGTCAAACGGCAATCAGATAAATTTATTAGGAACTCACCTTTCTAAAAATTTGCACTTAAGCACATTTCGTCGCCTAGTCACCTTCATGTTTTCGAATTGATTGTTGTAACAATATTATCACTTTATTTCGTAGCTATAGTATCTATCATTCCAAATACATTCTCATTAGTTTAAAAGGATCTTCATATTTAAAAGGAGGTAAAACACATCGACCTGGCCGTCCTCGTTTTCTTTGTAGGGAATGTAAAATATGGCAATTGAAAACTTCTTATAGATGGTAGAACAAGTTTGATGAAAGTGGTAATGTATTTAAAACATAATAGTAATATCGGCTGTTTGATTTCGATGAAAGGTCAAGGGAACGCACAAAACCATAGAAAAGAAATGGCTGC
>CM077621.1:86225-215188 GCA_039566895.2 Turritopsis rubra
TACTTTTCTTTGTACGGAATCATAAAATATGGCAATTGAAAACTTCTTATGAAAGGTAAAGCAAGTTTGATAAAAGTGGTAATGTATTTAAAACATAATAATAAAATCGGTTGTTTGATTTCGATGAAAGGTCAAGGGAACGCACGGAACCGTAGAAAAGAAATGGCTGCATTTAGAAAAAACAATTAATCAATTCACACTTAATGTCCCTAAAAGATTCTGCATTAGAATTATAACAGAACAACTCGGTTCGAAATGCCGAATTCATTCAAACAAATTGAATTTAAGCGGGAGCGATGTTTTGGTATTTTGGCTGTTTTCATATTAAGTTTGAAACATGAATTGATAGATGACATTTCATATCCCACAGTGTACTCTATGCCAATTAATTTACCGAGATACAGAACGAAATCAATGGAACAAAACTGTTTAGAAAGGTGTCTGAGAAGCACATGCGCTGTGGCATAATAATTGCCGATGTCAAAGATCTAAAATTCACGTAAGAACAAGAAGTATTACAAGAGGTTTGGTCATTCTCTATTAATAAATGTAGTTGCTTAGGAATATCTAGTTAACAAAGTTCTAATTGACAGGAGCGAGATTCGAACTCGCGCCACCGTAGTGACTGGTGCCTAAAACCAGCGCCTTGGACCGCTCGGCCATCCTGCCATATCAACTTGCTAGATTTTTTTAAACGCACTGAAGTTGTCGCTATATCACCTGCAGGGTGTCAGTTATGTAATTATTTAATTCGAAATGGCGAATTCATTTGCATAGAGTATATGTAAATGTGAAATCTTTTATTTTAAAGATATTATTACGGCTTTTTAAGCTTAAAATTAGTCTTTGTCAAACGGCAATCCGATAAAATTATTAGGAATACACCTTTCTGAAAATTTGCACTTATGCCCATTATCGTCGCTTAGTCTCCTTCATTTTTTGGAATTAATTGTTGTAACAATATTATCACTTTATTTCCTAGCTGTACTATCTATCATTCCAAATACATTCTAATTAGTTTAAAAGGATCTTCATATTTAAAAGGAGGTAAAACACATCGACCTGGCCGTCCTAATTTTCTTTGTAGGGAATCATAAAATATCGCCATTGAAAACTTCTTATGGAAGGTAGAGGAAGTTTGATAAAAGTGGTAATGTATTTAAAACATAATAATTATATCGGTTGTTTGATTTCGATGAAAGGTCAAGGAAACGCACAGAACCATAGAAAAGAAATGGCTGCAGTTAGAAAAACAATTAATTAATTCACACTTAATGTTCCTAAAAGATTGTGCATCAGAATTATAACAGAACAACTCGGTTTCAGCTGTTGATTTGCAGTTTCATTTCTAATAAGGGAGAAGCAACAGATAATTTCTTTCTCCTTATTTTAATATTTGTAAGATGGAAATAGTGACGAACTGGTTTCTTATTAATTTGTCGTTATCCTATGTAAATTTTTGCATCAAGGTCAAGAGTTGAAAATGAACGAAAAAGAAGCAACCACAAGGGATGCTTTGACATGAGCGAGATTCGAACACGCGCCACCGTAGTGACTGGTGCCTTAAACCAGCGCCTTAGACCGCTCGGCCACCCTACCAATGGAATATTAATAATTATGGCAACGACTAACGTAGTTATACCAAAAAATATCAAGAGGTTATGATCAGAGGTCCCTCAGTTGAATACTTTATTTTATCCAAATTACATTAATATGTTCTACGTTATGATTTCTTGATGAAATACATCACAATGATCTTAGAACGTTAATGAAGGATACATTGGCACGTTCGCTTAGGTTCTTTGCATTTTTACACATTTGTGTCACAAATGTCCAACAAATTGAATTTAAGCGGGAGCGATGTTTTCGTATTTTGGCTGTTTTCATATTAAGTTTGAAACATGAATTGATAGATGACATTTCATATCCCACAGTGTACTCTATGCCAATTAATTTACCGAGTTACAGAACGAAATCAATGCAACAAAACTGTTTAGATAGGTGTCTGAGAAGCACATGCGCTATGGCATAATAATTGCCGATGTCAAAGATCTAAAATTCACGTCAGAACAGGAAGTATTACAGGAGGTTTGGTCATTCTCTATTAATATATGTAGTTGCTTAGGAACATCTAGTTAACAAAGTTCTAATTGACAGGAGCGAGATTCAAACTCGCCCCACCGTAGTGACTGGTGCCTAAAACCAGCGCCATGGACCGCTCGGCCATCCTGCCATATCAACTTGCTAGATTTATTTAAACGCACTGAAGTTGTCCCTATATCACCTGCAGAGTGTCAGTTATCTAATTATTTAATTCGAAATGCCGAATTCATTTGCATAGAGTATATGTAAATATGAAATCTTTCATTTTAAAAATAATATTACGCCTTTTTAAGCTTAAAATTAGTCTTTGTCAAACGGCAATCCGATAAAATTATTAGGAACTCACCTTTTTAAAAATGATCACTTAAGCACATTATCGTCGCCTAGTCGTCTTTGTTATTTGAATTCATTGTTGTAACAATATTATCACTTTATTTCTTAGCTATAGTACCTATCATTCCAAACACCTGCTCATTAGTTGAAAATGATCTTCATATTTCAAAAATGGTAAAACACATCGACCTGGTCGTCCTACTTTTCTTTGTACGGAATCATAAAATATGGCAATTGAAAACTTCTTATGAAAGGTAAAGCAAGTTTGATAAAAGTGGTAATGTATTTAAAACATAATAATAAAATCGGTTGTTTGATTTCGATGAAAGGTCAAGGGAACGCACGGAACCGTAGAAAAGAAATGGCTGCATTTAGAAAAAACAATTAATCAATTCACACTTAATGTCCCTAAAAGATTCTGCATTAGAATTATAACAGAACAACTCGGTTCGAAATGCCGAATTCATTCAAACAAATTGAATTTAAGCGGGAGCGATGTTTTGGTATTTTGGCTGTTTTCATATTAAGTTTGAAACATGAATTGATAGATGACATTTCATATCCCACAGTGTACTCTATGCCAATTAATTTACCGAGATACAGAACGAAATCAATGGAACAAAACTGTTTAGAAAGGTGTCTGAGAAGCACATGCGCTGTGGCATAATAATTGCCGATGTCAAAGATCTAAAATTCACGTAAGAACAAGAAGTATTACAAGAGGTTGGGTCATTCTCTATTAATAAATGTAGTTGCTTAGGAATATCTAGTTAACAAAGTTCTAATTGACAGGAGCGAGATTCGAACTCGCGCCACCGTAGTGACTGGTGCCTAAAACCAGCGCCTTGGACCGCTCGGCCAGATTTTTTTAAACGCACTGAAGTTGTCGCTATATCACCTGCAGGGTGTCAGTTATGTAATTATTTAATTCGAAATGGCGAATTCATTTGCATAGAGTATATGTAAATGTGAAATCTTTTATTTTAAAGATATTATTACGGCTTTTTAAGCTTAAAATTAGTCTTTGTCAAACGGCAATCCGATAAAATTATTAGGAACTCACCTTTCTAAAAATTTGCACTTAAGCACATTATCGTCGCTTAGTCTCCTTCATTTTTTCGAATTAATTGTTGTAACAATATTATCACTTTATTTCCTAGCTGTACTATCTATCATTCCAAATACATTCTCATTAGTTTAAAAGGATCTTCATATTTAAAAGGAGGTAAAACACATCGACCTGGCCGTCCTAATTTTCTTTGTAGGGAATCATAAAATATGGCAATTGAAAACTTCTTATGGAAGGTAGAGGAAGTTTGATAAAAGTGGTAATGTATTTAAAACATAATAATTATATCGGTTGTTTGATTTCGATGAAAGGTCAAGGAAACGCACAGAACCATAGAAAAGAAATGGCTGCAGTTAGAAAAACAATTAATTAATTCACACTTAATGTTCCTAAAAGATTGTGCATCAGAATTATAACAGAACAACTCGGTTTCAGCTGTTGATTTGCAGTTTCATTTCTAATAAGGGAGAAGCAACAGATAATTCATTTCTCCTTATTTTAATATTTGTAAGATGGAAATAGTGACGAACTGGTTTCTTATTAATTTGTCGTTATCCTATGTAAATTTTTGCATCAAGGTCAAGAGTTGAAAAGGAACGAAAAAGAAGCAACCACAAGGGATGCTTTGACATGAGCGAGATTCGAACTCGCGCCACCGTAGTGACTGGTGCCTTAAACCAGCGCCTTAGACCGCTCGGCCACCCTGCCAATGGAATATTAATAATTATGGCAACGACTAACGTAGTTATACCAAAAAATATCAAGAGGTTATGATCAGAGGTCCCTCAGTTGAATACTTTATTTTATCCAAATTACATTAATATGTTCTACGTTATGATTTCTTGATGAAATACATCACAATGATCTTAGAACGTTAATGAAGGATACATTGGCACGTTCGCTTAGGTTCTTTGCATTTTTACACATTTGTGTCACAAATGTCCAACAAATTGAATTTAAGCGGGAGCGATGTTTTCGTATTTTGGCTGTTTTCATATTAAGTTTGAAACATGAATTGATAGATGACATTTCATATCCCACAGTGTACTCTATGCCAATTAATTTACCGAGTTACAGAACGAAATCAATGCAACAAAACTGTTTAGAAAGGTGTCTGAGAAGCACATGCGCTGTGGCATAATAATTGCCGATGTCAAAGATCTAAAATTCACGTCAGAACAGGAAGTATTACAAGAGGTTTGGTCATTCTCTATTAATAAATGTAGTTGCTTAGGAACATCTAGTTAACAAAGTTCTAATTGACAGGAGCGAGATTCGAACTCGCGCCACCGTAGTGACTGGTGCCTAAAACCAGCGCCTTGGACCGCTCGGCCATCCTGCCATATCAACTTGCTAGATTTTTTTAAACGCACTGAAGTTGTCGCTATATCACCTGCAGGGTGTCAGTTATGTAATTATTTAATTCGAAATGGCGAATTCATTTGCATAGAGTATATGTAAATGTGAAATCTTTTATTTTAAAGATATTATTACGGCTTTTTCAGTTTAAAATTAGTCTTTGTCAAACGGCAATCCGATAAAATTATTAGGAATACACCTTTCTAAAAATTTGCACTTATGCCCATTATCGTCGCTTAGTCTCCTTCATTTTTTCGAATTAATTGTTGTAACAATATTATCACTTTATTTCCTAGCTGTACTATCTATCATTCCAAATACATTCTCATTAGTTTAAAAGGATCTTCATATTTAAAAGGAGGTAAAACACATCGACCTGGCCGTCCTAATTTTCTTTGTAGGGAATCACAAAATATGGCAATTGAAAACTTCTTTTGGAAGGTAGAGGAAGTTTGATAAAAGTGGTAATGTATTTAAAACATAATAATTATATCGGTTGTTTGATTTCGATGAAAGGTCAAGGAAACGCACAGAACCATAGAAAAGAAATGGCTGCAGTTAGAAAAACAATTAATTAATTCACACTTAATGTTCCTAAAAGATTGTGCATCAGAATTATAACAGAACAACTCGGTTTCAGCTGTTGATTTGCAGTTTCATTTTTAATAAGGGAGAAGCAACAGATAATTCATTTCTCCTTATTTTTATATTTGTAAGATGGAAATAGTGACGAACTGGTTTCTTATTAATTTGTCGTTATCCTATGTAAATTTTTGCATCAAGGTCAAGAGTTGAAAATGAACGAAAAAGAAGCAACCACAAGGGATGCTTTGACATGAGCGAGATTCGAACACGCGCCACCGTAGTGACTGGTGCCTTAAACCAGCGCCTTAGACCGCTCGGCCACCCTACCAATGGAATATTAATAATTATGGCAACGACTAACGTAGTTATACCAAAAAATATCAAGAGGTTATGATCAGAGGTCCCTCAGTTGAATACTTTATTTTATCCAAATTACATTAATATGTTCTACGTTATGATTTCTTGATGAAATACATCACAATGATCTTAGAACGTTAATGAAGGATACATTAGCACGTTCGCTTAGGTTCTTTGCATTTTTACACATTTGTGTCACAAATGTCCAACAAATTGAATTTAAGCGGGAGCGATGTTTTCGTATTTTGGCTGTTTTCATATTAAGTTTGAAACATGAATTGATAGATGACATTTCATATCCCACAGTGTACTCTATGCCAATTAATTTACCGAGTTACAGAACAAAATCAATGCAACAAAACTGTTTAGAAAGGTGTCTGAGAAGCACATGCGCTGTGGCATAATAATTGCCGATGTCAAAGATCTAAAATTCACGTCAGAACAGGAAGTATTACAAGAGGTTTGGTCATTCTCTATTAATAAATGTAGTTGCTTAGGAACATCTAGTTAACAAAGTTCTAATTGACAGGAGCGAGATTCGAACTCGCGCCACCGTAGTGACTGGTGCCTTTAACCAGCGCCTTAGACCGCTCGGCCACCCTACCAATGGAATATTAATAATTATGGCAACGACTAACGTAGTTATACCAAAAAATATCAAGAGGTTATGATCAGAGGTCCCTCAGTTGAATACTCTATTTTATCCAAATTACATTAATATGTTCTACGTTATGATTTCTTGATGAAATACATCACAATGATCTTAGAACGTTAATGAAGGATACATTGGCACGTTCGCTTAGGTTCTTTGCATTTTTACACATTTGTGTCACAAATGTCCAACAAATTGAATTTAAGCGGGAGCGATGTTTTCGTATTTTGGCTGTTTTCATATTAAGTTTGAAACATGAATTCATAGATGACATTTCATATCCCACAGTGTACTCTATGCCAATTAATTTACCGAGTTACAGAACGAAATCAATGCAACAAAACTGTGTAGAAAGGTGTCTGAGAAGCACATGCGCTGTGGCATAATAATTGCCGATGTCAAAGATCTAAAATTCACGTAAGAACAAGAAGTATTACAAGAGGTTTGGTCATTCTCTATTAATAAATGTAGTTGCTTAGGAATATCTAGTTAACAAAGTTCTAATTGACAGGAGCGAGATTCGAACTCGCGCCACCGTAGTGACTGGTGCCTAAAACCAGCGCCTTGGACCGCTCGGCCATCCTGCCATATCAACTTGCTAGATTTTTTTAAACGCACTGAAGTTGTCGCTATATCACCTGCAGGGTGTCAGTTATGTAATTATTTAATTCGAAATGGCGAATTCATTTGCATAGAGTATATGTAAATGTGAAATCTTTTATTTTAAAGATATTATTACGGCTTTTTAAGCTTAAAATTAGTCTTTGTCAAACGGCAATCCGATAAAATTATTAGGAACTCACCTTTTTAAAAATTATCACTTAAGCACATTATCGTCGCCTAGTCGTCTTTGTTATTTGAATTCATTGTTGTAACAATATTATCACTTTATTTCTTAGCTATAGTACCTATCATTCCAAACACCTGCTCATTAGTTTAAAATGATCTTCATATTTCAAAAGAGGTAAAACACATCGACCTGGTCGTCCTACTTTTCTTTGTACGGAATCATAAAATATGGCAATTGAAAACTTCTTATGAAAGGTAAAGCAAGTTTGATAAAAGTGGTAATGTATTTAAAACATAATAATAATATCGGTTGTTTGATTTCGATGAAAGGTCAAGGGAACGCACGGAACCGTAGAAAAGAAATGGCTGCATTTAGAAAAAACAATTAATCAATTCACACTTAATGTCCCTAAAAGATTCTGCATCAGAATTATAACAGAACAACTCGGTTCGAAATGCCGAATTCATTCAAACAAATTGAATTTAAGCGGGAGCGATGTTTTCGTATTTTGGCTGTTTTCATATTAAGTTTAAAACATGAATTGATAGATGACATTTCATATCCCACAGTGTACTCTATGCCAATTAATTTACCGAGTTACAGAACGAAATCAATGCAACAAAACTGTTTAGAAAGGTGTCTGAGAAGCACATGCGCTGTGGCATAATAATTGCCGATGTCAAAGATCTAAAATTCACGTCAGAACAAGAAGTATTACAAGAGGTTTGGTCATTCTCTATTAATAAATGTAGTTGCTTAGGAACATCTAGTTAACAAAGTTCTAATTGACAGGAGCGAGATTCGAACTCGCGCCACCGTAGTGACTGGTGCCTAAAACCAGCGCCTTGGACCGCTCGGCCATCCTGCCATATCAACTTGCTAGATTTTTTTAAACGCACTGAAGTTGTCGCTATATCACCTGCAGGGTGTCAGTTATGTAATTATTTAATTCGAAATGGCGAATTCATTTGCATAGAGTATATGTAAATGTGAAATCTTTTATTTTAAAGATATTATTACGGCTTTTTAAGCTTAAAATTAGTCTTTGTCAAACGGCAATCCGATAAAATTATTAGGAACTCACCTTTCTAAAAATTTGCACTTAAGCACATTATCGTCGCTTAGTCTCCTTCATTTTTTCGAATTAATTGTTGTAACAATATTATCACTTTATTTCCTAGCTGTACTATCTATCATTCCAAATACATTCTCATTAGTTTAAAAGGATCTTCATATTTAAAAGGAGGTAAAACACATCGACCTGGCCGTCCTAATTTTCTTTGTAGGGAATCATAAAATATGGCAATTGAAAACTTCTTATGGAAGGTAGAGCAAGTTTGATAAAAGTGGTAATGTATTTAAAACATAATAATTATATCGGTTGTTTGATTTCGATGAAAGGTCAAGGAAACGCACAGAACCATAGAAAAGAAATGGCTGCAGTTAGAAAAACAATTAATTAATTCACACTTAATGTTCCTAAAAGATTGTGCATCAGAATTATAACAGAACAACTCGGTTTCAGCTGTTGATTTGCAGTTTCATTTCTAATAAGGGAGAAGCAACAGATAATTCATTTCTCCTTATTTTAATATTTGTAAGATGGAAATAGTGACGAACTGGTTTGTTATTAATTTGTCGTTATCCTATGTAAATTTTTGCATCAAGGTCAAGAGTTGAAAAGGAACGAAAAAGAAGCAACCACAAGGGATGCTTTGACAGGAGCGAGATTCGAACTCGCGCCACCGTAGTGACTGGTGCCTTAAACCAGCGCCTTAGACCGCTCGGCCACCCTGCCAATGGAATATTAATAATTATGGCAACGACTAACGTAGTTATACCAAAAAATATCAAGAGGTTATGATCAGAGGTCCCTCAGTTGAATACTTTATTTTATCCAAATTACTTTAATATGTTCTACGTTATGATTTCTTGATGAAATACATCACAATGATCTTAGAACGTTAATGAAGGATACATTGGCACGTTCGCTTAGGTTCTTTGCATTTTTACACATTTGTGTCACAAATGTCCAACAAATTGAATTTAAGCGGGAGCGATGTTTTCGTATTTTGGCTGTTTTCATATTAAGTTTGAAACATGAATTGATAGATGACATTTCATATCCCACAGTGTACTCTATGCCAATTAATTTACCGAGTTACAGAACGAAATCAATGCAACAAAACTGTTTAGAAAGGTGTCTGAGAAGCACATGCGCTGTGGCATAATAATTGCCGATGTCAAAGATCTAAAATTCACGTCAGAACAGGAAGTATTACAGAGGTTTGGTCATTCTCTATTAATAAATGTAGTTGCTTAGGAACATCTAGTTAACAAAGTTCTAATTGACAGGAGCGAGATTCGAACTCGCGCCACCGTAGTGACTGGTGCCTAAAACCAGCGCCTTGGACCGCTCGGCCATCCTGCCATATCAACTTGCTAGATTTATTTAAACGCACTGAAGTTGTCGCTATATCACCTGCAGGGTGTCAGTTATGTAATTATTTAATTCGAAATGCCGAATTCATTTGCATAGAGTATATGTAAATATGAAATCTTTTATTTTAAAGATATTATTACGGCTTTTTAAGCTTAAAATTAGTCTTTGTCAAACGGCAATCCGATAAAATTATTAGGAACTCACCTTTCTAAAAATTTGCACTTAAGCACATTATCGTCGCTTAGTCTCCTTCATTTTTTCGAATTAATTGTTGTAACAATATTATCACTTTATTTCCTAGCTGTACTATCTATCATTCCAAATACATTGCTCATTAGTTTAAAAGGATCTTCATATTTAAAAGGAGGTAAAACACATCGACCTGGCCGTCCTAATTTTCTTTGTAGGGAATCATAAAATATGGCAATTGAAAACTTCTTATGGAAGGTAGAGCAAGTTTGATAAAAGTGGTAATGTATTTAAAACATAATAATTATATCGGTTGTTTGATTTCGATGAAAGGTCAAGGGAAACGCACAGAACCATAGAAAAGAAATGGCTGCAGTTAGAAAAACAATTAATTAATTCACACTTAATGTTCCTAAAAGATTCTGCATCAGAATTATAACAGAACAACTCGGTTTCAGCTGTTGATTTGCAGTTTCATTTCTAATAAGGGAGAAGCAACAGATAATTCATTTCTCCTTATTTTAATATTTGTAAGATGGAAATAGTGACGAACTGGTTTCTTATTAATTTGTCGTTATCCTATGTAAATTTTTGCATCAAGGTCAAGAGTTGAAAAGGAACGAAAAAGAAGCAACCACAAGGGATGCTTTGACAGGAGCGAGATTCGAACTCGCGCCACCGTAGTGACTGGTGCCTTAAACCAGCGCCTTAGACCGCTCGGCAACCCTGCCAATGGAATATTAATAATTATGGCAACGACTAACGTAGTTATACCAAAAAATATCAAGAGGTTATGATCAGAGGTCCCTCAGTTGAATACTTTATTTTATCCAAATTACTTTAATATGTTCTACGTTATGATTTCTTGATGAAATACATCACAATGATCTTAGAACGTTAATGAAGGATACATTGGCACGTTCGCTTAGGTTCTTTGCATTTTTACACATTTGTGTCACAAATGTCCAACAAATTGAATTTAAGCGGGAGCGATGTTTTCGTATTTTGGCTGTTTTCATATTAAGTTTGAAACATGAATTGATAGATGACATTTCATATCCCACAGTGTACTCTATGCCAATTAATTTACCGAGTTACAGAACGAAATCAATGCAACAAAACTGTTTAGAAAGGTGTCTGAGAAGCACATGCGCTGTGGCATAATAATTGCCGATGTCAAAGATCTAAAATTCACGTCAGAACAGGAAGTATTACAGGAGGTTTGGTCATTCTCTATTAATAAATGTAGTTGCTTAGGAACATCTAGTTAACAAAGTTCTAATTGACAGGAGCGAGATTCGAACTCGCGCCACCGTAGTGACTGGTGCCTAAAACCAGCGCCTTGGACCGCTCGGCCATCCTGCCATATCAACTTGCTAGATTTATTTAAACGCACTGAAGTTGTCGCTATATCACCTGCAGGGTGTCAGTTATGTAATTATTTAATTCGAAATGCCGAATTCATTTGCATAGAGTATATGTAAATGTGAAATCTTTTATTTTAAAGATATTATTACGGCTTTTTAAGCTTAAAATTAGTCTTTGTCAAACGGCAATCCGATAAAATTATTAGGAACTCACCTTTTTGAAAATTATCACTTAAGCACATTATCGTCGCCTAGTCGTCTTTGTTATTTGAATTCATTGTTGTAACAATATTATCACTTTATTTCTTAGCTATAGTACCTATCATTCCAAACACCTGCTCATTAGTTTAAAATGATCTTCATATTTCAAAAGAGGTAAAACACATCGACCTGGTCGTCCTACTTTTCTTTGTACGGAATCATAAAATATGGCAATTGAAAACTTCTTATGAAAGGTAAAGCAAGTTTGATAAAAGTGGTAATGTATTTAAAACATAATAATAATATCGGTTGTTTGATTTCGATGAAAGGTCAAGGGAACGCACGGAACCGTAGAAAAGAAATGGCTGCATTTAGAAAAAACAATTAATCAATTCACACTTAATGTCCCTAAAAGATTCTGCATCAGAATTATAACAGAACAACTCGGTTCGAAATGCCGAATTCATTCAAACAAATTGAATTTAAGCGGGAGGGATGTTTTCGCATTTTGGCTGTTTTCATATTAAAGTGAAAACATGAATTGATAGATGACATTTCATATGCCACAATGTATTCTATGCCAATTAATTTACCGAGTTACAGAACGAAATCAATGCAACAAAACTGTTTAGAAAGGTGTCTGAGAAGCACATGCGCTGTGGCATAATAATTGCCGATGTCAAAGATCTAAAATTCACGTAAGAACAAGAAGTATTACAAGAGGTTTGGTCATTCTCTATTAATAAATGTAGTTGCTTAGGAATATCTAGTTAACAAAGTTCTAATTGACAGGAGCGAGATTCGAACTCGCGCCACCGTAGTGACTGGTGCCTAAAACCAGCGCCTTGGACCGCTCGGCCATCCTGCCATATCTACTTGCTAGATTTTTTTAAACGCACTGAAGTTGTCGCTATATCACCTGCAGGGTGTCAGTTATGTAATTATTTAATTCGAAATGCCGAATTCATTTGCATAGAGTATATGTAAATGTGAAATCTTTTATTTTAAAGATATTATTACGGCTTTTTAAGCTTAAAATTAGTCTTTGTCAAACGGCAATCCGATAAAATTATTAGGAATACACCTTTCTAAAAATTTGCACTTATGCCCATTATCGTCGCTTAGTCTCCTTCATTTTCTCGAATTAATTGTTGTAACAATATTATCACTTTATTTCCTAGCTGTAC
Source organism: Turritopsis rubra (assembly GCA_039566895.2). NCBI lineage: Eukaryota > Metazoa > Cnidaria > Hydrozoa > Anthoathecata > Oceaniidae > Turritopsis > Turritopsis rubra. The sequence goes on from CM077621.1 coordinate 98,861, forward strand.
TATCTATCATTCCAAATACATTCTCATTAGTTTAAAAGGATCTTCATATTTAAAAGGAGGTAAAACACATCGACCTGGCCGTCCTAATTTTCTTTGTAGGGAATCATAAAATATGGCAATTGAAAACTTCTTTTGGAAGGTAGAGCAAGTTTGATAAAAGTGGTAATGTATTTAAAACATAATAATTATATCGGTTGTTTGATTTCGATGAAAGGTCAAGGAAACGCACAGAACCATAGAAAAGAAATGGCTGCAGTTAGAAAAACAATTAATTAATTAACACTTAATGTTCCTAAAAGATTCTGCATCACAATTATAACAGAAGAACTCGGATTCAGCTGTTGATTTGCAGTTTAATTTCTAATAAGGGAGAAGCAACAGATAATTCATTTCTCCTTATTTTAATATTTGTAAGATGGAAATAGTGACGAACTGGTTTCTTATTAATTTGTCGTTATCCTATGTAAATTTTTGCATCAAGGTCAAGAGTTGAAAAGGAACGAAAAAGAAGCAACCACAAGGGATGCTTTGACAGGAGCGAGATTCGAACTCGCGCCACCGTAGTGACTGGTGCCTTAAACCAGCGCCTTAGACCGCTCGGCCACCCTGCCAATGGAATATTAATAATTATGGCAACGACTAACGTAGTTATACCAAAAAATATCAAGAGGTTATGATCAGAGGTCCCTCAGTTGAATACTTTATTTTATCAAAATTACTTTAATATGTTCTACGTTATGATTTCTTGATGAAATACATCACAATGATCTTAGAACGTTAATGAAGGATACATTGGCACGTTCGCTTAGGTTCTTTGCATTTTTACACATTTGTGTCACAAATGTCCAACAAATTGAATTTAAGCGGGAGCGATGTTTTCGTATTTTGGCTGTTTTCATATTAAATTTGAAACATGAATTGATAGATGACATTTCATATCCCACAGTGTACTCTATGCCAATTAATTTACCGAGTTACAGAACGAAATCAATGCAACAAAACTGTTTAGAAAGGTGTCTGAGAAGCACATGCGCTATGGCATAATAATTGCCGATGTCAAAGATCTAAAATTCACGTCAGAACAGGAAGTATTACAGGAGGTTTGGTCATTCTCTATTAATAAATGTAGTTGCTTAGGAACATCTAGTTAACAAAGTTCTAATTGACAGGAGCGAGATTCGAACTCGCGCCACCGTAGTGACTGGTGCCTAAAACCAGCGCCATGGACCGCTCGGCCATCCTGCCATATCAACTTGCTAGATTTATTTAAACGCACTGAAGTTGTCGCTATATCACCTGCAGAGTGTCAGTTATGTAATTATTTAATTCGAAATGGCGAATTCATTTGCATAGAGTATATGTAAATATGAAATCTTTCATTTTAAAAATATTATTACGCCTTTTTAAGCTTAAAATTAGTCTTTGTCAAACGGCAATCCGATAAAATTATTAGGAACTCACCTTTCTAAAAATTTGCACTTAAGCACATTATCGTCGCCTAGTCGTCTTTGTTATTTCGAATTCATTGTTGTAACAATATTATCACTTTATTTCTAGCTATAGTATCTATCATTCCAAATACATGCTCATTAGTTTAAAATGATCTTCATATTTAAAAGGAGGTAAAACACATCGACCTGGTCGTCCTACTTTTCTTTGTACGGAATCATAAAATATGGCAATTGAAAACTTCTTATAGAAGGTAAAGCAAGTTTGATAAAAGTGGTAATGTATTTAAAACATAATAATAATATCGGTTGTTTGATTTCGATGAAAGGTCAAGGGAACGCACAGAACCATAGAAAAGAAATGGCTGCATTTAGAAAAAACAATTAATTAATTCACACTTAATGTCCCTAAAATATTCTGCATTACAATTATAACAGAGCAACTTGGTTTCAACTGTTAATTTGCAGTTTTATTTCTAATAAGGGAGGAGCAACAGATAATTCATTTCTCCTTTATTTAATATTGGTAAGATGGAAACCATGACGAACTGGTTTCTTATCAGTTTGTCGTTTTCCTATGTAAATTTCTGCAACAAGGTCAAGAGTTGAAAAGGAACGAAAAAGAAGCAACCACAAGGGATGCTTTGACAGGAGCGAGATTCGAACTCGCGCCACCGTAGTGACTGGTGCCTTAAACCAGCGCCTTAGACCGCTCGGCCACCCTGCCAATGGAATATTAATAATTATGGCAACGACTAACGTAGTTATACCAAAAAATATCAAGAGGTTATGATCAGAGGTCCCTCAGTTGAATACTTTATTTTATCCAAATTACTTTAATATGTTCTACGTTATGATTTCTGGATGAAATACATCACAATGACCTTAGAACGTTAATGAAGGATACATTGGCACGTTCGCTTTGGTTCTTTGCATTTTTACACATTTGTGTCACAAATGTCCAACAAATTGAATTTAAGCGGGAGCGATGTTTTCGCATTTTGGCTGTTTTCATATTAAGGTGAAAACATGAATTGAAAGATGACATTTCATATGCCACAGTGTATTCTATGCCAATTAATTTACCGAGTTACATAACGAAATCAATGCAACAAAACTATTTAGAAAGGTGTCTGAGAAGCACATGCACTGTGGCATAATATTTGCTGATGTCAAAGATCTAAAATTCACGTCAGAACAGGAAGTATCACAGGAGGTTTGGTCATTCTCTATTAATAAATGTAGTTGCTTAGGAGCATCTAGTTAACAAAGTTCTAATTGACAGGAGCGAGATTCGAACTCGCGCCACCGCCTAAAACCAGCGCCTTGGACCGCACGGCCATCCTGCCATATCAACTTTCTAGATTTATTTAAACGCACTGAAGTTGTCGCTATATCACCTGCAGGGTGTCAGTTATGTAATTATTTAATTCGAAATGCCGAATTCATTTGCATAGAGTATATGTAAATGTTAAATCTTTTATTTTAAAGATATTATTACGGCTTTTTAAGCTTAAAATTAGTCTTTGTCAAACGGCAATCCGATAAAATTATTAGGAACACACCTTTCTAAAAATTTGCACTTATGCACATTATCGTCGGTTAGTCTCCTTCATTTTTTCAAATTAATTGTTGTAACAATATTATCACTTTATTTCCTAGCTGTATTATCTATCATTCCAAATACATTCTCATTAGTTTAAAAGGATCTTCATATTTAAAAGGAGGTAAAACACATCGACCTGGCCGTCCTAATTTTCTTTGTAGGGAATCATAAAATATGGCAATTGAAAACTTCTTATAGAAGGTAAAGCAAGTTTGATAAAAGTGGTAATGTATTTAAAACATAATAATAATATCGGTTGTTTGATTTCGATGAAAGGTCAAGGGAACGCACGGAACCGTAGAAAAGAAATGGCTGCATTTAGAAAAAAAGAATTAATTAATTCACACTTAATGTCCCTAAAATATTCTGCATTACAATTATAACAGAGCTACTTGGTTTCAACTGTTAATTTGCAGTTTTATTTCTAATAAGGGAGAAGCAACAGATAATTCCTTTCTCCTTTATTTAATATTCGTAAGATGGAAACCATGACGAACTGGTTTCTTATCAATTTGTCGTTTTCCTATGTAAATTTCTGCAACAAGGTCAAGTGTTGAAAAGGAACGAAAAAGAAGCAACCACAAGGGATGCTTTGACAGGAGCGAGATGCGAACTCGCGCCACCGTAGTGACTGGTGCCTTAAGCCAGCGCCTTAGACCACTCGGCCACCCTGCCAATGGAATATTAATAATTATGAAACGACTAACGTAGTTATACCTAAAAATATCAAGAGGTTATGATCAGAGGTCCCTCAGTTGAATACTTTATTTTATCAAAATTACTTTAATATGTTGTACGTTATGATTTCTTGATGAAATACATCACAATGATCTTAGAACGTTAATGAAGGATACATTGGCACGTTCGCTTAGGTTCTTTGCATTTTTACACATTTGTGTCACAAATGTCCAACAAATTGAATTTAAGCGGGAGCGATGTTTTCGTATTTTGGCTGTTTTCATATTAAGTTTGAAACATGAATTGATAGATGACATTTCATATCCCACAGTGTACTCTATGCCAATTAATTTACCGAGTTACAGAACGAAATCAATGCAACAAAACTGTTTAGAAAGGTGTCTGAGAAGCACATGCGCTACGGCATAATAATTGCCGATGTCAAAGATCTAAAATTCACGTCAGAACAGGAAGTATTACAGGAGGTTTGGCCATTCTCTATTAATAAATGTAGTTGCTTAGGAACATCTAGTTAACAAAGTTCTAATTGACAGGAGCGAGATTCGAACTCGCGCCACCGTAGTGACTGGTGCCTAAAACCAGCGCCTTGGACCGCTCGGCCATCCTGCCATATCAACTTGCTAGATTTATTTAAACGCACTGAAGTTGTCGCTATATCACCTGCAGGGTGTCAGTTATGTAATTATTTAATTCGAAATGGCGAATTCATTTGCATAGAGTATATGTAAATGTGAAATCTTTTATTTTAAAGATATTATTACGGCTTTTTAAGCTTAAAATTAGTCTTTGTCAAACGGCAATCCGATGAAATTATTAGGAACACACCTTTCTAAGAATTTGAACTTAAGCACATTATCGTCGCTTAGTCTCCTTCATTTTTTTGAAGTAATTGTTGTAACAATATTATCACTTTATTTCCTAGCTGTACTATCTATCATTCCAAATACATTCTCATTAGTTTAAAAGGATCTTCATATTTAAAAGGAGGTAAAACACATCGACCTGGCCGTCCTACTTTTCTTTGTACGGAATCATAAAATATGGCAATTGAAAACTTCTTATAGAAGGTAAAGCAAGTTTGATAAAAGTGGTAATGTATTTAAAACATAATAATAATATCGGTTGTTTGATTTCGATGAAAGGTCAAGGAAACGCAAAGAACCATAGAAAACAAATGGCTGCAGTTAGAAAAACAATTAATTAATTCACACTTAATGTTCCTAAAAGATTGTGAATCAGAATGATAACAGAACAACTCGGTTTCAGCTGTTGATTTGCAGTTTAATTTCTAATAAGGGAGTAGCAACAGATAATTCATTTCTCCTTTATTTAATATTCGTAAGATGGAAACCATGACGAACTGGTTTCTTGTCAATTTGTCGTTTTCCTATGTAAATTTTTGCAACAAGTTCAAGAGTTGAAAAGGAACGAAAAAGAAGCAACCACAAGGGATGCGTTGACAGGGGCGAGATTCGAACTCGCGCCACCGTAGTGACTGGTGCCTTAAACCAGGGCCTTAGGCCGCTCGGCCACCCTGCCAATGGAATATTAATAATTATGGCAACGACTAACGTAGTTACACCCAAAAATATCAAGAGGTTATGATCAGAGGTCCCTCAGTTGAATACTTTATTTTATCCAAATTACTTTAATATGTTCTACGTTGTGATTTCTTGATGAAATACATCACAATGATCTTAGAACGTTAATGAAGGATACATTGGCACGTTCGCTTAGGTTCTTTGCATTTTTACACATTTGTGTCACAAATGTCCAACAAATTGAATTTAAGCGGGAGCGATGTTTTGGTATTTTGGCTGTTTTCATATTAAATTTGAAACATGAATTGATAGATGACATTTCATATCCCACAGTGTACTCTATGCCAATTAATTTACCGAGTTACAGAATGAAATCAATGCAACAAAACTGTTTACAAAGGTGTCTGAGAAGCACATGCGCTATGGCATAATAATTGCCGATGTCAAAAATCTAAAATTGACGTCAGAACAGGAAGTATTACAGGAGGTTTGGTCATTCTCTATTAATATATGTAGTTGCTTAGGAACATCTAGTTAACAAAGTTCTAATTGACAGGAGCGAGATTCGAACTCGCCCCACCGTAGTAACTGGTGCCTAAAACCAGCGCCATGGACCGCTCGGCCATCCTGCCATATCAACTCGCTAGATTTATTTAAACGCACTGAAGTTGTCGCTATATCACCTGCAGAGTGTCAGTTATCTAATTATTTAATTCGAAATGCCGAATTCATTTGCATAGAGTATATGTAAATATGAAATCTTTCATTTTAAAAATATTATTACGCCTTTTTAAGCTTAAAATTAGTCTTTGTCAAACGGCAATCCGATAAAATTATTAGGAACTCACCTTTTTAAAAATTATCACTTAAGCACATTATCGTCGCCTAGTCGTCTTTGTTATTTGAATTCATTGTTGTAACAATATTATCACTTTATTTCTTAGCTATAGTACCTATCATTCCAAACACCTGCTCATTAGTTTAAAATGATCTTCATATTTCAAAAGAGGTAAAACACATCGACCTGGTCGTCCTACTTTTCTTTGTACGGAATCATAAAATATGGCAATTGAAAACTTCTTATGAAAGGTAAAGCAAGTTTGATAAAAGTGGTAATGTATTTAAAACATAATAATAATATCGGTTGTTTGATTTCGAGGAAAGGTCAAGGGAACGCACGGAACCGTAGAAAAGAAATGGCTGCATTTAGAAAAAACAATTAATCAATTCACACTTAATGTCCCTAAAATATTCTGCATTACAATTATAACAGAGCAACTTGGTTTCAACTGTTAATTTGCAGTTTTATTTCTAATAAGGGAGGAGCAACAGATAATTCATTTCTCCTTTATTTAATATTGGTAAGATGGAAACCATGACGAACTGGTTTCTTATCAGTTTGTCGTTTTCCTATGAAAATTTCTGCAACAAGGTCAAGAGTTGAAAAGGAACGAAAAAGAAGCAACCACAAGGGATGCTTTGACAGGAGCGAGATTCGAACTCGCGCCACCGTAGTGACTGGTGCCTTAAACCAGCGCCATAGACCGCTCGGCCACCCTGCCAATGGAATATTAATAATTATGGCAACGACTAACGTAGTTATACCAAAAAATATCAAGAGGTTATGATCAGAGGTCCCTCAGTTGAATACTTTATTTTATCCAAATTACTTTAATATGTTCTACGTTATGATTTCTGGATGAAATACATCACAATGACCTTAGAACGTTAATGAAGGATACATTGGCACGTTCGCTTTGGTTCTTTGCATTTTTACACATTTGTGTCACAAATGTCCAACAAATTGAATTTAAGCGGGAGCGATGTTTTCGCATTTTGGCTGTTTTCATATTAAGGTGAAAACATGAATTGAAAGATGACATTTCATATGCCACAGTGTATTCTATGCCAATTAATTTACCGAGTTACATAACGAAATCAATGCAACAAAACTATTTAGAAAGGTGTCTGAGAAGCACATGCACTGTGGCATAATATTTGCTGATGTCAAAGATCTAAAATTCACGTCAGAACAGGAAGTATTACAGGAGGTTTGGTCATTCTCTATTAATAAATGTAGTTGCTTAGGAGCATCTAGTTAACAAAGTTCTAATTGACAGGAGCGAGATTCGAACTCGCGCCACCGCCTAAAACCAGCGCCTTGGACCGCTCGGCCATCCTGCCATATCAACTTTCTAGATTTATTTAAACGCACTGAAGTTGTCGCTATATCACCTGCAGGGTGTCAGTTATGTAATTATTTAATTCGAAATGCCGAATTCATTTGCATAGAGTATATGTAAATGTTAAATCTTTTATTTTAAAGATATTATTACGGCTTTTTAAGCTTAAAATTAGTCTTTGTCAAACGGCAATCCGATAAAATTATTAGGAACACACCTTTCTAAAAATTTGCACTTATGCACATTATCGTCGGTTAGTCTCCTTCATTTTTTCAAATTAATTGTTGTAACAATATTATCACTTTATTTCCTAGCTGTATTATCTATCATTCCAAATACATTCTCATTAGTTTAAAAGGATCTTCATATTTAAAAGGAGGTAAAACACATCGACCTGGCCGTCCTAATTTTCTTTGTAGGGAATCATAAAATATGGCAATTGAAAACTTCTTATAGAAGGTAAAGCAAGTTTGATAAAAGTGGTAATGTATTTAAAACATAATAATAATATCGGTTGTTTGATTTCGATGAAAGGTCAAGGGAACGCACGGAACCGTAGAAAAGAAATGGCTGCATTTAGAAAAAAAGAATTAATTAATTCACACTTAATGTCCCTAAAATATTCTGCATTAGAATTATAACAGAGCTACTTGGTTTCAACTGTTAATTTGCAGTTTTATTTCTAATAAGGGAGAAGCAACAGATAATTCCTTTCTCCTTTATTTAATATTCGTAAGATGGAAACCATGACGAACTGGTTTCTTATCAATTTGTCGTTTTCCTATGTAAATTTCTGCAACAAGGTCAAGTGTTGAAAAGGAACGAAAAAGAAGCAACCACAAGGGATGCTTTGACAGGAGCGAGATGCGAACTCGCGCCACCGTAGTGACTGGTGCCTTAAGCCAGCGCCTTAGACCACTCGGCCACCCTGCCAATGGAATATTAATAATTATGAAACGACTAACGTAGTTATACCTAAAAATATCAAGAGGTTATGATCAGAGGTCCCTCAGTTGAATACTTTATTTTATCAAAATTACTTTAATATGTTGTACGTTATGATTTCTTGATGAAATACATCACAATGATCTTAGAACGTTAATGAAGGATACATTGGCACGTTCGCTTAGGTTCTTTGCATTTTTACACATTTGTGTCACAAATGTCCAACAAATTGAATTTAAGCGGGAGCGATGTTTTCTCATTTTGGCTGTTTTCATATTAAGGTGAAAACATGAATTGAAAGATGACATTTCATATGCCACAGTGTATTATATGCCAATTAATTTACCGATTTACAGAACGAAATCAATGCAACAAAACTGTTTAGAAAGGTGTCTGAGAAGCACATGCGCTGTGGCATTATAATTGCCGATGTCAAAGATCTAAAATTCACGTAAGAACAAGAAGTATTATAAGAGGTTTGGTCATTCTCTATTAATAAATGTAGTTGCTTAGGAACATCTAGTTAACAAAGTTCTAATTGACAGGAGCGAGATTCGAACTCGCGCCACCGTAGTGACTGGTGCCTAAAACCAGCGCCTTGGACCGCTCGGCCATCCTGCCATATCAACTTGCTAGATTTTTTTAAACGCACTGAAGTTGTCGCTATATCACCTGCAGGGTGTCAGTTATGTAATTATTTAATTCGAAATGCCGAATTCATTTGCATAGAGTATATGTAAATGTGAAATCTTTTATTTTAAAGATATTATTACGGCTTTTTAAGCTTAAAATTAGTCTTTGTCAAACGGCCATCCGATAAAATTAGTAGGAACACACCTTTCTAAAAATTTGCACTTATGCACATTATCGTCGTTTAGTCTCCTTAATTTTTTCGAATTAATTGTTGTAACAATATTTTCACTTTATTTCCTAGCTGTACTATCTATCATTCCAAATACATTCTCATTAGTTTAAAAGGATCTTCATATTTAAAAGGAGGTAAAACACATCGACCTGGCCGTCCTAATTTTCTTTGTAAGTAATCATAAAATATGGCAATTGAAAACTTCTTATGGAAGGTAGAACAAGTTTGATAAAAGTGGTAAGGTATTTAAAACATAATAATTATATCGGTTGTTTGATTTCGATGAAAGGTCAAGTTAACGCACAGAACCATAGAAAAGAAATGGCTGCAGTTAGAAAAACAATTAATTAATTCACACTTAATGTTCATAAAAGATTCTGCATCAGAATTATAACAGAACAACTCGGTTTCAGCTGTTGATTTGCAGTTTAATTTCTAATAAGGGAGAAGCAACAGATAATTCATTTCTCCTTATTTTAGTATTGGTAAGATGGAAATAGTGACGAACTGGTTTCTTATTAATTTGTCGTTTTCCTATGTAAATTTTTGCATCAAGGTCAAGAGTTGAAAAGGAACGAAAAAGAAGCAACCACAAGGGATGCTTTGACAGGAGGGAGATTCGAACTCGCGCCACCGTAGTGACTGGTGCCTTAAACCAGCCCCTTAGACCGCTCGGCCACCCTGCCAATGGAATATTAATAATTATGGCAACGACTAACGTAGTTATACCTAAAAATATCAAGAGGTTATGATCAGAGGTCCCTCAGTTGAATACTTTATTTTATCAAAATTACCTCTAATATGTTCTACGTTATGATTTCTTGATGAAATACATCACAATGATCTTAGAACGTTAATGAAGGATACATTGGCACGTTCGCTTAGGTTCTTTGCATTTTTACACATTTGTGTCACAAATGTCCAACAAATTGAATTTAAGCGGGAGCGATGTTTTGGTATTTTGGCTGTTTTCATATTAAGTTTGAAACATGAATTGATAGATGACATTTCATATCCCACAGTGTATTCTATGCCAATTAATTTACCGAGTTACAGAACGAAATCAATGCAACAGAACTGTTTAGAAAGGTGTCTGAGAAGCACATGCGCTATTTCATAATAATTGCCGATGTCAAAGATCTAAAATTCACGTCAGAACAGGAAGTATTACAGGAGGTTTGGTCATTCCCTTTTAATAAATGTAGTTGCTTAGGAACATCTAGTTTACAAAGTTCTAATTGACAGGAGCGAGATTCGAACTCGCCCCACCGTAGTGACTGGTGCCTAAAACCAGCGCCATGGACCGCTCGGCCATCCTGCCATATCAACTTGCTAGATTTATTTAAACGCACTGAAGTTGTCGCTATATCACCTGCAGAGTGTCAGTTATGTAATTATTTAATTCGAAATGCCGAATTCATTTGCATAGAGTATATGTAAATATGAAATCTTTCATTTTAAAAATATTATTACGCCTTTTTAAGCTTAAAATTAGTCTTTGTCAAACGGCAATCCGATAAAGTTATTAGGAACTCACCTTTTTAAAAATTATCACTTAAGCACATTATCGTCGCCTAGTCGTCTTTGTTATTTGAATTCATTGTTGTAACAATATTATCACTTTATTTCTTAGCTATAGTACCTATCATTCCAAATACCTGCTCATTAGTTTAAAATGATCTTCATATTTCAAAAGAGGTAAAACACATCGACCTGGTCGTCCTACTTTTCTTTGTACGGAATCATAAAATATGGCAATTGAAAACTTCTTATAGAAGGTAAAGCAAGTTTGATAAAAGTGGTAATGTATTTAAAACATAATAATAATATCGGTTGTTTGATTTCGATGAAAGGTCAAGGGAACGCACAGAACCATAGAAAAGAAATGGCTGCAGTTAGAACAACAATTAATTAATTCACACTTAATGTTACTAAAATATTCTGCATTACAATTATAACAGAACAACTCGGTTTCAAATGTTGATTTGCAGTTTAATTTCTAATAAGGGAGAATCAACAGATAATTCATTTCTCCTTATTTTAATATTTGTAAGATGGAAATAGTGACGAACTGGTTTCTTATTAATTTGTCGTTTTCCTATTTAAATATCTGCAACAAGGTCAAGAGTTGAAAAGGAACGAAAAAGAAGCAACCGCAATGGCTGCTTTGACAGGAGCGAGATTCGAACCTGCGCCACCGTAGTGATTGGTGCTTTAAACCAGCGCCTTACATCGCTTGTCCACCCTGCCAATGGAATATAAATAATTATGGCAACGACTAACGTAGTTATACCAAAAAATATCAAAAGGTTATGATCAGAGGTCCCTCAGTTGAATACTTTATTTTATCAAAATTACTATAATATGTTCTACGTTTTTATTTCTTGATGAAATACATCACAATGACCTTAGAACGTTAATGAAGGGTACAACTGTACGTTCGTTTATGTTCTTCGCATTTTTACACATTTGTGTCACAAATGTCCAACAAATTGAATTTAAGCGGTAGCGATGTTTTCGCATTTTCGCTGTTTTCATATTTAAGTGGAAACATGAATTGAATAATGACATTCCATATCCCACTGTGGACTCTATGCCAATTAATTTACCGAGTTACAGAACGAAATCAATGCAACAAAACTGTTTAGAATTTGGTCTGGGAAGCACATGCGCTATGGCATAATAATTGCCGATGTCAAAGATCTAAAATTCACGTCAGAACAAGAAGTATTACAGGAGGTTTGGTCATTCTCTATTAATAAATGTAGTTGCTTAGGAACATCTAGTTAACAAAGTTCTAACTCACAGGAGCGAGATTCGAACTCGCGCCATAGTAGTGACTGGTGTCTTAAACCAGCGCCTTAGACCGCTCGGCCAAACTGCCAATGGAACATTAATAATTATGGCAACGACTAACGTAGTTATACCTAAAAATATCAAGGGGTTATGATCAAAGGTCCCTCAGTTTAATAATTTCTTTTATCAAAATTACTTTAATATGTTCTACGTTATGATTTCTTGATGAAATACATCACAATGATCTTAGAACGTTAATGAAGGATACATTGGCACGTTTGTTTATGTTCTTTGCATTTTTACACATTTGTGTCACAAATGTCCAACAAATTGAATTTAAGCGGTAGCGATGTTTTCGCATTTTGGCTGTTTTCATATTAAAGTGGAAACGTGAATTGAATGATGATATTTCATATGCCACAGTGTATTCTATGCCAATTAATTTACCGAGTTACAGAACGAAATCAATGCAACAAACCTGTTTAGAAAGGTGTCTGAGAATCACATTCGCTATGGAATTATAATTGCCGATGTCAAAGATCAAAATTTCACGTCAGAAGAAGAAGTATTACAAGAGGTTTGGTCATTCTCTATTAATAAATGTAGTTGCTTAGGAACATCTAGTTAACAAAGTTCTAATTGACAGGAGCCAGATTCTTACTCGCGCCACGGTAGTGACTGGTGCCTAAAACCAGCGCCTTGGACCGCTCGGCCATCCTGCCATATCAACTTGCTAGATTTATTTGAACGCACTGAAGTTGTCGCAATATTTCCTGCAGGGTGTCAGTTATGTATTTATTTAATTCCATATGCAGAATTCATTTGCATAGAGTATATGTAAATATGAAATCTTTTATTTTAAAGATATTATTACGGCTTTTTAAGCTTAAAATTAGTCTTTGTCAAACGGCAATCCGATAAAATTATTAGGAACTCGCCTTTCTAAAAATTTGCACTTAAGCACATTTTCGTCGCCAAGTCACCTTTATTTTTTCGAATTAATTGTTGTAACAATATTATCACTTTATTTCGTATTTATACTATCTATCACTCCAAATACATTCTCATTAGTTTAAAAGGATCTTCATATTTAAAAGGTGGTAAAACACATCGACCTGGCTGTCCTAATTTTCCTTGTAGGGAATCATAAAATATGGCAATTGAAAACTTCTTATAGAAAATAGAGCAAGTTTGATAAAAGTGGTAATGTATTTAGAACATAATAATAATATCGGTTGTTTCATTTCGATGAAAGGTCAAGGGAACGCACAGAACCATAGAAAAGAAATGGCTGCAATTAGAAAAACAATTAATTAATTCACACTTAATGTTACTAAAAGATTCTGCATCACAGTTATAACGGAACAACTCGGTTTCAGATGTTGATTTGCAGTTTAATTTCTAATAATAAGGGAGAAGCAACAGATAATTCATTTCTCCTTATTTTAATATTTGTAAGATGGAAATAGTGACGAACTGGTTTCTTATTAATTTGTCGCTTTCCTATGTAACTTTCTGCAACAAGGTCAAGAGTTGAAAAGGAACGAAAAAGAAGCAACCACAATGGGTGCTTTGACAGAGGCGAGATTCGAACTCGCGCCACCGTAGTGACTGGTGCCTTAAACCAGCGCCTTAAACCGCTCGGCCACCCTGCCAATGATATATTAATTAAAATGGGAACGACTAACGTAGTTATACCTAAAAATATCGAGAGGTTACAATCAAAGGCCCCTCAGTTTAATACTTTTTTTTATAAAATTACTTTAATATGTTTTACGTTATGATTTCTTGATGAAATACATCACAATGATCTTAGAACGTTAATGAGGGATACATTGGCACGTTCGTTTAGGTTCTTCGCATTTTCACAGATTTGTGTCACAAATGTCCAACAAATTGAATTTAAGCGGTAGCGATGTTTTCGCATTTTCGCTGTTTTCATATTTAAGTGGAAACATGAATTGAATAATGACATTTCATATCCCACTGTGTACTCTATGCCAATTAATTTACCGAGTTACAGAACGAAATAAATGCAACAAAACTGTTTAGAAAGTGGTCTAGGAAGCACATGCGCTATGGCATAATAATTGCCGATATCAAAGATCTAAAATTCACGTCAGAACAAGAAGTATTACAGGAGGTTTGGTGATTCTCTATTAATAAATGTAGTTGCTTAGGAACATCTAGTTAGCAAAGTTCTAATTGACAGGAGCGAGATTCGAACTCGCGCCATAGTAGTGACTGGTGACTTAAACCAGCGCCTTAGACCGCTTGGCCAACCTGCCAATGGAACATTAATAATTATGGCAACGACTAACGTAGTTATACCTAAAAATATCAAGGGGTTATGATAAAAGGTCCCTCAGTTTAATAATTTCTTTTATCAAAATTACTTTAATATGTTCTACGTTATGATTTCTTGATGAAATACATCACAATGATCTTAGAACGTTAATGAAGGATACATTGGCACGTTTGTTCAAGTTCTTTGCATTTTTACACATTTGTGTCACAAGTGTCCAACAAATTGAATTTAAGCGGTAGCGATGTTTTTGCATTTTGGCTGTTTTCATATTAAAGTGGAAACGTGAATTGAATGATGATATTTCATATGCCACAGTGTATTCTATGCCAATTAATTTACCGAGTTACAGAACGAAATCAATGCAACAAACCTGTTTAGAAAGGTGTCTGAGAAGCACATTCGCTATGGAATAATAATTGCCGATGTCAAAGATCTAAAATTCACGTCAGAAGAAGAAGTATTACAAGAGGTTTGGTCATTCTCTATTAATAAATGTAGTTGCTTAGGAACATCTAGTTAACAAAGTTCTAATTGACAGGAGCCAGATTCGAACTCGCGCCACCGTAGTGACTGGTGCCTAAAACCAGCGCCTTGGACCGCTCGGCCATCCTGCCATATCAACTTGCTAGATTTATTTGAACGCACTGAAGTTTTCGCAATATTACCTGCAGAGTGTCAGTTATGTATTTATTTAATTCCATATGCAGAATTCATTTGCATAGAGTATATGTAAATATGAAATCATTTATTTTAAAGATAAAATTAGTCTTTGTCAAACGGCAATCCGATAAAATTATTAGCAACTCACCTTTCTAAAAATTTGCACTTAAGCACATTATCGTCGCCAAGTCACCTTCATTTTTTCGAATTAATTGTTGTAACAATATTATCACTTTATTTCGTAGCTATACTATCTATTACTCCAAATACATTCTCATTAGTTTAAAAGGATCTTCATATTTAAAAGGTGGTAAAACACATCGACCTGGCTGTCCTAATTTTCCATGTAGGGAATCATAAAATATGGCAATTGAAAACTTCTTATAGAAAGTAGAGCAAGTTTGATAAAAGTGGTAACGTATTTAGAACATAATAATAATATCGGTTGTTTGATTTCGATGAAAGGTCAAGGGAACGCACAGAACCATAGAAAAGAAATGGCTGCAGTTAGAAAAACAATTAATTAATTCACACTTAATGTTACTAAAAGATTCTGCATCACAGTTATAACAGAACAACTCGGTTTCAGATGTTGATTTGCAGTTTAATTTCTAATAAGGGAGAAGCAACAGATAATTCATTTCTCCTTATTTTAATATTTGTAAGATGGAAATAGTGACGAACTGGTTTCTTATTAATTTGTCGTTTTCCTATGTAAATTTCTGCAACAAGGTCAAGAGTTGAAAAGGAACGAAAAAGAAGCAACTGCAAGGGCTGCTTTGATAGGAGAGAGATTCGAACTCGCGCCACCGTAGTGACTAGTGCCTTAAACCAGCGCCTTAGACCGCTCGGCCACCCTGCCAATGATATATTAATTATTATGGCAACGACTACCGTAGTTAAACCTAAAAATATCAAGAGGTTACGATCAAAGGCCCCTCAGTTTAATACTTTCTTTTATCTAATTACTTTAATATGTTCTACGTTATGATTTCTATATGAAATACATCAACATGATCTTAGAACGTTAATGAAGGGTACATCTGTACGTACGTTTAGGTTCTTTGGATTTTTAAACATTTGTGTCACAAATGAATTTAAGTGGTAGCGATGTTTTGGTATTTTGGCTGTTTTCATATTAAGTTTGAAACATGAATTGATAGATGAAATTTCATATGCAACAGTGTATTCTTTGCCAATTAATTTACCGAGTGACAGAACGAAATCAATGCAACAAAACTGTTTAGAAAGGTGTCTGAGAAGCACATGCGCTATGGCATAATAATTGCCGATGTCAAAGATCTAAAATTCACGTCAGAAAAAGAAGTATTAGAAGAGGTTTGGTCATTCTCTATTAATAAATGTAGTAGCTTAGAAACATCTAGTTAACAAAGTTCTAATTGACAGGAACGAGATTCGAACTCGCGCCACCGTAGTGACTGGTGTCTTAAACCAGCGCCTTAGACCGCTCGGCCAACTTGCCAATGGAATATTAATAATTATAGCAACGACTAACGTAGTTGTACCTAAAAATATCAAGGGGTTATGATCAAAGGTCCCCCAGTTTAATAATTTCTTTTATCAAAATTACTTTAATATGTTCTACGTTATGATTTCTTGATGAAATACATCACAATGATCTTAGAACGTTAATGAAGGATACATTGGCACGTTTGTTTAAGTTCTTTGCATTTTTACACATTTGTGTCACAAATGTCCAACAAATTGAATTTTAGCGGTAGCGATGTTTTCGCATTTTGGCTGTTTTCATATTAAAGTGGAAACGTGAATTGAATGATGATATTTCATATGCCACAGTGTATTCTATGCCAATTAATTTACCCAGTTACAGAACGAAATCAATGCAACAAAACTGTTTAGAATGGTGTCTGAGAAGCACATTCGCTATGGAATAATAATTGCCGATGTCAAAGATCTAAAATTCACGTCAGAAGAAGAAGTATTACAAGAGGTTTGGTCATTCTCTATTAATAAATGTAGTTGCTTAGGAACATCTAGTTAACAAAGTTCTAATTGACAGGAGCCAGATTCGAACTAGCGCCACCGTAGTGACTGGTGCCTAAAACCAGCGCCTTGGACCGCTCAGCCATCCTGCCATATCAACTTGCTAGATTTATTTAAACGCACTGAAGTTGTCGCTATATCACCTGCAGAGTGTCGGTTATGTAATTATTTAATTCGAAATGCCGAATTCATTTGCATGGAGTACATGTAAATATGAAATCTTTTATTTTAAAAATATTATTACGCCTTTTTAAGCTTAAAATTAGTCTTTGTCAAACGGCAATCCGATAAAGTTATTAGCAACTCACCTTTCTAAAAATTTGCACTTAAGCACATTATCGTCGCCAAGTCACCTTCATTTTTTCGAATTAATTGTTGTAACAATATTATCACTTTATTTCGTAGCTATACTATCTATTACTCCAAATACATTCTCATTAGTTTAAAAGGATCTTCATATTTAAAAGGTGGTAAAACACATCGACCTGGCTGTCCTAATTTTCCTTGTAGGGAATCATAAAATATGGCAATTAAAAACTTCTTATGGAAGGTAGAGCAAGTTTGATAAAAGTGGTAATGTATTTAGAACATAATAATAATATCGGTTGTTTGATTTCGATGAAAGGTCAAGGGAACGCACAGAACCATAGAAAAGAAATGGCTGCAGTTAGAGAAACTATTGATTAATTCACACTTAATGTTACTAAAAGATTCTCCATCACAATTATAACAGAACAACTCGGTTTCAGATGTTGATTTGCAGTTTAATTTCTAATGAGGGAGAAGGAACAGATAATTCATTTCTCCTTATTTTAATATTTGTAAAATGGAAATAGTGACGAACTGGTTTCTTATTAATTTGTCGTTTTCTATGTAAATTTCTGCAACAAGGTCAAGAGTTGAAAAGGAACGGAAAAGAAGCAACCACAATGGCTG
The DNA here is from genome assembly GCA_039566895.2 of Turritopsis rubra. NCBI lineage: Eukaryota > Metazoa > Cnidaria > Hydrozoa > Anthoathecata > Oceaniidae > Turritopsis > Turritopsis rubra. The sequence continues at coordinate 116,873 of CM077621.1, forward strand.
CTTTGACAGAGGCGAGATTCGAACTCGCGCCAACGTAGTGACCGATGCCTTAAACCAGCGCCTTAGACCGCTCGGCCACCCTGCCAATGGAATATTAATTATTATGGCAATGACTAACGTAGTTATACCTAAAAATATCGAGAGGTTACGATCAAACGACCCTCAGTTTAATACTTCCATTTATCAAATTACTTTAATATGTTCTACGTTATGATTTCTTGATGAAATACATCACAATGACCTTAGAACGTTAATGAAGGGTACAACTGTACGTTCGTTTATGTTCTTCGCATTTTTACACATTTGTGTCACAAATGTCCAACAAATTGAATTTAAGCGGTAGCGATGTTTTCGCATTTTCGCTGTTTTCATATTTAAGTGGAAACATGAATTGAATAATGACATTCCATATCCCACTGTGGACTCTATGCCAATTAATTTACCGAGTTACAGAACGAAATCAATGCAACAAAACTGTTTAGAATTTGGTCTGGGAAGCACATGCGCTATGGCATAATAATTGCCGATGTCAAAGATCTAAAATTCACGTCAGAACAAGAAGTATTACAGGAGGTTTGGTCATTCTCTATTAATAAATGTAGTTGCTTAGGAACATCTAGTTAACAAAGTTCTAACTCACAGGAGCGAGATTCGAACTCGCGCCATAGTAGTGACTGGTGTCTTAAACCAGCGCCTTAGACCGCTCGGCCAAACTGCCAATGGAACATTAATAATTATGGCAACGACTAACGTAGTTATACCTAAAAATATCAAGGGGTTATGATCAAAGGTCCCTCAGTTTAATAATTTCTTTTATCAAAATTACTTTAATATGTTCTACGTTATGATTTCTTGATGAAATACATCACAATGATCTTAGAACGTTAATGAAGGATACATTGGCACGTTTGTTTATGTTCTTTGCATTTTTACACATTTGTGTCACAAATGTCCAACAAATTGAATTTAAGCGGTAGCGATGTTTTCGCATTTTGGCTGTTTTCATATTAAAGTGGAAACGTGAATTGAATGATGATATTTCATATGCCACAGTGTATTCTATGCCAATTAATTTACCGAGTTACAGAACGAAATCAATGCAACAAACCTGTTTAGAAAGGTGTCTGAGAATCACATTCGCTATGGAATTATAATTGCCGATGTCAAAGATCAAAATTTCACGTCAGAAGAAGAAGTATTACAAGAGGTTTGGTCATTCTCTATTAATAAATGTAGTTGCTTAGGAACATCTAGTTAACAAAGTTCTAATTGACAGGAGCCAGATTCTTACTCGCGCCACGGTAGTGACTGGTGCCTAAAACCAGCGCCTTGGACCGCTCGGCCATCCTGCCATATCAACTTGCTAGATTTATTTGAACGCACTGAAGTTGTCGCAATATTTCCTGCAGGGTGTCAGTTATGTATTTATTTAATTCCATATGCAGAATTCATTTGCATAGAGTATATGTAAATATGAAATCTTTTATTTTAAAGATATTATTACGGCTTTTTAAGCTTAAAATTAGTCTTTGTCAAACGGCAATCCGATAAAATTATTAGGAACTCGCCTTTCTAAAAATTTGCACTTAAGCACATTTTCGTCGCCAAGTCACCTTTATTTTTTCGAATTAATTGTTGTAACAATATTATCACTTTATTTCGTATTTATACTATCTATCACTCCAAATACATTCTCATTAGTTTAAAAGGATCTTCATATTTAAAAGGTGGTAAAACACATCGACCTGGCTGTCCTAATTTTCCTTGTAGGGAATCATAAAATATGGCAATTGAAAACTTCTTATAGAAAATAGAGCAAGTTTGATAAAAGTGGTAATGTATTTAGAACATAATAATAATATCGGTTGTTTCATTTCGATGAAAGGTCAAGGGAACGCACAGAACCATAGAAAAGAAATGGCTGCAATTAGAAAAACAATTAATTAATTCACACTTAATGTTACTAAAAGATTCTGCATCACAGTTATAACGGAACAACTCGGTTTCAGATGTTGATTTGCAGTTTAATTTCTAATAATAAGGGAGAAGCAACAGATAATTCATTTCTCCTTATTTTAATATTTGTAAGATGGAAATAGTGACGAACTGGTTTCTTATTAATTTGTCGTTTTCCTATGTAAATTTCTGCAACAAAGTCAAGAGTTGAAAAGAAACGAAAAAGAAGCAACCACAATGGCTGCTTTGACAGAGGCGAGATTCGAACTCGCGCCACCGTAGTGACTGGTGCCTTAAACCAGCGCCTTAAACCGCTCGGCCACCCTGCCAATGATATATTAATTAAAATGGGAACGACTAACGTAGTTATACCTAAAAATATCGAGAGGTTACAATCAAAGGCCCCTCAGTTTAATACTTTTTTTTATAAAATTACTTTAATATGTTTTACGTTATGATTTCTTGATGAAATACATCACAATGATCTTAGAACGTTAATGAGGGATACATTGGCACGTTCGTTTAGGTTCTTCGCATTTTCACAGATTTGTGTCACAAATGTCCAACAAATTGAATTTAAGCGGTAGCGATGTTTTCGCATTTTCGCTGTTTTCATATTTAAGTGGAAACATGAATTGAATAATGACATTTCATATCCCACTGTGTACTCTATGCCAATTAATTTACCGAGTTACAGAACGAAATAAATGCAACAAAACTGTTTAGAAAGTGGTCTAGGAAGCACATGCGCTATGGCATAATAATTGCCGATATCAAAGATCTAAAATTCACGTCAGAACAAGAAGTATTACAGGAGGTTTGGTGATTCTCTATTAATAAATGTAGTTGCTTAGGAACATCTAGTTAGCAAAGTTCTAATTGACAGGAGCGAGATTCGAACTCGCGCCATAGTAGTGACTGGTGACTTAAACCAGCGCCTTAGACCGCTTGGCCAACCTGCCAATGGAACATTAATAATTATGGCAACGACTAACGTAGTTATACCTAAAAATATCAAGGGGTTATGATAAAAGGTCCCTCAGTTTAATAATTTCTTTTATCAAAATTACTTTAATATGTTCTACGTTATGATTTCTTGATGAAATACATCACAATGATCTTAGAACGTTAATGAAGGATACATTGGCACGTTTGTTCAAGTTCTTTGCATTTTTACACATTTGTGTCACAAGTGTCCAACAAATTGAATTTAAGCGGTAGCGATGTTTTTGCATTTTGGCTGTTTTCATATTAAAGTGGAAACGTGAATTGAATGATGATATTTCATATGCCACAGTGTATTCTATGCCAATTAATTTACCGAGTTACAGAACGAAATCAATGCAACAAACCTGTTTAGAAAGGTGTCTGAGAAGCACATTCGCTATGGAATAATAATTGCCGATGTCAAAGATCTAAAATTCACGTCAGAAGAAGAAGTATTACAAGAGGTTTGGTCATTCTCTATTAATAAATGTAGTTGCTTAGGAACATCTAGTTAACAAAGTTCTAATTGACAGGAGCCAGATTCGAACTCGCGCCACCGTAGTGACTGGTGCCTAAAACCAGCGCCTTGGACCGCTCGGCCATCCTGCCATATCAACTTGCTAGATTTATTTGAACGCACTGAAGTTTTCGCAATATTACCTGCAGAGTGTCAGTTATGTATTTATTTAATTCCATATGCAGAATTCATTTGCATAGAGTATATGTAAATATGAAATCATTTATTTTAAAGATAAAATTAGTCTTTGTCAAACGGCAATCCGATAAAATTATTAGCAACTCACCTTTCTAAAAATTTGCACTTAAGCACATTATCGTCGCCAAGTCACCTTCATTTTTTCGAATTAATTGTTGTAACAATATTATCACTTTATTTCGTAGCTATACTATCTATTACTCCAAATACATTCTCATTAGTTTAAAAGGATCTTCATATTTAAAAGGTGGTAAAACACATCGACCTGGCTGTCCTAATTTTCCATGTAGGGAATCATAAAATATGGCAATTGAAAACTTCTTATAGAAACTAGAGCAAGTTTGATAAAAGTGGTAACGTATTTAGAACATAATAATAATATCGGTTGTTTGATTTCGATGAAAGGTCAAGGGAACGCACAGAACCATAGAAAAGAAATGGCTGCAGTTAGAAAAACAATTAATTAATTCACACTTAATGTTACTAAAAGATTCTGCATCACAGTTATAACAGAACAACTCGGTTTCAGATGTTGATTTGCAGTTTAATTTCTAATAAGGGAGAAGCAACAGATAATTCATTTCTCCTTATTTTAATATTTGTAAGATGGAAATAGTGACGAACTGGTTTCTTATTAATTTGTCGTTTTCCTATGTAAATTTCTGCAACAAGGTCAAGAGTTGAAAAGGAACGAAAAAGAAGCAACTGCAAGGGCTGCTTTGATAGGAGAGAGATTTGAACTCGCGCCACCGTAGTGACTAGTGCCTTAAACCAGCGCCTTAGACCGCTCGGCCACCCTGCCAATGATATATTAATTATTATGGCAACGACTACCGTAGTTAAACCTAAAAATATCAAGAGGTTACGATCAAAGGCCCCTCAGTTTAATACTTTCTTTTATCTAATTACTTTAATATGTTCTACGTTATGATTTCTATATGAAATACATCAACATGATCTTAGAACGTTAATGAAGGGTACATCTGTACGTACGTTTAGGTTCTTTGGATTTTTAAACATTTGTGTCACAAATGAATTTAAGTGGTAGCGATGTTTTGGTATTTTGGCTGTTTTCATATTAAGTTTGAAACATGAATTGATAGATGAAATTTCATATGCAACAGTGTATTCTTTGCCAATTAATTTACCGAGTTACAGAACGAAATCAATGCAACAAAACTGTTTAGAAAGGTGTCTGAGAAGCACATGCGCTATGGCATAATAATTGCCGATGTCAAAGATCTAAAATTCACGTCAGAAAAAGAAGTATTAGAAGAGGTTTGGTCATTCTCTATTAATAAATGTAGTAGCTTAGAAACATCTAGTTAACAAAGTTCTAATTGACAGGAACGAGATTCGAACTCGCGCCACCGTAGTGACTGGTGTCTTAAACCAGCGCCTTAGACCGCTCGGCCAACTTGCCAATGGAATATTAATAATTATAGCAACGACTAACGTAGTTGTACCTAAAAATATCAAGGGGTTATGATCAAAGGTCCCCCAGTTTAATAATTTCTTTTATCAAAATTACTTTAATATGTTCTACGTTATGATTTCTTGATGAAATACATCACAATGATCTTAGAACGTTAATGAAGGATACATTGGCACGTTTGTTTAAGTTCTTTGCATTTTTACACATTTGTGTCACAAATGTCCAACAAATTGAATTTTAGCGGTAGCGATGTTTTCGCATTTTGGCTGTTTTCATATTAAAGTGGAAACGTGAATTGAATGATGATATTTCATATGCCACAGTGTATTCTATGCCAATTAATTTACCCAGTTACAGAACGAAATCAATGCAACAAAACTGTTTAGAATGGTGTCTGAGAAGCACATTCGCTATGGAATAATAATTGCCGATGTCAAAGATCTAAAATTCACGTCAGAAGAAGAAGTATTACAAGAGGTTTGGTCATTCTCTATTAATAAATGTAGTTGCTTAGGAACATCTAGTTAACAAAGTTCTAATTGACAGGAGCCAGATTCGAACTAGCGCCACCGTAGTGACTGGTGCCTAAAACCAGCGCCTTGGACCGCTCAGCCATCCTGCCATATCAACTTGCTAGATTTATTTAAACGCACTGAAGTTGTCGCTATATCACCTGCAGAGTGTCGGTTATGTAATTATTTAATTCGAAATGCCGAATTCATTTGCATGGAGTACATGTAAATATGAAATCTTTTATTTTAAAAATATTATTACGCCTTTTTAAGCTTAAAATTAGTCTTTGTCAAACGGCAATCCGATAAAGTTATTAGCAACTCACCTTTCTAAAAATTTGCACTTAAGCACATTATCGTCGCCAAGTCACCTTCATTTTTTCGAATTAATTGTTGTAACAATATTATCACTTTATTTCGTAGCTATACTATCTATCACTCCAAATACATTCTCATTAGTTTAAAAGGATCTTCATATTTAAAAGGTGGTAAAACACATCGACCTGGCTGTCCTAATTTTCCTTGTAGGGAATCATAAAATATGGCAATTGAAAACTTCTTATGGAAGGTAGAGCAAGTTTGATAAAAGTGGTAATGTATTTAGAACATAATAATAATATCGGTTGTTTGATTTCGATGAAAGGTCAAGGGAACGCACAGAACCATAGAAAAGAAATGGCTGCAGTTAGAGAAACTATTAATTAATTCACACTTAATGTTACTAAAAGATTCTGCATGACAATTATAACAGAACAACTCGGTTTCAGATGTTGATTTGCAGTTTAATTTCTAATGAGGGAGAAGGAACAGATAATTCATTTCTCCTTATTTTAATATTTGTAAAATGGAAATAGTGACGAACTGGTTTCTTATTAATTTGTCGTTTTCTATGTAAATTTCTGCAACAAGGTCAAGAGTTGAAAAGGAACGGAAAAGAAGCAACCACAATGGCTGCTTTGACAGAGGCGAGATTCGAACTCGCGCCAACGTAGTGACCGATGCCTTAAACCAGCGCCTTAGACCGCTCGGCCACCCTGCCAATGGAATATTAATTATTATGGCAATGACTAACGTAGTTATACCTAAAAATATCGAGAGGTTACGTTCAAACGACCCTCAGTTTAATACTTCCATTTATCAAATTACTTTAATATGTTCTACGTTATGATTTCTTGATGAAATACATCACAATGATCTTAGAAAGTTAATGAAGGATACATTGGCACGTTCATTTAGGTTCTTTGCATTTTTATACATTTGTGTCACAAATGTCCAAGAAATTGAATTTAAGCGGTAGCGATGTTTTGGCATTTTGGCTGTGTTCATATTTAAGTAGTAACATGAATTGAAAGGTCATATTTCATATGCCACAGTTTATTCTGTGGCAATTAATTTACCGAGTTACAGAACCAAATCAATGCAACAAAACTGTTTAGAAAGTGGTCTGGGAAGCACATGCGCTATGGCATAATGATTGCCGATGCCAAAGATCTAAAATTCACGTCAGAAGAAGAAGTATTACAAGAGGTTTGGTCATTCTCTATTAATAAATGTTGTTGCTTAGGAACATCTAGTTTACAAAGTTCTAATTGACAGGAGCGAGATTCGAACTCGCGCCACCGTAGTGACTGGTGCCTAAAACCAGCGCCTTGGACCGCTTGGCCATCCTTCCATATCAACTTGCTAGATTTATTTAAACGCACTGAAGTAGTCGCTATATCACCTGCAGAGTGTCGGTTATGTAATTATTTAATTCGAAATGCCGAATTCATTTTCATAGAGTACATGTAAATATGAAATCTTTTATTTTAAAAATATTATTACGCCTTTTTAAGCCTAAAATTAGTCTTTGTCAAACGGCAATCCGATAAAATTATTAGGAACTCACCTTTTTAAAAATTATCACTTAAGCACATTATCGTCGTCTAGTCGTCTTCATTTTTTGAATTCATTGTTGTTACAATATTATCACTTTATTTCGTGGCTATAGTATCTATCATTCCAAATACCTGCTCATTAGTTTAAAATGATCTTCATGTTTCAAAAGAGGTAAAACTCATCCACCTGGTCGTCCTACGTTTCTTTGTACGGAATCATAAAAAATATGGCAATTGAAATCTTCTTATAGAAGGTAGAGCAAGTTTGATAAAAGTGGTAATGTATTGAAAACATAATAATAATATCGGTTGTTTGATTTCGATGAAATGTCAAGGAAACGCTCAGAACCATAGAAAAGAAATGGCTGCAGTTAGAGAAACAATTAATTAATTCACACTTAATTTTACTAAAAGATTCTGCATCACAATTATAACAGAACAACTCGGTTTCAGATGTTGATTTGCAGTTTAATTTCTAATGAGGGAGAAGCAACAGATAATTCATTTCTCCTTATTTTAATATTCGTAAGATGTAAATAGTGACGAACTGGTTTCTTATTAATTTGTCGTTTTCTATGTAAATTTCTGCAAGAGTTGAAAAGGAACGAAAAAGAAGCAACCACAATGGCTGCTTTGACAGAGGCGAGATTCGAACTCGCGCCACCGTAGTGACTGGTGCCTTAAACCAGCGCCATAGACCGCTCGGCCACCCTGCCAATGGAATGTTAATTATTATGGCAACGACTAACGTAGTTATACCTAAAAATATCGAGAGGTTACGATCAAACGCCCCTCAGTTTAATACTTTCTTTTATCAAATTACTTTAATATGTTCTACGTTATGATTTCTTGATGAAATACATCACAATGATCTTAGAATTTTAAAGAAGGATACATCGGTACGTACGTTTAAGTTCTTTGCATTTTTAAACATTTGTGTCACAAATGAATTTAAGTGGTAGCGATGTTTTCGTATTTTGGATGTTTTCATATTAAGTTTGAAACATGAATTGATAGATGACATTTCATATGCCACAGTGTATTCTATGCCAATTAATTTACCGAGTTACGGAACGAAATCAATGCAACAAAACTGTTTAGAAAGGTGTCTGAGAAACACATGCGCTATGGCATAATAATTACCGATGTCAAAGATCTAAAATTCACGTCAGAACAAGAAGTATTACAAGAGGTTTGGTCATTCTCTATTAATAAATGTAGTTGCTTAGGAACATCTAGTTAACAAAGTTCTAATTGACAGGAGCGAGATTCGAACTCCCGCCACCGTAGTGACTGGTGCCTAAAACCAGCGCCTTGGACCGCTCGGCCATCCTGCCATATCAACTTGCTAGATTTATTTAAACGCACTGAAGTTGTCGCTATATCACCTGCAGGGTGTCAGTTATGTAATTATTTAATTCGAAATGCCGAATTCATTTCCATAGAGTATATTTAAATATGAAATCTTTTATTTTAAAGATATTATTGCGGCTTTTTAAGCTTAAAATAAGTCTTTGTCAAACGGCAATCCGATAAAATTATTAGGAACTCACCTTTCTAAAAATTTGCACTTAAGCACATTATCGTCGCCAAGTCACCTTCATTTTTTCGAATTAATTGTTGTAACAATATTATTACTTTATTTCTTAGCTATGTTACCTATCATTCCAAATACCTGCTCATTAGTTTAAAATGATCGTCATATTTCAAAAGAGGGAAGACTTATCAACTTGGCCGTCCTAGTTTTCTTTGTAGGGAATCATAAAATATGGCAATTGAAAACTTCTTATAGAAAGTAAAGCAAGTTTGATAAAAGTGGCAATGTATTTAAAACATTATAATAATATCGGTTGTTTGATTTCGATGAAAGGTCAAGGTAAGGCACAGAACCGTAGAAAAGAAATGGCTGCAATTAGAAAAAACAATCAATTAATTCACACTTAATGTCCCTAAAAGATTCTGCATTACAATTATAACAGAGCAACTCTGTTTCAACTGTTAATTTGCAGTTTTATTTCTAATAAGGGAGGAGCAACAGATAATTCATTTCTCGTTTTTTTAATATTCGTAAGATGGAAATCATGACGAACTGGTTTCTTATTAATTTGTCGTTTTCCTATGTAAGTTTTTGCAACAAGGTCAAGAGTTGAAAAGGAACGGAAAAGAAGCAACCACAATGGCTGCTTTGACAGAGGCGAGATTCGAACTCGCGCCAACGTAGTGACCGATGCCTTAAACCAGCGCCTTAGACCGCTCGGCCACCCTGCCAATGGAATATTAATTATTATGGCAATGACTAACGTAGTTATACCTAAAAATATCGAGAGGTTACGATCAAACGACCCTCAGTTTAATACTTCCATTTATCAAATTACTTTAATATGTTCTACGTTATGATTTCTTGATGAAATACATCACAATGATCTTAGAAAGTTAATGAAGGATACATTGGCACGTTCATTTAGGTTCTTTGCATTTTTATACATTTGTGTCACAAATGTCCAAGAAATTGAATTTAAGCGGTAGCGATGTTTTGGCATTTTGGCTGTGTTCATATTTAAGTAGTAACATGAATTGAAAGGTCATATTTCATATGCCACAGTTTATTCTGTGGCAATTAATTTACCGAGTTACAGAACCAAATCAATGCAACAAAACTGTTTAGAAAGTGGTCTGGGAAGCACATGCGCTATGGCATAATGATTGCCGATGCCAAAGATCTAAAATTCACGTCAGAAGAAGAAGTATTACAAGAGGTTTGGTCATTCTCTATTAATAAATGTTGTTGCTTAGGAACATCTAGTTTACAAAGTTCTAATTGACAGGAGCGAGATTCGAACTCGCGCCACCGTAGTGACTGGTGCCTAAAACCAGCGCCTTGGACCGCTTGGCCATCCTTCCATATCAACTTGCTAGATTTATTTAAACGCACTGAAGTAGTCGCTATATCACCTGCAGAGTGTCGGTTATGTAATTATTTAATTCGAAATGCCGAATTCATTTTCATAGAGTACATGTAAATATGAAATCTTTTATTTTAAAAATATTATTACGCCTTTTTAAGCCTAAAATTAGTCTTTGTCAAACGGCAATCCGATAAAATTATTAGGAACTCACCTTTTTAAAAATTATCACTTAAGCACATTATCGTCGTCTAGTCGTCTTCATTTTGTGAATTCATTGTTGTTACAATATTATCACTTTATTTCGTGGCTATAGTATCTATCATTCCAAATACCTGCTCATTAGTTTAAAATGATCTTCATGTTTCAAAAGAGGTAAAACTCATCCACCTGGTCGTCCTACGTTTCTTTGTACGGAATCATAAAAAATATGGCAATTGAAATCTTCTTATAGAAGGTAGAGCAAGTTTGATAAAAGTGGTAATGTATTGAAAACATAATAATAATATCGGTTGTTTGATTTCGATGAAATGTCAAGGGAACGCTCAGAACCATAGAAAAGAAATGGCTGCAGTTAGAGAAACAATTAATTAATTCACACTTAATTTTACTAAAAGATTCTGCATCACAATTATAACAGAACAACTCGGTTTCAGATGTTGATTTGCAGTTTAATTTCTAATGAGGGAGAAGCAACAGATAATTCATTTCTCCTTATTTTAATATTCGTAAGATGTAAATAGTGACGAACTGGTTTCTTATTAATTTGTCGTTTTCTATGTAAATTTCTGCAAGAGTTGAAAAGGAACGAAAAAGAAGCAACCACAATGGCTGCTTTGACAGAGGCGAGATTCGAACTCGCGCCACCGTAGTGACTGGTGCCTTAAACCAGCGCCATAGACCGCTCGGCCACCCTGCCAATGGAATGTTAATTATTATGGCAACGACTAACGTAGTTATACCTAAAAATATCGAGAGGTTACGATCAAACGCCCCTCAGTTTAATACTTTCTTTTATCAAATTACTTTAATATGTTCTACGTTATGATTTCTTGATGAAATACATCACAATGATCTTAGAATTTTAAAGAAGGATACATCGGTACGTACGTTTAAGTTCTTTGCATTTTTAAACATTTGTGTCACAAATGAATTTAAGTGGTAGCGATGTTTTCGTATTTTGGATGTTTTCATATTAAGTTTGAAACATGAATTGATAGATGACATTTCATATGCCACAGTGTATTCTATGCCAATTAATTTACCGAGTTACGGAACGAAATCAATGCAACAAAACTGTTTAGAAAGGTGTCTGAGAAACACATGCGCTATGGCATAATAATTACCGATGTCAAAGATCTAAAATTCACGTCAGAACAAGAAGTATTACAAGAGGTTTGGTCATTCTCTATTAATAAATGTAGTTGCTTAGGAACATCTAGTTAACAAAGTTCTAATTGACAGGAGCGAGATTCGAACTCCCGCCACCGTAGTGACTGGTGCCTAAAACCAGCGCCTTGGACCGCTCGGCCATCCTGCCATATCAACTTGCTAGATTTATTTAAACGCACTGAAGTTGTCGCTATATCACCTGCAGGGTGTCAGTTATGTAATTATTTAATTCGAAATGCCGAATTCATTTCCATAGAGTATATTTAAATATGAAATCTTTTATTTTAAAGATATTATTGCGGCTTTTTAAGCTTAAAATAAGTCTTTGTCAAACGGCAATCCGATAAAATTATTAGGAACTCACCTTTCTAAAAATTTGCACTTAAGCACATTATCGTCGCCAAGTCACCTTCATTTTTTCGAATTAATTGTTGTAACAATATTATTACTTTATTTCTTAGCTATGTTACCTATCATTCCAAATACCTGCTCATTAGTTTAAAATGATCGTCATATTTCAAAAGAGGGAAGACTTATCAACTTGGCCGTCCTAGTTTTCTTTGTAGGGAATCATAAAATATGGCAATTGAAAACTTCTTATAGAAAGTAAAGCCAGTTTGATAAAAGTGGCAATGTATTTAAAACATTATAATAATATCGGTTGTTTGATTTCGATGAAAGGTCAAGGTAAGGCACAGAACCGTAGAAAAGAAATGGCTGCAATTAGAAAAAACAATCAATTAATTCACACTTAATGTCCCTAAAAGATTCTGCATTACAATTATAACAGAGCAACTCTGTTTCAACTGTTAATTTGCAGTTTTATTTCTAATAAGGGAGGAGCAACAGATAATTCATTTCTCGTTTTTTTAATATTCGTAAGATGGAAATCATGACGAACTGGTTTCTTATTAATTTGTCGTTTTCCTATGTAAGTTTTTGCATCAAGGTCAAGAGTTGAAAAGGAACGAAAAAGAAGCAACCACAAGGGCTGCTTTGACAGGAGCGAGATTCGAACTTGCGCCACCGTAGCGACTGGTGGCTTTCACCAGCGCCTTAGACCGCTCGGCCACCCTGCCATTAATCCATGTCATTCCAATAATATCTTTGATCCTGTTCTTACTCAACCATTTTCCATTACGTTTATCAGTAAGTCTAGACCAATCTCCATCCTTATAGTACTCGAACCGAGGAACGCCTTCGTATTTCGAAAGTTTAAACTTTCGCAGATCTATAAGGTTCAAGGGGCCTTGAACGTCAAGATGTATGTACAGACTCTCCAAGTTCGTGAGGAGTAATATCCTCATTATCTCTTCCGTTGCTGTAGTTACTTCCGGTAGGCTAACATCTGTTCCACTCGGTTGTATAGGATCGGTTGTTGTAGAGATAGGATATGGATCGTCTTCACCATCCTCACCTCCTTCATCATATCCATGATTATCGAAAATATCTGTCATCTCTAATATATAATCAATGACTTCATATGGTAAAAGTTTAAACCCTAATAAAAAAATATAGAACTCGTTTTGGTATAAAAGCCAAAAAGACAACATGTTAAAATAGCACACAATCCTAGCACCATCAACGAAAACGAGTTCTTACATGTAAGACTACCAAACTTAAGTGAGAATGATGTTATAGACGCTGGAAGTTTGAAACTTACTTTCAATATTGAACTGAAGAGTACGGATAAAGCTAGATATATCGTGAACAATCTCGGAACGAGTTTGATTACTCAGTTTAGAATTGAATATGAGGGGAATATCATACAAGATATCGCTGATTTTGATATCTATCAGCTTTATGTAGATAAGTGGGATTCAGAGAAAGAAAAGCTATATAAGATCGAACAAGGAGTAGATACTGAAGGAAATGTACTTAAAGTTAGAGTTAAAACATCTGGAGCAAGTGGTACTGCGAGTGAAGCAGCGTTGGCTAATGCTTATGGAAACAGATTTGCGATACCCTTATGGGAATATTATGATATCTTAAAATATCTACCATTTGTACAGATTGACGATCGACTCAGTTTTCAACTGCAATTTGCACCTTATGCAAATGTAATCAAAGGTGCTGGAACAGGAGCCACAGGATCAAAAACGTTTGATGGTTCCTATACCATATCTAACATTGCCTTGGCATTCGATAAAGTAGAAGATATAGAATTAAAGGAAACAGTTAAGATTGCTTCCATGAATAAATCTTTTCCTTTTGATAGAATCTTTAGACATAGCGTAATACCTCTCAAAAAAGAAGACACTATGTGGAATATACAGGTTAACACACCAAGTGAAAGTTTAAAGGGTATTTTAATGCTCTTCATTGAACCTGATAGTCGAAAAGCTTACGCTTTTGATAATGAAAAGTTCTACAACCCGAAAATATCAAAAGTAGATATCACAGTAGAAGGTGAACCCAATCAACTCTATACAAATGGTTTGATTCCTAAAGATATGTATGATAATTCTTGGTTATATTTTAGCGGTGATAAGAATACGAGTATATCACAAGCAGAATTTTTCACCACAAGTTACTCATTGTTCATTGATTTTAGAACCACACCTGATAATAAGCTGCATGGAACAGAGAGCTCTTTAAAGAACACAAGTGAAGGTGTGACATTGGCCATAACCAAGTTAGCAGAAGCTGCAGGATCTATCAAATGTTATATCTATGTTTTACAAGATGGAAAAATCAACTTTGAAGATGCACGTTTTGAGAGTGCTATATTCTAATAAATGGAGTATGTAAAGGAACCTTGTACAACAATTTTCTCTGGACAGACTGGATGTGGAAAGACAGAGTTGGTTTTAAATCTTCTACAAACCCAATTCAAACAACATTTTGAGTATATTATCATCATCTGTCCTACTATCAACTGGAATGATACATATCAATTATGTCAAGCCTTGTGGGAAGATGATGATATTTTTCTAATTGAACCTACACCAACAATAGGATTGTTTGATTGGATCGAAAAATTCTCGACTCTCTTCCAAAACCAAGAGACACTCTTCATCGTTGACGATTGTATAGATGAAGAGAAACTTGACAAACGAAGAAAAAACCCACTTTTTAAACTAGCTTTCTCAGAACGTCATAAAAAACACAGTCTCTGGTTACTCACCCATGTTTATACAGCTGTCCCGAAGAACATTCGAAGACAAGCACAAATGTTCTTTATTTGGCACCCGAGGGAAAGGAGTGATCTGAAGATGATTGATGAAGAAACTAATGTCATAGACGACTGGCTTCCCATTAAGGAACGTTATTATTATTATTATTATTATCAAATGTTTATACAGGATGGTTCATTCAGTCGTATAATACATAAATATATTTACACTGTTTTCAAAGAAGTCCTGTTGGAACTTTGAACGTTGGAAGAGTGGTAAACATGTTTGCTTATATATACGACTAGAGTACCCTCAAGCGTACCACATTCTTCAGTAACTTGAATGATAATAGTTACTGAAGATACTCATCTAGAAATTTCTTCTCATCTTCATCAAAGTACCAATCCCATACTCTATCTGGATGCATCGCAACTTCTATCAAATCATAGTACAATGCCTTTTAAAACTTACGTTTGTGGTGATAGCGGTATAACTCTTCATGTATAATGTCGTAACCTAACCATTCTTTACATAATTTAACAATCTCAATATTACCTTTTTCAGCTGCATACTCCATCACCTCATTAACATTAGTCGCACCCCACTCTTTACATAATTTAACAATCTCAATATGACCTTCTCTAGCTGCAGCACACATCACATAATTATATTCCGTCGCACCCCACTTTTTACATAGTTTAACGATCTCGATATGGCCACCAAAAGCTGCACGCCTCATTGTCTCATTATAATCCGTCGCACCCCATTCTTTACATAATTTAACAATCTCGACATGACCTCCTCCAGCTGCACGCTCCATTGCTCTATTATAATTCATCACATCCCATTCTTGACATAATTTAACTGCATGCATCACAAAATCTTTATAAGTTTCACTCATCCTTTTATTATATATAAAAATAAAAATTTTTATTTTATTTTTATTTTTTTGAATGAGATCTATCATCATTTAAAAGTACCGCCCCATTATTTTACATAATTTAACAATATTAGCATTTATAAGCATCCTTTTATTAGATTCTGAAATATTAGAATCCGTCCCACCCCATTCTTTACATAATTTAACAATATCATTATGACTGTTAATATATGCACATTTCATCACCTCATCAAAGTTAGTCGCACCCCACTCTTTACACAGTTTAACAATATCAATATAACCTCTTGTAGCTGCATGCTTCATCGTCTTATTATAATTTGTCGCACCCCATTCTTTAAACAGTTTAACGATCTCAATATGACCGTATTTAGCCATCTCCCACATCTCAGGATAATCAGTCGCACCCCACTTTTTACATAGTTTCAAAATTTTGATATGACCGTATTTAGCTGCCAACCTCATCGCCCAATAAAAATCTGTTGCACCCCATTCTAGACATAGTTTAACGATATCAATGTGACCTTCTCCAGCTGCATGCGCCATTGCTCTATCATAATCCGTCCCACCCCATACTTTACATAGTTTAACGATCTCAATGTGAGCATATTCAGCTGCATCCGCCATCGGCCAATCATAATTCATCGCACCCCATTCTTTAAACAGTTTAACGATCTCAATATAACCTTCTCCAGCTGCAGCATACATCGCATCATTAAAATTAGTTGCACCCCACTTTTTACATAGTTTAACGATCTCGACATTACCTTCTCTAGCTGCATCACACATCAACACATTATAATCAAAAGTAGACATCCTTTATTTATTTATTATTGTAAAAACAACTTCCAATTAGCATTGATATATCAAATAGATCGAGTTTTTTTTATTATTACTATTATTATTATTATTCATCTTTATTATATAAACTTTTTTTAGAAAAAAAAAATTTTTGAAAGTGCACAAAACTTAAAAGGGAAATTCCCGAATGGTTCCGATATTTTATTTTTTTTAGAAAAATCCGATTTTAATTTTTGAAAATCCGATTTTTTTATTTTATTTATTTATTAATTTTTTTAATTTTTAATTTTTTTTATTATTTTTTTTTTAATTTTTTTGATGACATCATCAAAAAAATTCATTCAATTATTTAGTGATTATTTTACATTATTTTGACTATCTGCGCAGATACTAAAATAGCGAGAAAAAGAGATGCGCCAGAAAGATCCACTTTCTATCTCTCGCGCCACCGTAGAGACTGGTGCCTAAAACCAGCGCCTTGGACCGCTCAGCCATCCTACCATATCAACTTGCTAGATTTATTTAAACGTACTGAAGTTATCGCTATATCATCTGCAGAGTGTCGGTTATGTAATTATTCAATTCGAAATCCCGAATTAATTTGCATAGGGTATATGTAAATATGAAATCTTTTATTTTAAAGATATTAATACGGCTTTTTAAGCTTAAAATTAGTCTTTGTCAAACGGCCATCCGATAAAATTATTAGGAACTCACCATTCTAAAAATTTGCACTTAAGTACATTATCGTCGCCTGGTCATCTTCATTTTTTCGAATTCATTGTTGTAACAATGTTATCACTTTATTTCGTAGCTATATAATCTATCATTCCAAATACCTGCTCATTAGTTGAAAAGGATCTTCATATTTAAAAGGAGGTAAAACACATCGACATGGCCGTTCTAATTTTCTTTGTACGGAATCAAAAAATATGGCAATTGAAAACTTCTTATAGAAGGTAGAGAAAGTTTGATAAAAGGGGTAATGTATTTAAAACATAATAATAATATCGGTTGTTTGATTTCGATGAAAAGTCAAGGGAACGCACATAACCATAGAAAAGAAATGGCTGCAGTTAGAAAAACAATTAATTAATTCACACTTAATGTTCCTAAAAGATTCTGCATCACAATTATAACAGAACAACTCGGTTTCAGCTGTTGATTTGCAGTTTTATTTCTAATAAGGGAGAAGCAACAGATAAATCATTTCTCCTTATTTTAATATTCGTAAGATGGAAACAATGACGAATCGGTTTCTTATTATTTTGCCCATTTCCTATGTAAATTTCTGCAACAAGGTCAAGAGTTGAAAAGGAACGATAAAGCAGCATCCACAAGGGTTGGTATGACAGAAGCAAGATACGAACTCGCGCCACCGTAGTGACTGGTGCCTTAAACCAGCGCCTAAGGCGGCTCGGCCACCCGGCCAATGGAATATTCAGCACTATGGCAACGACTAACGTAGTTATACCTAAAAATATCAAGAGGTTACGATCAAAGGCACCTCAGTTTAATACTTTCTTTTATCAAAATTACTTTAATATTATCTACGTTGTGATTGCTTGATGAAATACATCACAATGATCTTAGAACGTTAATGAAGGATACATTGGCACGTTCGTTTAGGTTTTTTGCATTTTTAAAAATTTGTCTCCCAAATGTGCAACAATATGAATTTAAGCCGTAGCGATGTTTTCGCATTTTAGATGTTTTCATATTAAGGTGGAAACATGAATTGAAAGATGATATTTCATATGCCACCGTTTATTCTATGCCAATTAATTTACCGAGTTACAGAACGAAATCCATACAGCAAAACTGTTTAGAAAGGTGTCTGGCAAGCACATGCGCTATTGCATTGTATATCCCGATGTCAAAGACCTAAAATTAACGTAAAAAGAAGAAGTGTTACAATAGGTTTGCTCATTCTGTATAAATATATGTAGTTGCTTAGGAATATGAAGTTAAGAAAGTTCTAATTGTCAGGAGCAAGATTCGAACTCGCGCCACCGTAGTGACTGATGCCTACAACCAGCGCCTTGGACCGCTCGGCCATCCTGCCATATCAACTTGCTAGATTTATTTAACCGCACTGAAGTTGTCGCTATATCACCTGCAGAGTGTCAGTTACGTAATTATTTCATTCGAAATGCTGAATTCATTTGCGTAGAGTATATGTAAATATGAAATCTTTTATTTTAAAGATATTATTACGGACTTTTAGGCTTAAAATTAGTCTTTGTCAAACGGCAATCAGATAAAATTATTAGGAACTCACCTTTCTAAAAATTTGCACTTAAGCACATTATCGTCGCCTAGTCACCTTCATTTTTTCGAATTCATTGTTGTAACAATATTATCATTTTATTTCGTAGCTATAGTATCTATCATTCCAAATACATTCTCATTAGTTTAAAAGGATCTTCATATTTAAAGGGAGGTAAAACACATCGACCTGGCCGTCCTAGTTTTCTTTGCAGGGAATCATAAAATATGGCAATTGAAACTTCTTATGGAAGGTAGAGCAAGTTTAATAAAAGTGGTAATGTATTTAAAACATAATGATAATATCGGTTGTTTGATTTCGATGAAAGGTCAAGGGAACGCACATAACCATAAAAAAGAAATGGCTGCAATTAGAAAAACAATTAAATAATTCACACTTAATGTTCCTAAAAGATTCTGCAACACAATTATAACACAACAACTCGGTTTCAGCTGTTGATTTGCAGTTTAATTACTAATAAAGGAGAAGCAACAGATAATTCATTTCTCTTTATTTTAATATTCGTAAGATGGAAATAGCGACCAACTGGTTTCTTATTAATTTGTACTTTTCCAATGTAAATTTCTGAAACAAGATCAAGAGTTGAAAAGGTACGAAAAAGCAGCATCCACAAGGGATCATATGACAAGAGGGAGATTCGAACTAGCGCCACCGTAGTGACTGGTGCCTTAAACCAGCGCCTTAGACCACTCGGCCACCCTGCCAACGATATAGTAATTATTATGGCAACGACTTACGTAGTTATACCTAAAAATATCAAGAAATTACGATCAAAGGCCCCTCAGTTTAATACTTTCTTTTATCAAATTTGCTTTAATATGTTCTACTTTGTGATTGCTTGATGAAATACATCTCAATGATCTTATAACGTTAATGAAGAATACATTGGCACGTTCGTTTAGGTTTTTTGCATTTTTAAACATTTGTGTCCCAAATGTGCAACAAAATGTATTTAAGCCGTAGCGATGTTTTTGCATTTTGGCTGTTTTCATATTAAGGTGGAAACATGAATTGAAAGATGATATTTCATATGCCACAGTTTATTCCATGCCAATTAATTTACCGAGTTCCAGAACAAAATCCATGCAACAAAACTGTTTAGAAAGGTGTCTGGTAAGCACATGCGCTATTGCAATGAATTTCCCGATGTCAAAGACCTAAAATTCACGTCAAAAGAAGAAGAGTTACAATAGGTTTGCTCATTTTGTATAAATAAATGTAGTTGCTTATGATTATCAAGTTAAGAAAGTTCTAATTAACAGGCGCGAGATTCGAACTCGCGCCACCGTAGTGACTGGTGCCTAAAACCAGCGCCTTGGACCGCTCGGCCATCCTGCCATATCAACTTGCTAGATTTATTTAAACGCATTGAAGTTGTCGCTATATCACCTGCAGAGTGTCAGTTACGTAATTATTTAATTGGAAATGCCGAATTCATTTGCATAGAGTATATGTAAATATGAAATCTTTTATTTTAAAGATATTATTACGGCTTTTCAAGCTTAAAATTAGTCTTTGTCAAACGGCAATCAGATAAAATTATTAGGAACTCACCTTTCTAAAAATTTGCACTTAAGCACATTATCGTCGCCTAGTCACCTTCATGTTTTCGAATTGATTGTTGTAACAATATTATCACTTTATTTCGTAGCTATAGAATCTCTCATTCCAAATACATTCTCATTAGTTTAAAAGGATCTTCATATTTAAAAGGAGGTACAACATATCGACCTGGCCGTCCTCGCTTTCTTTGTAGGGAATCGTAAAATATGGCAATTGAAAACTTCTTATAGATGGTAGAGCAAGTTTGATGAAAGTGGTAATGTATTTAGAACATAATAGTAATATCGGCTGTTTGCTTTCGATGAAAGGTCAAGGGAACGCACATAACCATAGAAAAGAAATGGCTGCTATTAGAAAAACAATTAATTAATTCACACTTAATGTTACTAAAAGATTCTCCATCACAATTATAACAGAACAACTCGGTTTCAGCTGTTGATTTGCAGTTTAATTTCTAATAAGTGAGAAGCAACAGATAATTCATTTCTCTTTATTTTAAAATTCGTAAGATGGAAATAGCTACCAACTGGTTTCTTATTAATTTGTCCTTTTGCAATGTAAATTTCTGAAACAAGATCAAGAGTTGAAAAGGTACGAAAAAGCAGCATCCACAAGGGATCGTATGACAAGAGAGAGATTCGAACTAGGGCCACCGTAGTGACTGGTGCCTTAAACCAGCGCCTTAGACCGTTCGGCCACCCTGCCAACGATATAGTAATTATTATGGCAACGACTTACGTAGTTATACCTAAAAATATCAAGAAATTACGATCAAAGGCCCCTCAGTTTAATACTTTCTTTTATCAAAATTCCTTTAATATGTTCTACTTTGTGATTGCTTGATGAAATACATCTCAATGATCTTAGAAAGTTAATGAAGAATACATTGGCACGTTCGTTTAGGTTCTTTGCATTTTTAAACATTTGTGTCCCAAATGTCCAACAAAATAAATTTAAGCGGTAGCGATGTTTTCGCATTTTGGCTGTTTTCATATTAAGGTGGAAACATGAATTGAAAGATGATATTTCATATGCCACAGTTTATTCTATTCCAATTAATTTACCGAGTTACAGAACGAAATCCATACAACAAAACTGTTTAGAAAGTCGTCTGGCAAGCACATGCGCTATTGCATAGTATTTCCCGATGTCAAAGACCTAAAATTCACGTAAAAAGAAGAAAAGTTACAATATGTTTGCTCATTCTGTATAAATAAATGTAGTTGCTTAGGACTATCAAGTTAAGAAAGTTCTAATTGACAGGAGCGAGATTCGAACTCGCGCCACCGTAGTGACTGGTGCCTTAAACCAGCGCCTTAGACCGCTCGGCCACCCTGCCAATGATATATTAATTATTATGGCAACGGCTAACGTAGTTATACCTAAAAATATCAAGAGGTTACGATCAAAGGCCCCTCAGTTTAATACTTTCTTTTATCAAAATTACTTTAATATGTTCTACGTTGCGATTGCTTGATGAAATACATCACAATGATCTTTGAACCTTAATAAAGGATGCATTGGCACGTTCGTTTAGGTTCTTTGCATTTTTAAACATTTGTGCCCAAATGTCCAACAAAATAAATTTAAGCGGTAGCGATGTTTTCGCATTTTGGCTGTTTTCATATTAAGGTGGAAACATGAATTGAAAGATGATATTTCATATGCCACAGTTTATTCTATGCCAATTAATTTACCGAGTTACAGAACGAAATCCATACAACAAAACTGTTTAGAAAGGCGTCTGGCAAGCACATGCGCTATTGCATAGTATTTCCCAATATCAAAGACCTAAAATTCACGTAAAAAGAAGAAGAGTTACAATAGGTTTGCTCATTCTGTATAAATAAATGTAGTTGCTTATGATTATCAAGTTAAGAAAGTTCTAATTGACAGGCGCGAGATTCGAACTCGCGCCACCGTAGTGATTGGTGCCTAAAACCAGCGCCTTGGACCGCTCGGCCATCCTGCCATATCAATTCGCTAGATTTATTTAAACGCACTGAAGTTGTCGCTATATCACCTGCAGAGTGTAAGTTACGTAAATATTTAATTCGAAATGCCGAATTCATTTGCATAGAGTATATGTAAATATGAAATCTTTTATTTCAAAGATATTATTACGGCTTTTAAAGCTTAAAATTAGTCTTTGTCAAACGGCAATCAGATAAAATTATTAGGAATTCACTTTTCTAAAAATTTGCACTTAAGCACATTATCGTCGCCTAGTCACCTTCATGTTTTCGAATTCATTGTTGTAACAATATTATCACTTTATTTCGTACCTATAGTATCTATAATTTCAAATACATTCTGATTAGTTTAAAAGGATCTTCATAATTAAAGGGAGGTAAAACACATCGACCTGGCCGTCCTAGTTTTCTTTGCGGGGAATCATAAAATATGGCAATTGAAACTTCTTATGGAAGGTAGAGCAAGTTTAATAAAAGTGGTAATGTATTTAAAACATAATGATAATATCGGTTGTTTGATTTTGATGAAAGATCAAGGGAACGCACATAACCATAAAAAAGAAATGGCTGCAATTAGAAAAACAATTAAATAATTCACACTTAATGTTCCTAAAAGATTCTGCAACACAATTATAACACAACAACTCGGTTTCAGCTGTTGATTTGTAGTTTTATTTCTAAAAAGGGAGAAGCAACAGATAATTCATTTCTCCTTATTTTAATATTCGTAAGATGGAAATAGTGACGAACTGGTATCTTATTATTTTGTCGATTTCCTATGTACATTTCTGCAACAAGGTCAAGAGTTGAAAAGTAACGAAAAAGAAGCAACCACACGGGCTGCTTTGACAGGAGCGAGATTCGAACTCGCGCCACCGTAGTGACTGATGCCTAAAACCAGCGCCTTGGACCGCTCGGCCATCCTGCCATATCAACTTGCTAGATTTATTTAAACGCACTGAAGTTGTCGCTATATCACCTGCAGAGTGTAAGTTACGTAAATATTTAATTCGAAATGCCGAATTCATTTGCATAGAGTATATGTAAATATGAAATCTTTTATTTCAAAGATATTATTACGGCTTTTCAAGCTTAAAGTTAGTCTTTGTCAAACGGCAATCAGATAAAATTATTAGGAATTCACTTTTCTAAAAATTTGCACTTAAGCACATTATCGTCGCCTAGTCACCTTCATGTTTTCGAATTCATTGTTGTAACAATATTATCACTTTATTTCGTACCTATAGTATCTATAATTTCAAATACATTCTCATTAGTTTAAAAGGATCTATATATTTAAAAGGAGGTACAACATATCGACCTGGCCGTCCTCGTTTTCTTTGTAGGGAATCGTAAAATATGGCAATTGAAAACTTCTTATAGATGGTAGAGCAAATTTGATGAAAGTGGTAATGTATTTAGAACAAATTAGTAATATCGGCTGTTTGCTTTCGATGAAAGGTCAAGGGAACGCACATAACCATAGAAAAGAAATGGCTGCAATTAGAAAAACAATTAATTAATTCACACTTAATGTTACTAAAAGATTCTCCATCACAATTATAACAGAACAACTCGGTTTCAGCTGTTGATTTGCAGTTTAATTTCTAATAAGGGAGAAGCAACAGATAATTCATTTCTCTTTATTTTAATATTTGTAAGATGGAAATAGCGACCAACTGGTTTCTTATTAATTTGTACTTTTCCAATGTAAATTTCTGAAACAAGATCAAGAGTTGAAAAGGTACGAAAAAGCAGCATCCACAAGGGATCATATGACAAGAGGGAAATTCGAACTAGCGCCACCGTAGTGACTGGTGCCTTAAACCAGCGCCTTAGACCGCTCGGCCACCCTGCCAACGATATAGTAATTATTATGGCAACGACTTACGTAGTTATACCTAAAAATATCAAGAAATTACGATCAAAGGCCCCTCAGTTTAATACTTTCTTTTATTAAAATTGCTTTAATATGTTCTACTTTGTGATTGCTTGATGAAATACATCTCAATGATTTTAGAACGTTAATGAAGAATACATTGGCACGTTCGTTTAGGTTTTTTGCATTTTTAAACATTTGTGTCCCAAATGTGCAACAAAATGTATTTAAGCCGTAGCGATGTTTTTGCAATTTGGCTGTTTTCATATTAAGGTGGAAACATGAATTGAAAGATGATATTTCATATGCCACAGTTTATTCCATGCCAATTAATTTACCGAGTTACAGAACGAAATCCATGCAACAAAACTGTTTAGAAAGGTGTCTGGTAAGCACATGCGCTATTGCAATGAATTTCCCGATGTCAAAGACCTAAAATTCACGTCAAAAGAAGAAGAGTTACAATAGGTTTGCTCATTTTGTATAAATAAATGTAGTTGCTTATGATTATCAAGTTAAGAAAGTTCTAATTAACAGGCGCGAGATTCGAACTCGCGCCACCGTAGTGACTGGTGCCTAAAACCAGCGCCTTGGACCGCTCGGCCATCCTGCCATATCAACTTGCTAGATTTATTTAAACGCATTGAAGTTCTCGCTATATCACCTGCAGAGTGTCAGTTACGTAATTATTTAATTGAAAATGCCGAATTCATTTGCATAGAGTATATGTAAATATGAAATCTTTTATTTTAAAGATATTATTACGGCTTTTCAAGCTTAAAATTAGTCTTTGTCAAACGGCAATCAGATAAAATTATTAGGAACTCACCTTTCTAAAAATTTGCACTTAAGCACATTATCGTCGCCTAGTCACCCTCATGTTTTCGAATTGATTGTTGTAACAATATTATCACTTTATTTCGTAGCTATAGAATCTATCATTCCAAATTTAATTCTCATTAGTTTAAAAGGATCTTCATATTAAAAAGGAGGTACAACATATCGACCTGGCCGTCCTCGCTTTCTTTGTAGGGAATCGTAAAATATGGCAATTGAAAACTTCTTATAGATGGTAGAGCAAGTTTGATGAAAGTGGTAATGTATTTAAAACATAATAGTAATATCGGCTGTTTGCTTTCGATGAAAGGTCAAGGGAACGCACATAACCATAGAAAAGAAATGGCTGCTATTAGAAAAACAATTAATTAATTCACACTTAATATTCCTAAAAGATTCTGCATTACAATTATAACAGAACAACTCGGTTTCAGCTGTTGATTTGCAGTTTAATTTCTAATAAGGGAGAAGCAACAGATAATTCATTTCTCTTTATTTTAATATTCGTAAGATGGAAATAGCGACCAACTGGTTTCTTATTAATTTGTCCTTTTCCAATGTAAATTTCTGAAACAAGATCAAGAGTTGAAAAGGTACGAAAAAGCAGCATCCACAAGGGATCGTATGACAAGAGGGAGATTCGAACTAGCGCCACCGTAGTGACTGGTGCCTTAAACCAGCGCCTTAGACCGCTCGGCCACCCTGCCAACGATATAGTAATTATTATGACAACGACTTACGTAGTTATACCTAAAAATATCAAGAAATTACGATCAAAGGCCCCTCAGTTTAATACTTTCTTTTATCAAAATTGCTTTAATATGTTCTACTTTGTGATTGCTTGATGAAATACATCTCAATGATCTTAGAACGTTAATGAAGAATACATTGGCACGTTCGTTTAGGTTTTTTGCATTTTTAAACATTTGTGTCCCAAATGTGCAACAAAATGTATTTAAGCCGTAGCGATGTTTTCGCATTTTGGCTGTTTTCATATTAAGGTGGAAACATGAATTGAAAGATGATATTTCATATGCCACAGTTTATTCCATGCCAATTAATTTACCGAGTTACAGAACGAAATCCATGCAACAAAACTGTTTAGAAAGGTGTCTGGTAAGCACATGCGCTATTGCAATGAATTTCCCGATGTCAAAGACCTAAGAATTCACGTCAAAAGAAGAAGAGTTACAATAGGTTTGCTCATTCTGTATAAATAAATGTAGTTGCTTATGATTATCAAGTTAAGAAAGTTCTAATTGACAGGCGCGAGATTCGAACTCGCGCCACCGTAGTGACTGGTGGCTAAAAGCAGCGCCTTGGACCGCTCGGCCATCCTGCCATATCAACTAGCTAGATTTATTTAAACGCACTGAAGTTGTCGCTATATCACCTGCAGAGTGTAAGTTACGTAAATATTTAATTCGAAATGCCGAATTCATTTGCATAGAGTATATGTAAATATGAAATCTTTTATTTTAAAGATATTATTACGGCTTTTGAACCTTAAAATTAGTCTTTGTCAAACGGCAATCAGATAAAATTATTAGGAACTCACCTTTCTAAAAATTTGCACTTAAGCACATTATCGTCGCCTAGTCACCTTCATGTTTTCGAATTAATTGTTGTAACAATATTATCAATTTATTTCGTAGCTATAGTATCTATCATTCCAAATACATTCTCATTAGTTTAAAAGGATCTTCATATTTAAAAGGAGGTAAAACATATCGACCTGGCCGTCCTCGTTTTCTTTGTAGGGAATCGTAAAATATGGCAACTGAAAACTTCTTATAGATGGTAGAGCAAGTTTGATGAAAGTGGTAATGTATTTAGAACATAATAGTAATATCGGCTGTTTGCTTTCGATGAAAGGTCAAGGGAACGCACATAACCATAGAAAAGAAATGGCTGCTATTAGAAAAACAATTAATTAATTCACACTGAATGTTACTAAAAGATTCTCCATCACAATTATAACAGAACAACTCGGTTTCAGCTGTTGATTTGCAGTTTAATTTCTAATAAGGGAGATGCAACAGATAATTCATTTCTCTTTATTTTAATATTCGTAAGATGGAAATAGCGACCAACTGGTTTCTTATTAATTTGTCCTTTTCCAATGTAAATTTCTGAAACAAGATCAAGAGTTGAAAAGGTACGAAAAAGCAGCATCCACAAGGGATCGTATAACAAGAGGGAGATTCGAACTAGCGCCACCGTAGTGACTGGTGCCTTAAACCAGCGCCTTAGACCGCTCGGCCACCCTGCCAACGATATAGTAATTATTATGGCAACGACTTACGTAGTTATACCTAAAAATATCAAGAAATTACGATCAAAGGCCCCTCAGTTTAATACTTTCTTTTATCAAAATTGCTTTAATATGTTTTACTTTGTGATTGCTTGATGAAATACATCTCAATGATCTTAGAACGTTAATGAAGAATACATTGGCACGTTCGTTTAGGTTTTTTGCATTTTTAAACGTTTGTGTCCCAAATGTGCAACAAAATGTATTTAAGCCGTAGCGATGTTTTCGCATTTTGGCTGTTTTCATATTAAGGTGGAAACATGAATTGAAAGATGATATTTCATATGCCACAGTTTATTCCATGCCAATTAATTTACCGAGTTACAGAACGAAATCCATGCAACAAAACTGTTTAGAAAGGTGTCTGGTAAGCACATGCGCTATTGCAATGAATTTCCCGATGTCAAAGACCTAAAATTCACGTCAAAAGAAGAAGAGTTACAATAGGTTTGCTCATTCTGTATAAATAAATGTAGTTGCTTATGATTATCAAGTAAAGAAAGTTCTAATTGACAGGCGAGAGATTCGAACTCGCGCCACCGTAGTGACTGGTGGCTAAAAGCAGCGCCTTGGACCGCTCGGCCATCCTGCCATATGAACTGGCTAGATTTATTTAAACGCACTGAAATTGTCGCTATATCACCTGCAGAGTGTAAGTTACGTAAATATTTAATTCGAAATGCCGAATTCATTTGCATAGAGTATATGTAAATATGAAATCTTTTATTTCAAAGATATTATTACGGCTTTTAAAGCTTAAAATTAGTCTTTGTCAAACGGCAATCAGATAAAATTATTAGGAATTCACTTTTCTAAAAATTTGCACTTAAGCACATTATCGTCGCCTAGTCACCTTCATGTTTTCGAATTCATTGTTGTAACAATATTATCACTTTATTTCGTACCTATAGTATCTATAATTTCAAATACATTCTGATTAGTTTAAAAGGATCTTCATAATTAAAGGGAGGTAAAACACATCGACCTGGCCGTCCTAGTTTTCTTTGCGGGGAATCATAAAATATGGCAATTGAAACTTCTTATGGAAGGTAGAGCAAGTTTAATAAAAGTGGTAATGTATTTAAAACATAATGATAATATCGGTTGTTTGATTTTGATGAAAGGTCAAGGGAACGCACATAACCATAAAAAAGAAATGGCTGCAATTAGAAAAACAATTAAATAATTCACACTTAATGTTCCTAAAAGATTCTGCAACACAATTATAACACAACAACTCGGTTTCAGCTGTTGATTTGCAGTTTTATTTCTAAAAAGGGAGAAGCAACAGATAATTCATTTCTCCTTATTTTAATATTCGTAAGATGGAAATAGTGACGAACTGGTATCTTATTATTTTGTCGATTTCCTATGTACATTTCTGCAACAAGGTCAAGAGTTGAAAAGTAACGAAAAAGAAGCAACCACACGGGCTGCTTTGACAGGAGCGAGATTCGAACTCGCGCCACCGTAGTGACTGATGCCTAAAACCAGCGCCTTGGACCGCTCGGCCATCCTGCCATATCAACTTGCTAGATTTATTTAAACGCACTGAAGTTGTCGCTATATCACCTGCAGAGTGTAAGTTACGTAAATATTTAATTCGAAATGCCGAATTCATTTGCATAGAGTATATGTAAATATGAAATCTTTTATTTCAAAGATATTATTACGGCTTTTCAAGCTTAAAGTTAGTCTTTGTCAAACGGCAATCAGATAAAATTATTAGGAATTCACCTTTCTAAAAATTTGCACTTAAGCACATTATCGTCGCCTAGTCACCTTCATGTTTTCGAATTCATTGTTGTAACAATATTATCACTTTATTTCGTACCTATAGTATCTATAATTTCAAATACATTCTCATTAGTTTAAAAGGATCTTCATATTTAAAAGGAGGTACAACATATCGACCTGGCCGTCCTCGTTTTCTTTGTAGGGAATCGTAAAATATGGCAATTGAAAACTTCTTATAGATGGTAGAGCAAATTTGATGAAAGTGGTAATGTATTTAGAACAAATTAGTAATATCGGCTGTTTGCTTTCGATGAAAGGTCAAGGGAACGCACATAACCATAGAAAAGAAATGGCTGCAATTAGAAAAACAATTAATTAATTCACACTTAATGTTACTAAAAGATTCTCCATCACAATTATAACAGAACAACTCGGTTTCAGCTGTTGATTTGCAGTTTAATTTCTAATAAGGGAGAAGCAACAGATAATTCATTTCTCTTTATTTTAATATTTGTAAGATGGAAATAGCGACCAACTGGTTTCTTATTAATTTGTACTTTTCCAATGTAAATTTCTGAAACAAGATCAAGAGTTGAAAAGGTACGAAAAAGCAGCATCCACAAGGGATCATATGACAAGAGGGAAATTCGAACTAGCGCCACCGTAGTGACTGGTGCCTTAAACCAGCGCCTTAGACCGCTCGGCCACCCTGCCAACGATATAGTAATTATTATGGCAACGACTTACGTAGTTATACCTAAAAATATCAAGAAATTACGATCAAAGGCCCCTCAGTTTAATACTTTCTTTTATCAAAATTGCTTTAATATGTTCTACTTTGTGATTGCTTGATGAAATACATCTCAATGATTTTAGAACGTTAATGAAGAATACATTGGCACGTTCGTATAGGTTTTTTGCATTTTTAAACATTTGTGTCCCAAATGTGCAACAAAATGTATTTAAGCCGTAGCGATGTTTTTGCAATTTGGCTGTTTTCATATTAAGGTGGAAACATGAATTGAAAGATGATATTTCATATGCCACAGTTTATTCCATGCCAATTAATTTACCGAGTTACAGAACGAAATCCATGCAACAAAACTGTTTAGAAAGGTGTCTGGTAAGCACATGCGCTATTGCAATGAATTTCCCGATGTCAAAGACCTAAAATTCACGTCAAAAGAAGAAGAGTTACAATAGGTTTGCTCATTTTGTATAAATAAATGTAGTTGCTTATGATTATCAAGTTAAGAAAGTTCTAATTAACAGGCGCGAGATTCGAACTTGCGCCACCGTAGTGACTGGTGCCTAAAACCAGCGCCTTGGACCGCTCGGCCATCCTGCCATATCAACTTGCTAGATTTATTTAAACGCACTGAAGTTCTCGCTATATCACCTGCAGAGTGTCAGTTACGTAATTATTTAATTCGAAAATGCCGAATTCATTTGCATAGAGTATATGTAAATATGAAATCTTTTATTTTAAAGATATTATTACGGCTTTTCAAGCTTAAAATTAGTCTTTGTCAAACGGCAATCAGATAAAATTATTAGGAACTCACCTTTCTAAAAATTTGCACTTAAGCACATTATCGTCGCCTAGTCACCTTCATGTTTTCGAATTAATTGTTGTAACAATATTATCACTTTATTTCGTAGCTATAGTATCTATCATTCCAAATACATTCTCATTAGTTTAAAAGGATCTTCATATTTAAAAGGAGGTAAAACACATCGACCTGGCCGTCCTCGTTTTCTTTGTAGGGAATCGTAAAATATGGCAATTGAAAACTTCTTATAGATGGTAGAGCAAGTGTGATGAAAGTGGTAATGTATTTAAAACATAATAGTAATATCGGCTGTTTGCTTTCGATGAAAGGTCAAGGGAACGCACATAACCATAGAAAAGAAATGGCTGCTATTAGAAAAACAATTAATTAATTCACACTTAATGTTACTAAAAGATTCTCCATCACAATTATAACAGAACAACTCGGTTTCAGCTGTTGATTTGCAGTTTAATTTCTAATAAGGGAGAAGCAACAGATAATTCATTTCTCTTTATTTTAAAATTCGTAAGATGGAAATAGCTACCAACTGGTTTCTTATTAATTTGTCCTTTTCCAATGTAAATTTCTGAAACAAGATCAAGAGTTGAAAAGGTACGAAAAAGCAGCATCCACAAGGGATCGTATGACAAGAGGGAGATTCGAACTAGCGCCACCGTAGTGACCGGTGCCTTAAACCAGCGCCTTAGACCGCTCGGCCACCCTGCCAACGATATAGTAATTATTATGGCAACGACTTACGTAGTTATACCTAAAAATATCAAGAAATTACGATCAAAGGCCCCTCAGTTTAATACTTTCTTTTATCAAAATTGCTTTAATATGTTTTACTTTGTGATTGCTTGATGAAATACATCTCAATGATTTTAGAACGTTAATGAAGAATACATTGGCACGTTCGTTTAGGTTTTTTGCATTTTTAAACATTTGTGTCCCAAATGTGCAACAAAATGTATTTAAGCCGTAGCGATGTTTTTGCAATTTGGCTGTTTTCATATTAAGGTGGAAACATGAATTGAAAGATGATATTTCATATGCCACAGTTTATTCCATGCCAATTAATTTACCGAGTTACAGAACGAAATCCATGCAACAAAACTGTTTAGAAAGGTGTCTGGTAAGCACATGCGCTATTGCAATGAATTTCCCGATGTCAAAGACCTAAAATTCACGTCAAAAGAAGAAGAGTTACAATAGGTTTGCTCATTTTGTATAAATAAATGTAGTTGCTTATGATTATCAAGTTAAGAAAGTTCTAATTAACAGGCGCGAGATTCGAACTCGCGCCACCGTAGTGACTGGTGCCTAAAACCAGCGCCTTGGACCGCTCGGCCATCCTGCCATATCAACTTGCTAGATTTATTTAAACGCATTGAAGTTCTCGCTATATCACCTGCAGAGTGTCAGTTACGTAATTATTTAATTGAAAATGCCGAATTCATTTGCATAGAGTATATGTAAATATGAAATCTTTTATTTTAAAGATATTATTACGGCTTTTCAAGCTTAAAATTAGTCTTTGTCAAACGGCAATCAGATAAAATTATTAGGAACTCACCTTTCTAAAAATTTGCACTTAAGCACATTATCGTCGCCTAGTCACCTTCATGTTTTCGAATTGATTGTTGTAACAATATTATCACTTTATTTCGTAGCTATAGAATCTATCATTCCAAATTAATTCTCATTAGTTTAAAAGGATCTTCATATTAAAAAGGAGGTACAACATATCGACCTGGCCGTCCTCGCTTTCTTTGTAGGGAATCGTAAAATATGGCAATTGAAAACTTCTTATAGATGGTAGAGCAAGTTTGATGAAAGTGGTAATGTATTTAGAACATAATAGTAATATCGGCTGTTTGCTTTCGATGAAAGGTCAAGGGAACGCACATAACCATAGAAAAGAAATGGCTGCTATTAGAAAAACAATTAATTAATTCACACTTAATATTCCTAAAAGATTCTGCATTACAATTATAACAGAACAACTCGGTTTCAGCTGTTGATTTGCAGTTTAATTTCTAATAAGGGAGAAGCAACAGATAATTCATTTCTCTTTATTTTAATATTCGTAAGATGGAAATAGCGACCAACTGGTTTCTTATTAATTTGTCCTTTTCCAATGTAAATTTCTGAAACAAGATCAAGAGTTGAAAAGGTACGAAAAAGCAGCATCCACAAGGGATCGTATGACAAGAGGGAGATTCGAACTAGCGCCACCGTAGTGACTGGTGCCTTAAACCAGCGCCTTAGACCGCTCGGCCACCCTGCCAACGATATAGTAATTATTATGACAACGACTTACGTAGTTATACCTAAAAATATCAAGAAATTACGATCAAAGGCCCCTCAGTTTAATACTTTCTTTTATCAAAATTGCTTTAATATGTTCTACTTTGTGATTGCTTGATGAAATACATCTCAATGATCTTAGAACGTTAATGAAGAATACATTGGCACGTTCGTTTAGGTTTTTTGCATTTTTAAACATTTGTGTCCCAAATGTGCAACAAAATGTATTTAAGCCGTAGCGATGTTTTCGCATTTTGGCTGTTTTCATATTAAGGTGGAAACATGAATTGAAAGATGATATTTCATATGCCACAGTTTATTCCATGCCAATTAATTTACCGAGTTACAGAACGAAATCCATGCAACAAAACTGTTTAGAAAGGTGTCTGGTAAGCACATGCGCTATTGCAATGAATTTCCCGATGTCAAAGACCTAAAATTCACGTCAAAAGAAGAAGAGTTACAATAGGTTTGCTCATTCTGTATAAATAAATGTAGTTGCTTATGATTATCAAGTTAAGAAAGTTCTAATTGACAGGCGCGAGATTCGAACTCGCGCCACCGTAGTGACTGGTGCCTAAAAGCAGCGCCTTGGACCGCTCGGCCATCCTGCCATATCAACTTGCTAGATTTATTTAAACGCACTGAAGTTGTCGCTATATCACCTGCAGAGTGTAAGTTACGTAAATATTTAATTCGAAATGCCGAATTCATTTGCATAGAGTATATGTAAATATGAAATCTTTTATTTCAAAGATATTATTACGGCTTTTAAAGCTTAAAATTAGTCTTTGTCAAACGGCAATCAGATAAAATTATTAGGAATTCACTTTTCTAAAAATTTGCACTTAAGCACATTATCGTCGCCTAGTCACCTTCATGTTTTCGAATTCATTGTTGTAACAATATTATCACTTTATTTCGTACCTATAGTATCTATAATTTCAAATACATTCTGATTAGTTTAAAAGGATCTTCATAATTAAAGGGAGGTAAAACACATCGACCTGGCCGTCCTAGTTTTCTTTGCGGGGAATCATAAAATATGGCAATTGAAACTTCTTATGGAAGGTACAGCAAGTTTAATAAAAGTGGTAATGTATTTAAAACATAATGATAATATCGGTTGTTTGATTTTGATGAAAGGTCAAGGGAACGCACATAACCATAAAAAAGAAATGGCTGCAATTAGAAAAACAATTAAATAATTCACACTTAATGTTCCTAAAAGATTCTGCAACACAATTATAACACAACAACTCGGTTTCAGCGGTTGATTTGCAGTTTTATTTCTAAAAAGGGAGAAGCAACAGATAATTCATTTCTCCTTATTTTAATATTCGTAAGATGGAAATAGTGACGAACTGGTATCTTATTATTTTGTCGATTTCCTATGTACATTTCTGCAACAAGGTCAAGAGTTGAAAAGTAACGAAAAAGAAGCAACCACACGGGCTGCTTTGACAGGAGCGAGATTCGAACTCGCGCCACCGTAGTGACTGATGCCTAAAACCAGCGCCTTGGACCGCTCGGCCATCCTGCCATATCAACTTGCTAGATTTATTTAAACGCACTGAAGTTGTCGCTATATCACCTGCAGAGTGTAAGTTACGTAAATATTTAATTCGAAATGCCGAATTCATTTGCATAGAGTATATGTAAATATGAAATCTTTTATTTCAAAGATATTATTACGGCTTTTCAAGCTTAAAGTTAGTCTTTGTCAAACGGCAATCAGATAAAATTATTAGGAATTCACTTTCTAAAAATTTGCACTTAAGCACATTATCGTCGCCTAGTCACCTTCATGTTTTCGAATTCATTGTTGTAACAATATTATCACTTTATTTCGTACCTATAGTATCTATAATTTCAAATACATTCTCATTAGTTTAAAAGGATCTTCATATTTAAAAGGAGGTACAACATATCGACCTGGCCGTCCTCGTTTTCTTTGTAGGGAATCGTAAAATATGGCAATTGAAAACTTCTTATAGATGGTAGAGCAAATTTGATGAAAGTGGTAATGTATTTAGAACAAATTAGTAATATCGGCTGTTTGCTTTCGATGAAAGGTCAAGGGAACGCACATAACCATAGAAAAGAAATGGCTGCAATTAGAAAAACAATTAATTAATTCACACTTAATGTTACTAAAAGATTCTCCATCACAATTATAACAGAACAACTCGGTTTCAGCTGTTGATTTGCAGTTTAATTTCTAATAAGGGAGAAGCAACAGATAATTCATTTCTCTTTATTTTAATATTTGTAAGATGGAAATAGCGACCAACTGGTTTCTTATTAATTTGTACTTTTCCAATGTAAATTTCTGAAACAAGATCAAGAGTTGAAAAGGTACGAAAAAGCAGCATCCACAAGGGATCATATGACAAGAGGGAAATTCGAACTAGCGCCACCGTAGTGACTGGTGCCTTAAACCAGCGCCTTAGACCGCTCGGCCACCCTGCCAACGATATAGTAATTATTATGGCAACGACTTACGTAGTTATACCTAAAAATATCAAGAAATTACGATCAAAGGCCCCTCAGTTTAATACTTTCTTTTATCAAAATTGCTTTAATATGTTCTACTTTGTGATTGCTTGATGAAATACATCTCAATGATTTTAGAACGTTAATGAAGAATACATTGGCACGTTCGTTTAGGTTTTTTGCATTTTTAAACATTTGTGTCCCAAATGTGCAACAAAATGTATTTAAGCCGTAGCGATGTTTTTGCAATTTGGCTGTTTTCATATTAAGGTGGAAACATGAATTGAAAGATGATATTTCATATGCCACAGTTTATTCCATGCCAATTAATTTACCGAGTTACAGAACGAAATCCATGCAACAAAACTGTTTAGAAAGGTGTCTGGTAAGCACATGCGCTATTGCAATGAATTTCCCGATGTCAAAGACCTAAAATTCACGTCAAAAGAAGAAGAGTTACAATAGGTTTGCTCATTCTGTATAAATAAATGTAGTTGCTTATGATTATCAAGTTAAGAAAGTTCTAATTAACAGGCGCGAGATTCGAACTCGCGCCACCGTAGTGACTGGTGCCTAAAACCAGCGCCTTGGACCGCTCGGCCATCCTGCCATATCAACTTGCTAGATTTATTTAAACGCACTGAAGTTGTCGCTATATCACCTGCAGAGTGTCAGTTACGTAATTATTTAATTCGAAATGCCGAATTCATTTGCATAGAGTATATGTAAATATGAAATCTTTTATTTTAAAGATATTATTACGGCTTTTCAAGCTTAAAATTAGTCTTTGTCAAACGGCAATCAGATAAAATTATTAGGAACTCATCTTTCTAAAAATTTGCACTTAAGCACATTATCGTCGCCTAGTCACCTTCATGTTTTCGAATTAATTGTTGTAACAATATTATCACTTTATTTCGTAGCTATAGTATCTATCATTCCAAATACATTCTCATTAGTTTAAAAGGATCTTCATATTTAAAAGGAGGTAAAACATATCGACCTGGCCGTCCTCGTTTTCTTTGTAGGGAATCGTAAAATATGGCAATTGAAAACTTCTTATAGATGGTAGAGCAAGTTTGATGAAAGTGGTAATGTATTTAAAACATAATAGTAATATCGGCTGTTTGCTTTCGATGAAAGGTCAAGGGAACGCACATAACCATAGAAAAGAAATGGCTGCAATTAGAAAAACAATTAATTAATTCACACTTAATGTTACTAAAAGATTCTGCATCACAATTATAACAGAACAACTCGGTTTCAGCTGTTGATTTGCAGTTTAATTTCTAATAAGGGAGAAGCAACAGATAATTCATTTCTCTTATTTTAATATTCGTAAGATGGAAATAGCGACCAACTGGTTTCTTATTAATTTGTCCTTTTCCAATGTAAATTTCTGAAACAAGATCAAGAGTTGAAAAGGTACGAAAAAGCAGCATCCACAAGGGATGCTATGACAAGAGGGAGATTCGAACTAGCGCCACCGTAGTGACTGGTGCCTTAAACCAGCGCCTTAGACCGCTCGGCCACCCTGCCAACGATATAGTAATTATTATGGCAACGACTTACGTAGTTATACCTAATAATATCAAGAGGTTACGATCAAAAGCCCCTCAGTTTAATACTTTCTTTTATTAAAATTGCTTTAATATGTTCTACTTTGTGATTGCTTGATGAAATACATCTCAATGATCTTAGAACGTTAATGAAGAATACATAGGCACGTTCGTTTAGGTTTTTTGCATTTTTTAACATTTGTGTCCCAAATGTGCAACAAAATGAATTTAAGCGTTAGCGATGTTTTCGCATTTTGGCTGTTTTCATATTAAGGTGGAAACATGAATTGAAAGATGATATTTCATATGCCACAGTTTATTCCATGCCAATTAATTTACCGAGTTACAGAACGAAATCCATGCAACAAAACTGTTTAGAAAGGTGTCTGGTAAGCACATGCGCTATTGCAATGAATTTCCCGATGTCAAAGACCTAAAATTCACGTCAAAAGAAGAAGAGTTACAATAGGTTTGCTCATTCTGTATAAATAAATGTAGTTGCTTATGATTATCAAGTTAAGAAAGTTCTAATTGACAGGCGCGAGATTCGAACTCGCGCCACCGTAGTGACTGGTGCCTAAAACCAGCGCCTTGGACCGCTCGGCCATCCTGCCATATTAACTTGCTAGACGTATTTAAACGCACTGAAGTTGTCGCTATATTAACTGCAGAGTGTCAGTTACGTAATTATTTAATTCCAAATGGCGAATTCATTTGCATAGAGTATATGTAAATATGAAATCTTTTATTTTAAAGATATTATTACGGCTTTTCAAGCTTAAAATTAGTCTTTGTCAAACGGCAATCAGATAAAATTATTAGGAACTCACCTTTCTAAAAATTTGCACTTAAGCACATTATCGTCGCCTAGTCACATTCATGTTTTCGAATTGATTGTTGTAACAATATTATCACTTTATTTCGTAGCTATAGAATCTATCATTCCAAATTACATTCTCATTAGTTTAAAAGGATCTTCATATTTAAAAGGAGGTAAAACATATCGACCTGGCCGTCCTCGCTTTCTTTGTAGGGAATCGTAAAATATGGCAATTGAAAACTTCTTATAGATGGTAGAGCAAGTTTGATGAAAGTGGTAATGTATTTAGAACATAATAGTAATATCGGCTGTTTGCTTTCGATGAAAGGTCAAGGGAACGCACATAACCATAGAAAAGAAATGGCTGCAGTTAGAAAAACAATTAATTAATTCACACTTAATATTCCTAAAAGATTCTGCATCACAATTACAACAGAACAACGCAGTTTCAGCTGTTGATTTGCAGTTTATTTCTAAAAAGGGAGAAGCAACAGATAATTCATTTCTCCTTATTTTAATATTCGTAAGATGGAAATAGTGACGAACTGGTATCTTATTATTTTGTCGATTTCCTCTGTACATTTCTGCAACAAGCTCAAGAGTTGAAAAGTAACGAAAAAGAAGCAACCACAAGGGCTGCTATGACAGGAGCGAGATTCGATCTCGCGCCACCGTAGTGACCGTGGTGCCTTAAACCAGCGCCTTAAACCGCTCGGCCACCCTGCTAATGATATATTAATTATTATGGCAACGACTAACGTAGTTATACTTAAAATATCAAGAGGTTACGAGCAAAGTCCCCTCAGTTTAATACTTTCTTTTATTAAAATTACTTTAATATATTCTACGTTGTGATTGCTTGAAGAAATACATCACAATGATCTTTGAACGTTAATGAAGGATGCATTGGCACGTTCGTTTAGGTTCTTTGCATTTTTAAATATTTGTGTCCCAAATGTCCAATAAAATGAATTTAAGCGGTAGCGATGTTTTCGCATTTTGGCTGTTTTCATATTAAG
This sequence comes from Turritopsis rubra, assembly GCA_039566895.2. NCBI lineage: Eukaryota > Metazoa > Cnidaria > Hydrozoa > Anthoathecata > Oceaniidae > Turritopsis > Turritopsis rubra. Next base: position 155,815 of record CM077621.1, read on the forward strand.
GTGGAAACATGAATTGAAAGATGATATTTCATATGCCACAGTTTATTCTATGCCAATTAATTTACCGAGTTACAGAACGAAATCCATACAACAAAACTGTTTAGAAAGGTGTCTGGCAAGCACATGCGCTATTGCATAGTATTTCCCGATGTCAAAGACCTAAAATTCACGTCAAAAGAAGAAGAGTTACAATAGGTTTGATCATTCTGTATAAATAAATGTAGTTGCTTAGGACTATAAAGTTAAGAAAGTTCTAATTGACAGGAGCGAGATTCGAACTCGCGCCACCGTAGTGACTGGTGCCTAAAACCAGCGCCTTGGACCGCTCGGCCATCCTGCCATATCAACTTGCTAGATTTATTTAAACGCACTGAAGTTGTCGCTATATCACCTGCAGAGTGTCAGTTACGTAATTATTTAATTCGAAATGGCGAATTCATTTGCATAGAGTATATGTAAATATGAAATCTTTTATTTTAAAGATATTATTACGGCTTTTCAAACTTAAAATTAGTCTTTGTCAAACGGCAATCAGATAAAATTATTAGGAACTTACCTTTCTAAAAATTTGCACTTAAGCACATTATCGTCGCCTAGTGACCTTCATTTTTTCGAATTAATTGTTGTAACAATATTATCACTTTATTTCGTAGCTATAATATCTATCATTCCAAATACATTCTCATTAGTTTAAAAGGTTCTTCATATTTAAAAGGAGGTAAAACACATCGACCTGGCGTTCCTACTTTTCTTTGTACGGAATCATAAAATATGGCAATTGAAAACTTCTTATAGAAGGTAGAGCAAGTTTTATAAAAGTGGCCATGTATTTAAAACCTAATAATAATATTGGTTGTTTGATTTCGATGAAAGGTCAAGGGAACGCACAGAACCATAGAAAAGAAATGGCTGCAGTTAGAAAAACAATTAATTAATTTACACTTAATATTCCTAAAAGATTCTGCATCACAATTACAACAGAACAACTCGGTTTCAGCTGTTGATTTGCAGTTTTATTTCTAAAAAGGGAGAAGCAACAGATAATTCATTTCTCCATATTTTAATATTCGTAAGATGGAAATAGTGACGAACTGGAATCTTATTATTTTGTCGATTTCCCATGTAAATTTCTGCAACAAGGGCAAGAGTTGAAAAGTAACTAAAAAGAAGCAACCACACCGGCTGCTTTGACAGGAGCGAGATTCGAACTGGCGCCACCGTAGTGACTGGTGCCTAAAACCAGCGCCTTGGACCGCTCGGCCATCCTGCCATACCAACTTGCTAGATTTATTTAAACGCACTGAAGTAGTCGCTATATCACCTGCAGAGTGTCAGTTACGTAATTATTTAATTCGAAATGCCGAATTCATTTGCATAGAGTATAAGAAAATATGAAACCTTTTATTTTAAAGATATTATTACGGCTTTTCAACCTTAAAATTAGTCTTTGTCAAACGGCAATCAGATAAAATTATTAGGAACTCGCCTTTCTAAAATTTTGCACTTAAGCACATTACCGTCGCCTAGTCACCTTCATGTTTTGGAATTAATTGTTGTAACAATATTATCACTTTATTTCATAACTATAGTATCTATCATTCCAAATACATTCTCATTAGTTTAAAAGGATCTTCATATTCAAAAGGAGGTAAAACGCATCGAACGGGCCGTCCTAGTTTTCTTTGTAGGGAATCATAAAATATGGCAATTGAAAACTTCTTATAGATGGTAGAGCAAGTTTGATAAAAGTGGTAATGTATTTAAAACATAATGATAATATCGGTTGTTTGATTTCGTTGAAAGGTCAAGGGAACCCTCATAACCATAGAAAAGAAATGGTTGCAGTTAGAAAAACAATTAATTAATTCACATTTAATGTTCCTAAAAGATTCTGCATCACAATTATAACAGAACAACTCGGTTTCAGCTGTTGATTTGTAGTTTTATTTCTAAAAAGGGAGAAGCAACAGATAATTCATTTCTCCTTATTTTAATATTCGTAAGATGGAAATTATGACGAACTGATTTCTTATTATTTTGTCGATTTCCTATGTAAATTTCTGAAACAAGGTCAAGAGTTGAAAAGGAACGAAAAAGAAGCAACAACAAAGGCCGCTTTGACAGGAGCGAGATTCGAACTCGCGCCACCGTAGTGACCGTAGTGATCACCGTAGTAAACCAGCGCCTTAAACCGCTCGGCCACCCTGCTAATGATATATTAATTATTATGGCGACGACTAACGTAGTTATACTTAAAATATCAAGAGGTTACGAGCAAAGTCCCCTCAGTTTAATACTTTCTTTTATCAAAATTACTTTAATATGTTCTACGTTGTGATTGCTTGAAGAAATACATCGCAATGATCTTTGAACGTTAATGAAGGATGCATTGGCACGTTCGTTTAGGTTCTTTGCATTTTTAAACATTTGTGTCCCAAATGTCCAACAAAATGAATTTAAGCGGTAGCGATGTTTTCGCATTTTGGCTGTTTTCATATTAAGGTGGAAACATGAATTGAAAGATGATATTTCATATGCCACAGTTTATTCTATGCCAATTAATTTACCGAGTTACAGAACGAAATCCATACAACAAAACTGTTTAGAAAGGTTTCTGGCAAGCACATGCGCGATTGCATAGTATTTCCCGATGGCAAAGACCTAAAATTCACGTAAAAAGTAGAAGAGTTACAATAGCTTTGATCATTCTGTATAAATAAATGTAGTTGCTAAGGACTATAAAGTTAAGAAAGTTCTAATTGACAGGAGCGAGATTCGAACTCGCGCCACCGTAGTGACTGGTGCCTAAAACCAGCGCCTTGGAGCGCTCGGCCATCCTGCCATATCAACTTGCTAGATTAATTCAAACGCACTGAAGTTGTCGCTATATCACCTGCAGAGTGTCAGTTACGTAATTATTTAATTCGAAATGGCGAATTCATTTGCATAGAGTATATGTAAATATGAAATCTTTTATTTTAAAGATATTATTACGGCTTTTCAAGCTTAAAATTAGTCTTTGTCAAACGGCAATCAGATAAAATTATTAGGAACTTACCTTTCTAAAAATTTGCACTTAAGCACATTATCGTCGCCTAGTGACCTTCATTTTTTCGAATTAATTGTTGTAACAATATTATCACTTTATTTCGTAGCTATAGTATCTATCATTCCAAATACATTCTCATTAGTTTAAAAGGTTCTTCATATTTAAAAGGAGGTAAAGCACATCGACCTGGCGTTCCTACTTTTCTTTGTACGGAATCATAAAATATGGCAATTGAAAACTTCTTATAGAAGGTAGAGCAAGTTTGATAAAAGTGGCCATGTATTTAAAACCTAATAATAATATCGGTTGTTTGATTTCGATGAAAGGTCAAGGGAACGCACATAACCATAGAAAAGAAATGGCTGCAGTTAGAAAAACAATTAATTAATTTACACTTAATATTCCTAAAAGATTCTGCATCACAATTACAACAGAACAACTCGGTTTCAGCTGTTGATTTGCAGTTTTATTTCTAAAAAGGGAGAAGCAACAGATAATTCATTTCTCCATATTTTAATATTCGTAAGATGGAAATAGTGACGAACTGGAATCTTATTATTTTGTCGATTTCCCATGTAAATTTCTGCAACAAGGGCAAGAGTTGAAAAGTAACTAAAAAGAAGCAACCACACCGGCTGGTTTGACAGGAGCGAGATTCGAACTGGCGCCACCGTAGTGACTGGTGCCTAAAACCAGCGCCTTGGACCGCTCGGCCATCCTGCCATACCAACTTGCTAGATTTATTTAAACGCACTGAAGTAGTCGCTATATCACCTGCAGAGTGTCAGTTACGTAATTATTTAATTCGAAATGCCGAATTCATTTGCATAGAGTATATGAAAATATGAAACCTTTTATTTTAAAGATATTATTACGGCTTTTCAACCTTAAAATTAGTCTTTGTCAAACGGCAATCAGATAAAATTATTAGGAACTCACCTTTCTAAAATTTTGCACTTAAGCACATTATCGTCGCCTAGTGACCTTCATGTTTTCGAATTAATTGTTGTAACAATATTATCACTTTATTTCATAACTATAGTATCTATCATTCCAAATACATTCTCATTAGTTTAAAAGGATCTTCATATTCAAAAGGAGGTAAAACGCATCGAACGGGCCGTCCTAGTTTTCTTTGTAGGGAATCATAAAATATGGCAATTGAAAACTTCTTCTAGATATTAGAGCAAGTTTGATAAAAGTGGTAATGTATTTAAAACGTAATGATAATATCGGTTGTTTGATTTCGTTTAAAGGTCAAGGGAACGCTCATAACCATAGAAAAGAAATGGTTGCAGTTAGAAAAACAATTAATTAATTCACATTTAAAGTTCCTAAAAGATTCTGCATCACAATTATAACATAACAACTCGGTTTCAGCTGTTGATTTGTAGTTTTATTTCTAAAAAGGGAGAAGCAACAGATAATTCATTTCTCCTTATTTTAATATTCGTAAGATGGAAATTATGACGAACTGATTTCTTATTATTTTGTCGATTTCCTATGTAAATTTCTGAAACAAGGTCAAGAGTTGAAAAGGAACGAAAAAGAAGCAACAACAAAGGCCGCTTTGACAGGAGCGAGATTCGAACTCGCGCCACCGTATTGACTGGTGCCTAAAACCAGCGCCGTACACCGCTCGGCCTTCCTGCCATATCAACTTGCTAGATTTATTTAAACGCACTGAAGTAGTCGCTATATCACCTGCAGAGTGTCAGTTACGTAATTATTTAATTCGAAATGCCGAATTCATTTGCATAGAGTATATGAAAATATGAAACCTTTTATTTTAAAGATATTATTACGGCTTTTCAACCTTAAAATTAGTCTTTGTCAAACGGCAATCAGATAAAATTATTAGGAACTCGCCTTTCTAAAATTTTGCACTTAAGCACATTATCGTCGCCTAGTCACCTTCATGTTTTCGAATTAATTGTTGTAACAATATTATCACTTTATTTCATAACTATAGTATCTATCATTCCAAATACATTCTCATTAGTTTAAAAGGATCTTCATATTCAAAAGGAGGTAAAACGCATCGAACGGGCCGTCCTAGTTTTCTTTGTAGGGAATCATAAAATATGGCAATTGAAAACTTCTTATAGATGGTAGAGCAAGTTTGATAAAAGTGTTAATGTATTTAAAACATAATGATAATATCGGTTGTTTGATTTCGTTGAAAGGTCAAGGGAACGCTCATAACCATAGAAAAGAAATGGTTGCAGTTAGAAAAACAATTAATTAATTCACATTTAATGTTCCTAAAAGATTCTGCATCACAATTATAACAGAACAACTTGGTTTCAGCTGTTGATTTGTAGTTTTATTTCTAAAAAGGGAGAAGCAACAGATCATTCATTTCTCATTATTTTAATATTCGTAAGATGGAAATTATGACGAACTGATTTCTTATTATTTTGTCGATTTCCTATGTAAATTTCTGAAACAAGGTCAAGAGTTGAAAAGGAACGAAAAAGAAGCAACAACAAAGGCCGCTTTGACAGGAGCGAGATTCGAACTCGCGCCACCGTATTGACTGGTGCCTAAAACCAGCGCCGTAGACCGCTCGGCCATCCTGCCATATCAACTTGCTAGATTTATTTAAACGCACTGAAGTTGTCGCTATATCACCTGCAGAGTGTCAGTTATGTAATTATTTAATTCGAAATGCCGAATTCATTTGCATTGAGTATAGGTAAATATGAAATCTTTTATTTTAAAGATATTATTACGGCTTTTCAAGCTTAAAATTAGTCTTTGTCAAACGGCAATCAGATAAAATTATTAGGAACTCGCCTTTCTAAAAATTTGCACTGAAGCACATTATCGTCGCCTAGTCACCTTCATTTTTTCGAATTAATTGTTGTAACAATATTATCACTTTATTTCGTAGCTATAGTATCTATCATTCCAAATACATTCTCATTAGTTTAAAAGGATCTTCATATTTAAAAGTCGATAAAACACATCGACCTGGCCGTCCTAGTTCTCTTTGCAGGGAATCATAAAATATGGCAATTGAAAACTTCTTATAGAAGGTAGAGCAAGTTTGATAAAAGTGGTAATGTATTTAAAACATAATGATAATATCGGTTGATTGATTTCGTTGAAAGGTCAAGGGAACGCTCATAACCATAGAAAAGAAATGGTTGCAGTTAGAAAAACAATTAATTAATTCACATTTAATGTTCCTAAAAGATTCTGCATCACAATTATAACAGAACAACTCGGTTTCAGCTGTTGATTTGTAGTTTTATTTCTAAAAAGGGAGAAGCAACAGATAATTCATTTCTCCTTATTTTAATATTCGTAAGATGGAAATTATGACGAACTGATTTCTTATTATTTTGTCGATTTCCTATGTAAATTTCTGAAACAAGGTCAAGAGTTGAAAAGTAACGAAAAAGAAGCAACCACAAGGGCTGCTTTGACAGGAGCGAGATTCGAACTCGTACCACCGTAGTGACTGGTGCCTTAAACCAGCGCCTTAGACCGCTCGGCCACCCTGCCAATGATATATTACATATTATGGCAACGACTAACGTAGTTATACCTAAAAATATCAAGAGGTTACGATCAAAGGCCCCTCAGTTTAATACTTTCTTTTATCAAAATTACTTTAATATGTTCTACGTTGTGATTGCTTGATGAAATACATCACAATGATCTTTGAACCTTAATGAAGGATGCAATGGCACGTTCGTTTAGGTTCTTTGCATTTTTAAACATTTGTGTCCCAAATGTCCAACAAAATAAATTTAAGCCGTTGCGATGTTTTCGCATTTTGGCTGTTTTCATATTAAGGTGGAAACATGAATTGAAAGATGATATTTCATATGCCACAGTTTATTCTATGCCAATTAATTTACCGAGTTACAGAACGAAATCCATACAACAAAACTGTTTAGAAAGACGTCTGGCAAGCACATGCGCTATTGCATAGTATTTCCCGATGTCAAAGACCTAAAATTCACGTCATAAGAAGAAGAGTTACAATATGTTTGCTCATTCTGTATAAATAAATGTAGTTGCTTAGGACCATCAAGTTAAGAATGTTCTAATTGACAGGAGCGAGATTTGACCTCGCGCCACCATAGTGACTGGTGCCTAAAACCAGCGCCTTAGACCGCTCGGCCATCCTGCCATATCAATTTGCTAGATTTATTTAAACGCACTGAAGTTGTCGCTATATCACCTGCAGAGTGTCAGTTATGTAATTATTTAATTCGAAATGCCGAATTCATTTGCATTGAGTATATGTAAATATGAAATCTTTTATTTTAAAGATATTATTACGGCTTTTCAAGCTTAAAATTAGTGTTTGTCAAACGGCAATCAGATAAAATAATTAGGAACTCACTTTTCTAAAAATTTGCACTTAAGCAAATTATCGTCGCCTAGTCACCTTCATGTTTTCAAATTAATTGTTGTAACAATATTATCACTTTATTTCGTAGCTATAGCATCTATCATTCCAAATACATTCTCATTAGTTTAAGAGGTTCTTCATATTTAAAAGGAGGTAAGACACATCGACCAGGCGTTCCTACTTTTCTTTGTACGGAATCATAAAATATGGCAATTGAAAACATCTTATAGAAGGTAGAGCAAGTTTGATAAAAGTGGCCATGTATTTAAAACCTAATAATAATATCGGTTGTTTGATTTCGTTGAAAGGTCAAGGGAACGCACATAACCATAGAAAAGAAATGGCTGCAGTTAGAAAAACAATTAATTAATTCACACTTAATATTCCTAAAAGATTCTACATTACAATTATAACAGAACAACTCGGTTTCAGCTGTTGATTTGCAGTTTTATTTCTAAAAAGGGAGAAGAAACAGATAATTCATTTCTTCTTATTTTTATATTCGTAAGATGGAAATAGTGACGAACTGGTTTCTTATTAATTTGTCGTTTTCCTATGTAAATTTCTGAAACAAGGTCAAGAGTTGAAAAGTAACGAAAAAGAAGCAACCACAAGGGCTGCTTTGACAGGAGCGAGATTCGAACTCGCCCACCGTAGTGACTGGTGCCTTAAACCAGCGCCTTAGACCGCTCGGCCACCCTGCCAATGATATATTAATTATTATGGCAACGACTAACGTAGTTATACCTAAAAATATCAAGAGGTTACGAGCAAAGTCCCCTCAGTTTAATACTTTCTTTTATCAAAATTACTTTAATATGTTCTACGTTGTGATTGCTTGATGAAATACATCACAATGATCTTTGAACGTTAATGAAGGATGCATTGGCACGTTCGTTTAGGTTCTTTGCATTTTTAAACATTTGTGTCCCAAATGTCCAACAAAATGAATTTAAGCCGTAGCGATGTTTTCGCATTTTGTCTGTTTTCATATTAAGGTGGAAACATGAATTGAAAGATGATATTTCATATGCCACTGTTTATTCCATGCCAAATAATTTACCGAGTTACAGAAAGAAATCCATGCAACAAAACTGTTTAGAAAGGTGTCTGGCAAGCACATTCGCTATTGCAATGAATTTCCCGATGTCAAAGACCTAAAATTCACGTCAAAAGAAGAAGAGTTACAATAGGTTTGCTCATTCTGCATAAATAAATGTAGTTGTTTAGGACTATCAAGTTAAGAAAGTTCTAATTGACAGGGGCGAGATTCGAACTCGAGCCACCGTAGTGACTGGTGCCTAAAACCAGCGCCTTGGATCGCTCGGCCATCCTGCCATATCAACTTGCTAGATTTATTTAAACGCACTGAAGTTGTCGCTATATCACCTGCAGAGTGTCAGTTACGTAATTATTTAATTCGAAATGCCGAATTCATTAGCATAGAGTATTTGTAAATATGAAATCTTTTATTTTAAAGATATTATTACGGCTTTTCAAGCTTAAAATTAGCCTTTGTGAAACGGCAATCAGATAAAATAATTAGGAACTCACTTTTCTAAAAATTTGCACTTAAGGAAATTATCGTCGCGTAGTCACCTTCATGTTTTCAAATTAATTGTTGTAACAATATTATCACTTTATTTCGTAGCTATAGCATCTATCATTCCAAATACATTCTCATTAGTTTAAAAGGTTCTTCATATTTAAAAGGAGGTAAAACACATCGACCTGGCGTTCCTACTTTTCTTTGTACGGAATCATAAAATGTGGCAATTGAAAACTTCTTATGGAAGGTAGGGCAAGTTTGATAAAAGTGGCCATGTATTTAAAACCTAATAATAATATCGGTTGTTTGATTTCGATGAAAGGTCAAGGGAACGCACATAACCATAGAAAAGAAATGGCTGCAGTTAGAAAAACAATTAATTATTTCACACTTAATATTCCTAAAAGATTCTGCATTACAATTATAACAGAACAACTCGGTTTCAGCTGTTGATTTGCAGTTTTATTTCTAAAAAGGGAGAAGCAACAGATAATTCATTTCTCCTTATTTTAATATTCGTAAGATGGAAATAGTGACGAACTGGTTTCTTATTTATTTGTCGTTTTCCTATGTAAATTTCTAAAACAAGGTCAAGAGTTGAAAAAGAACGAAAAAGAAGCAACCACAAGGGCTGCTTTGACAGGAGCGAGATTCGAACTCGCGCCACCGTAGTGACTGGTGCCTTAAACCAGCGCCTTAGACCGCTCGGCCACCCTGCCAATGATATATTAATTATTATGGCAACGACTAACGTAGTTATACCTAAAAATATCAAGAGGTTACGATCAAAGGCCCCTCAGTTTAATCCTTTCTTTTATCAAAATTACTTTAATATGTTCTACGTTGTGATTTCTTGATGAAATACATCACAATGATCTTTGAACCTTAATGAAGGATGCATTGGCACGTTCGTTTAGGTTCTTTGGCATTTTTAAACATTTGTGTCCCAAATGTCCAACAAAATAAATTTAAGCGGTAGCGATGTTTTCGCATTTTGGCTGTTTTCATATTAAGGTGGAAACATGAATTGAAAGATGATATTTCATATGCCACAGTTTATTCTATGCCAATTAATTTACCGAGTTACAGAACGAAATCCATACAACAAAACTGTTTAGAAAGACGTCTGGCAAGCACATGCTCTATTGCATAATATTTCCCGATGTCAAAGACCTAAAATTCACGTCAAAAGAAGAAGAGTTACAATATGTTTGCTCATTCTGTATAAATAAATGTAGTTGCTTACGACTATCAAGTTAAGAAAGTTCTAATTGACAGGAGCGAGATTCGATCTCGCGCCACCGTAGTGACTGGTGCCTAAAACCAGCGCCTTAGACCGCCCGGCCATCCTGCCATATCAATTTGCTAGATTTATTTAAACGCACTGAAGTTTTCGCTATATCACCTGCAGAGTGTCAGTAATGTAATTATTTAATTCACGGCTTTTCAAGCTTAAAATTAGTCTTTGTCAAACGGCAATCAGATAAAATTATTAGGAACTCGCCTTTCTAAAAATTTGCACTTAAGCACATTATCGTCGCCTAGTCATCTTCATTTTTTCGAATTAATTGTTGTAACAATATTATCACTTTATTTCGTAGCTATAGTATCTATCATACCAAATACATTCTCATTAGTTTAAAAGGATCTTCATATTTAAAAGGAGGTAAAACACATCGACCTGGCGTTCCTACTTTTCTTTGTACGGAATCATAAAATATGGCAATTGAAAACTTCTTATGGAAGGTAGAGCAAGTTTGATAAAAGTGGCCATGTATTTAAAACCTAATAATAATATCGGTTGTTTGATTTCGATGAAAGGTCAAGGGAACGCACATAACCATAGAAAAGAAATGGCTGCAGTTAGAAAAACAATTAATTAATTCACACTTAATATTCCTAAAAGATTCTGCATCACAATTACAACAGAACAACGCAGTTTCAGCTGTTGATTTGCAGTTTTATTTCAAAAAAGGGAGAAGCAACAGATAATTCATTTCTCCTTATTTTAATATTCGTAAGATGGAAATAGTGACGAACTGGTATCTTATTATTTTGTCGATTTCCTATGTACATTTCTGCAACAAGGTCAAGAGTTGAAAAGTAACGAAAAAGAAGTAACCACACGGGCTGCATTGACAGGAGCGAGATTCCAACTCGCGCCACCGTCGTGACTGGTGCCTAAAACCAGCGCCTTGGACCGCTCGGCCATCCTGCCATATCAACTTGCTAGATTTATTTAAACGCATTTAAGTTGTCGCTATATCACCTGCAGAGTGTCAGTTGCGTAATTATTTAATTGGAAATGCCGAATTCATTTGCATAGAGTGTATGTAAATATGAAATCTTTTATTTTAAAGATATTATTACGGCTTTTCAACCTTAAAATTAGTCTTTGTGAAACGGCAATCAGATAAAATTATTAGGAACTCACCTTTCTTAAAATTTGCACTGAAGCACATTATCGTCGCCTAGTCACCTTCATGTTTTCGAATTGATTGTTGTAACAATATTATCACTTTATTTCGTAGCTATAGTATCTATCATTCCAAATACATTCTCATTAGTTTAAAAGGATCTTCATATTTAAAAGGAGGTAAAACACATCGACCTGGCGTTACTAATTTTCTTTGTACGGAGTCATAAAATATATCAATTGAAAACTTCTTATAGAAGGTAGAGCAAGTTTGATAAAAGTGGCCATGTATTTAAAACCTAATAATAATATCGGTTGTTTGATTTCGATGAAAGGTCAAGGGAACGCACATAACCATAGAAAAGAAATGGCTGCAGTTAGAAAAACAATTAATTATTTCACACTTAATATTCCTAAAAGATTCTGCATCACAATTACAACAGAACAACGCAGTTTCAGCTGTTGATTTGCAGTTTTATTTCTAAAAAGGGAGAAGCAACAGATAATTCATTTCTCCTTATTTTAATATTCGTAAGATGGAAATAGTGACGAACTGGTATCTTATTATTTTGTCGATTTCCTCTGTACATTTCTGCAACAAGCTCAAGAGTTGAAAAGTAACGAAAAAGAAGCAACCACAGGGGCTGCTATGACAGGAGCGAGATTCGATCTCGCGCCACCGTAGTGACCGTAGTGATCACCGTAGTAAACCAGCGCCTTAAACCGCTCGGCCACCCTGCTAATGATATATTAATTATTATGGCAACGACTAACGTAGTTATACTTAAAATATCAAGAGGTTACGAGCAAAGTCCCCTCAGTTTAATACTTTCTTTTATCAAAATTACTTTAATATGTTCTACGTTGTGATTGCTTGAAGAAATACATCGCAATGATCTTTGAACGTTAATGAAGGATGCATTGGCACGTTCGTTTAGGTTCTTTGCATTTTTAAACATTTGTGTCCCAAATGTCCAACAAAATGAATTTAAGCGGTAGCGATGTTTTCGCATTTTGGCTGTTTTCATATTAAGGTGGAAACATGAATTGAAAGATGATATTTCATATGCCACAGTTTATTCTATGCCAATTAATTTACCGAGTTACAGAACGAAATCCATACAACAAAACTGTTTAGAAAGGTTTCTGGCAAGCACATGCGCGATTGCATAGTATTTCCCGATGGCAAAGACCTAAAATTCACGTAAAAAGTAGAAGAGTTACAATAGCTTTGATCATTCTGTATAAATAAATGTAGTTGCTAAGGACTATAAAGTTAAGAAAGTTCTAATTGACAGGAGCGAGATTCGAACTCGCGCCACCGTAGTGACTGGTGCCTAAAACCAGCGCCTTGGAGCGCTCGGCCATCCTGCCATATCAACTTGCTAGATTTATTTAAACGCACTGAAGTTGTCGCTATATCACCTGCAGAGTGTCAGTTACGTAATTATTTAATTCGAAATGGCGAATTCATTTGCATAGAGTATATGTAAATATGAAATCTTTCATTTTAAAGATATTATTACGGCTTTTCAAACTTAAAATTAGTCTTTGTCAAACGGCAATCAGATAAAATTATTAGGAACTTACCTTTCTAAAAATTTGCACTTAAGCACATTATCGTCGCCTAGTGACCTTCATTTTTTCGAATTAATTGTTGTAACAATATTATCACTTTATTTCGTAGCTATAATATCTATCATTCCAAATACATTCTCATTAGTTTAAAAGGTTCTTCATATTTAAAAGGAGGTAAAACACATCGACCTGGCGTTCCTACTTTTCTTTGTACGGAATCATAAAATATGGCAATTGAAAACTTCTTATAGAAGGTAGAGCAAGTTTGATAAAAGTGGCCATGTATTTAAAACCTAATAATAATATCGGTTGTTTGATTTCGATGAAAGGTCAAGGGAACGCACAGAACCATAGAAAAGAAATGGCTGCAGTTAGAAAAACAATTAATTAATTTACACTTAATATTCCTAAAAGATTCTGCATCACAATTACAACAGAACAACTCGGTTTCAGCTGTTGATTTGCAGTTTTATTTCTAAAAAGGGAGAAGCAACAGATAATTCATTTCTCCATATTTTAATATTCGTAAGATGGAAATAGTGACGAACTGGAATCTTATTATTTTGTCGATTTCCCATGTAAATTTCTGCAACAAGGGCAAGAGTTGAAAAGGAACGAAAAAGAAGCAACAACAAAGGCCGCTTTGACAGGAGCGAGATTCGAACTCGCGCCACCGTATTGACTGGCGCCTAAAACCAGCGCCATAGACCGCTCGGCCATCCTGCCATATCAACTCGCTAGATTTATTTAAACGCACTGAAGTTGTCGCTATATCACCTGCAGAGTGTCAGTTATGTAATTATTTAATTGGAAATGCCGAATTCATTTGCATTGAGTATAGGTAAATATGAAATCTTTTATTTTAAAGATATTATTACGGCTTTTCAAGCTTAAATTTAGTGTTTGTCAAACGGCAATCAGATAAAATTATTAGGAACTCGTCTTTCTAAAAATTTGCACTTAAGCACATTATCGTCGCCTAGTCACCTTCATTTTTTCGAATTAATTGTAGTAACAATATTATCACTTTATTTCGTAGCTATAGCATCTATCATTCCAAATACATTCTCATTAGTTTAAAAGGATCTTCATATTTAAAAGGAGATAAAACACATCGACCTGGCCGTCCTAGTTCTCTTTGCAGGGAATCATAAAATATGGCAATTGAAAACTTCTTATAGAAGGTAGAGCAAGTTTGATAAAAGTGGTAATGTATTTAAAACATAATAATAATATCGGTTGTTTGATTTCGATGATAGGTCAAGGGAACGCACGGAACCATAGAAAAGAAATGGTTGCAGTTAGAGAAACAATTAATTAATTCACACTTAATGTTCCTAAAAGATTCTCCATCACAATTACAACAGAACAACTCGGTTTCAGCTGTTGATTTGCAGTTTAATTTCGAATAAGGGAGAAGCAACAGATAATTCATTTCTCCTTATTTTAATATTCGTAAGATGGAAATAGTGACGAACTGGTTTCTTATTAATTTGTCGTTTACCTATGTAAATTTCTGAAACAAGGTCAAGAGTTGAAAAGGAACGAAAAAGAAGCAACCACAAGGGCTGCTTTGACAGGAGCGAGATTCGAACTCGCGCCACCGTAGTGACTGGTGCCTTAAACCAGCGCCTTAGACCGCTCGGCCACCCTGCCAATGATATATTACATATTATGGCAACGACTAACGTAGTTATACCTAAAAATATCAAGAGATTACGATCAAAGGCCCCTCAGTTTAATACTTTCTTTTATCAAAATTACTTTAATATGTTCTACGTTGTGATTGCTTGATGAAATACATCACAATGATCTTTGAACCTTAATGAAGGATGCATTGGCACGTTCGTTTAGGTTCTTTGCATTTTTAAACATTTGTGTCCCAAATGTCCAACAAAATAAATTTAAGCGGTAGCGATGTTTTCGCATTTTGTCTGTTTTCATATTAAGGTGGAAACATGAATTGAAAGATGATATTTCATATGCCACTGTTTATTCCATGCCAAATAATTTACCGAGTTACAGAAAGAAATCCATGCAACAAAACTGTTTAGAAAGGTGTCTGGCAAGCACATTCGCTATTGCAATGAATTTCCCGATGTCAAAGACCTAAAATTCACGTCAAAAGAAGAAGAGTTACAATAGGTTTGCTCATTCTGCATAAATAAATGTAGTTGTTTAGGACTATCAAGTTAAGAAAGTTCTAATTGACAGGGGCGAGATTCGAACTCGAGCCACCGTAGTGACTGGTGCCTAAATCCAGCGCCTTGGATCGCTCGGCCATCCTGCCATATCAACTTGCTAGATTTATTTAAACGCACTGAAGTTGTCGCTATATCACCTGCAGAGTGTCAGTTACGTAATTATTTAATTCGAAATGCCGAATTCATTTGCATAGAGTATTTGTAAATATGAAATCTTTTATTTTAAAGATATTATTACGGCTTTTCAAGCTTAAAATTAGTCTTTGTGAAACGGCAATCAGATAAAATAATTAGGAACTCACTTTTCTAAAAATTTGCACTTAAGGAAATTATCGTCGCGTAGTCACCTTCATGTTTTCAAATTAATTGTTGTAACAATATTATCACTTTATTTCGTAGCTATAGCATCTATCATTCCAAATACATTCTCATTAGTTTAAAAGGTTCTTCATATTTAAAAGGAGGTAAAACACATCGACCTGGCGTTCCTACTTTTCTTTGTACGGAATCATAAAATGTGGCAATTGAAAACTTCTTATGAAAGGTAGAGCAAGTTTGATAAAAGTGGCCATGTATTTAAAACCTAATAATAATATCGGTTGTTTGATTTCGATGAAAGGTCAAGGGAACGCACATAACCATAGAAAAGAAATGGCTGCAGTTAGAAAAACAATTAATTATTTCACACTTAATATTCCTAAAAGATTCTGCATCACAATTACAACAGAACAACGCAGTTTCAGCTGTTGATTTGCAGTTTTATTTCTAAAAAGGGAGAAGCAACAGATAATTCATTTCTCCTTATTTTAATATTCGTAAGATGGAAATAGTGACGAACTGGTATCTTATTATTTTGTCGATTTTCTCTGTACATTTCTGCAACAAGCTCAAGAGTTGAAAAGTAACGAAAAAGAAGCAACCACAGGGGCTGCTATGACAGGAGCGAGATTCGATCTCGCGCCACCGTAGTGACCGTAGTGATCACCGTAGTAAACCAGCGCCTTAAACCGCTCGGCCACCCTGCTAATGATATATTAATTATTATGGCAACGACTAACGTAGTTATACTTAAAATATCAAGAGGTTACGAGCAAAGTCCCCTCAGTTTAATACTTTCTTTTATCAAAATTACTTTAATATGTTCTACGTTGTGATTGCTTGAAGAAATACATCGCAATGATCTTTGAACGTTAATGAAGGATGCATTGGCACGTTCGTTTAGGTTCTTTGCATTTTTAAACATTTGTGTCCCAAATGTCCAACAAAATGAATTTAAGCGGTAGCGATGTTTTCGCATTTTGGCTGTTTTCATATTAAGGTGGAAACATGAATTGAAAGATGATATTTCATATGCCACAGTTTATTCTATGCCAATTAATTTACCGAGTTACAGAACGAAATCCATACAACAAAACTGTTTAGAAAGGTTTCTGGCAAGCACATGCGCGATTGCATAGTATTTCCCGATGGCAAAGACCTAAAATTCACGTAAAAAGTAGAAGAGTTACAATAGGTTTGATCATTCTGTATAAATAAATGTAGTTGCTAAGGACTATAAAGTTAAGAAAGTTCTAATTGACAGGAGCGAGATTCGAACTCGCGCCACCGTAGTGACTGGTGCCTAAAACCAGCGCCTTGGAGCGCTCGGCCATCCTGCCATATCAACTTGCTAGATTTATTTGAACGCACTGAAGTTGTCGCTATATCACCTGCAGAGTGTCAGTTACGTAATTATTTAATTCGAAATGGCGAATTCATTTGCATAGAGTATATGTAAATATGAAATCTTTTATTTTAAAGATATTATTACGGCTTTTCAAACTTAAAATTAGTCTTTGTCAAACGGCAATCAGATAAAATTATTAGGAACTTACCTTTCTAAAAATTTGCACTTAAGCACATTATCGTCGCCTAGTGACCTTCATTTTTTCGAATTAATTGTTGTAACAATATTATCACTTTATTTCGTAGCTATAATATCTATCATTCCAAATACATTCTCATTAGTTTAAAAGGTTCTTCATATTTAAAAGGAGGTAAAACACATCGACCTGGCGTTCCTACTTTTCTTTGTACGGAATCATAAAATATGGCAATTGAAAACTTCTTATAGAAGGTAGAGCAAGTTTGATAAAAGTGGCCATGTATTTAAAACCTAATAATAATATCGGTTGTTTGATTTCGATGAAAGGTCAAGGGAACGCACAGAACCATAGAAAAGAAATGGCTGCAGTTAGAAAAACAATTAATTAATTTACACTTAATATTCCTAAAAGATTCTGCATCACAATTACAACAGAACAACTCGGTTTCAGCTGTTGATTTGCAGTTTTATTTCTAAAAAGGGAGAAGCAACAGATAATTCATTTCTCCATATTTTAATATTCGTAAGATGGAAATAGTGACGAACTGGAATCTTATTATTTTGTCGATTTCCCATGTAAATTTCTGCAACAAGGGCAAGAGTTGAAAAGGAACGAAAAAGAAGCAACAACAAAGGCCGCTTTGACAGGAGCGAGATTCGAACTCGCGCCACCGTATTGACTGGCGCCTAAAACCAGCGCCATAGACCGCTCGGCCATCCTGCCATATCAACTCGCTAGATTTATTTAAACGCACTGAAGTTGTCGCTATATCACCTGCAGAGTGTCAGTTATGTAATTATTTAATTGGAAATGCCGAATTCATTTGCATTGAGTATAGGTAAATATGAAATCTTTTATTTTAAAGATATTATTACGGCTTTTCAAGCTTAAATTTAGTGTTTGTCAAACGGCAATCAGATAAAATTATTAGGAACTCGCCTTTCTAAAAATTTGCACTTAAGCACATTATCGTCGCCTAGTCACCTTCATTTTTTCGAATTAATTGTAGTAACAATATTATCACTTTATTTCGTAGCTATAGTATCTATCATTCCAAATACATTCTCATTAGTTTAAAAGGATCTTCATATTTAAAAGGAGGTAAAACACATCGACCTGGCCGTCCTAGTTCTCTTTGCAGGGAATCATAAAATATGGCAATTGAAAACTTCTTATAGAAGGTAGAGCAAGTTTGATAAAAGTGGTAATGTATTTAAAACATAATAATAATATCGGTTGTTTGATTTCGATGAAAGGTCAAGGGAACGCACGTAACCATAGAAAAGAAATGGTTGCAGTTAGAAAAACAATTAATTAATTCACACTTAATGTTCCTAAAAGATTCTGCATCACAATTACAACAGAACAACTCGGTTTCAGCTGTTGATTTGCAGTTTTATTTCTAAAAAGGGAGAAGCAACAGATAATTCATTTCTCCTTATTTTAATATTCGTAAGATGGAAATAGTGACGAACTGGTTTCTTATTAATTTGTCGTTTTCCTATGTAAATTTCTGAAACAAGGTCAAGAGTTGAAAAGTAACGAAAAAGAAGCAACCACAAGGGCTGCTTTGACAGGAGCGAGATTCGAACTCACGCCACCGTAGTGACTGGTGCCTTAAACCAGCGCCTTAGACCGCTCGGCCACCCTCCCAATGATATATTAATTATTATGGCAACGACTAACGTAGTTATACTTAAAATATCAAGAGGTTACGAGCAAAGTCCCCTCAGTTTAATACTTTCTTTTATCAAAATTTCTTTAATATGTTCTACGTTGTGATTGCTTGAAGAAATACATCACAATGATCTTTGAACGTTAATGAAGGATGCATTGGCACGTTCGTTTAGGTTCTTTGCATTTTTAAACATTTGTGTCCCAAATGTCCAACAAAATGAATTTAAGCCGTAGCGATGTTTTCGCATTTTGTCTGTTTTCATATTAAGGTGGAAACATGAAGTGAAAGATGATATTTCATATGCCACAGTTTATTCTATGCTAATTAATTTACCGAGTTACAGAACGAAATCCATACAACAAAACTGTTTAGAAAGGTTTCTGGCAAGCACATGCGCGATTGCATAGTATTTCCCGATGGCAAAGACCTAAAATTCACGTAAAAAGTAGAAGAGTTACAATAGGTTTGATCATTCTGTATAAATAAATGAAGTTGCTAAGGACTATAAAGTTAAGAAAGTTCTAATTGACAGGAGCGAGATTCGAACTCGCGCCACCGTAGTGACTGGTGCCTAAAACCAGCGCCTTGGAGCGCTCGGCCATCCTGCCATATCAACTTGCTAGATTTATTTAAACGCACTGAAGTTGTCGCTATATCACCTGCAGAGTGTCAGTTACGTAATTATTTAATTCGAAATGGCGAATTCATTTGCATAGAGTATATGTAAATATGAAATCTTTTATTTTAAAGATATTATTACGGCTTTTCAAGCTTAAAATTAGTGTTTGTCAAACGGCAATCAGATAAAATTATTAAGAACTCGCCTTTCTAAAAATTTGCACTTAAGCACATTATCGTCGCCTAGTCACCTTCATTTTTTCGAATTAATTGTTGTAACAATATTATCACTTTATTTCGTAGCTATAGCATCTATCATTCCAAATACATTCTCATTAGTTTAAAAGGATCTTCATATTTAAAAGGAGATAAAACACATCGACCTGGCCGTCCTAGTTCTCTTTGCAGGGAATCATAAAATATGGCAATTGAAAACTTCTTATAGAAGGTAGAGCAAGTTTGATAAAAGTGGTAATGTATTTAAAACATAATAATAATATCGTTTGTTTGATTTCGATGAAAGGTCAAGGGAACGCACGGAACCATAGAAAAGAAATGGTTGCAGTTAGAGAAACAATTAATTAATTCACACTTAATGTTCCTAAAAGATTCTCCATCACAATTACAACAGAACAACTCGGTTTCAGCTGTTGATTTGCAGTTTAATTTCGAATAAGGGAGAAGCAACAGATAATTCATTTCTCCTTATTTTAATATTCGTAAGATGGAAATAGTGACGAACTGGTTTCTTATTAATTTGTCGTTTACCTATGTAAATTTCTGAAACAAGGTCAAGAGTTGAAAAGGAACGAAAAAGAAGCAACCACAAGGGCTGCTTTGACAGGAGCGAGATTCGAACTCGCCCCACCGTAGTGACTGGTGCCTTAAACTAGCGCCTTAGACCGCTCGGCCACCCTGCCAATGATATATTACATATTATGGCAACGACTAACGTAGTTATACCTAAAAATATCAAGAGGTTACGATCAAAGGCCCCTCAGTTTAATACTTTCTTTTATCAAAATTACTTTAATATGTTCTACGTTGTGATTGCTTGATGAAATACATCACAATGATCTTTGAACCTTAATGAAGGATGCATTGGCACGTTCGTTTAGGTTCTTTGCATTTTTAAACATTTGTGTCCCAAATGTCCAACAAAATAAATTTAAGCGGTAGCGATGTTTTCGCATTTTGTCTGTTTTCATATTAAGGTGGAAACATGAATTGAAAGATGATATTTCATATGCCACTGTTTATTCCATGCCAAATAATTTACCGAGTTACAGAAAGAAATCCATGCAACAAAACTGTTTAGAAAGGTGTCTGGCAAGCACATTCGCTATTGCAATGAATTTCCCGATGTCAAAGACCTAAAATTCACGTCAAAAGAAGAAGAGTTACAATAGGTTTGCTCATTCTGCATAAATAAATGTAGTTGTTTAGGACTATCAAGTTAAGAAAGTTCTAATTGACAGGGGCGAGATTCGAACTCGAGCCACCGTAGTGACTGGTGCCTAAATCCAGCGCCTTGGATCGCTCGGCCATCCTGCCATATCAACTTGCTAGATTTATTTAAACGCACTGAAGTTGTCGCTATATCACCTGCAGAGTGTCAGTTACGTAATTATTTAATTCGAAATGCCGAATTCATTTGCATAGAGTATTTGTAAATATGAAATCTTTTATTTTAAAGATATTATTACGGCTTTTCAAGCTTAAAATTAGTCTTTGTGAAACGGCAATCAGATAAAATAATTAGGAACTCACTTTTCTAAAAATTTGCACTTAAGGAAATTATCGTCGCGTAGTCACCTTCATGTTTTCAAATTAATTGTTGTAACAATATTATCACTTTATTTCGTAGCTATAGCATCTATCATTCCAAATACATTCTCATTAGTTTAAAAGGTTCTTCATATTTAAAAGGAGGTAAAACACATCGACCTGGCGTTCCTACTTTTCTTTGTACGGAATCATAAAATGTGGCAATTGAAAACTTCTTATGGAAGGTAAAGCAAGTTTGATAAAAGTGGCCATGTATTTAAAACCTAATAATAATATCGGTTGTTTGATTTCGATGAAAGGTCAAGGGAACGCACAGAACCATAGAAAAGAAATGGCTGCAGTTAGAAAAACAATTAATTATTTCACACTTAATATTCCTAAAAGATTCTGCATCACAATTACAACAGAACAACGCAGTTTCAGCTGTTGATTTGCAGTTTTATTTCTAAAAAGGGAGAAGCAACAGATAATTCATTTCTCCTTATTTTAATATTCGTAAGATGGAAATAGTGACGAACTGGTATCTTATTATTTTTGTCGATTTCCTATGTAAATTTCTGCAACAAGCTCAAGAGTTGAAAAGTAACGAAAAAGAAGCAACCACAAGGGGCTGCTATGACAGGAGCGAGATTCGATCTCGCGCCACCGTAGTGACCGTAGTGATCCTTAAACCAGCGCCTTAGACCGCTCGGCCACCCTGCCAATGATATATTAATTATTATGGCAACGACTAACGTAGTTATACCTAAAAATATCAAGAGGTTACGATCAAAGGCCCCTCAGTTTAATACTTTCTTTTATCAAAATTACTTTAATATGTTCTACGTTGTGATTGCTTGATGAAATACATCGCAATGATCTTTGAACGTTAATGAAGGATGCATTGGCACGTTCGTTTAGGTTCTTTGCATTTTTAAACATTTGTGTCCCAAATGTCCAACAAAATGAATTTAAGCGGTAGCGATGTTTTCGCATTTTGGCTGTTTTCATATTAAGGTGGAAACATGAATTGAAAGATGATATTTC
Organism: Turritopsis rubra; assembly: GCA_039566895.2. Lineage (NCBI taxonomy): Eukaryota > Metazoa > Cnidaria > Hydrozoa > Anthoathecata > Oceaniidae > Turritopsis > Turritopsis rubra. The sequence continues at coordinate 177,958 of CM077621.1, forward strand.
ATATGCCACAGTTTATTCTATGCCAATTAATTTACCGAGTTACAGAACGAAATCCATACAACAAAACTGTTTAGAAAGACGTCTGGCAAGCACATGCTCTATTGCATAGTATTTCCCGATGTCAAAGACCTAAAATTCACGTCAAAAGAAGAAGAGTTACAATATGTTTGCTCATTCTGTATAAATAAATGTAGTTGCTTACGACTATCAAGTTAAGAAAGTTCTAATTGACAGGAGCGAGATTCGATCTCGCGCCACCGTAGTGACTGGTGCCTAAAACCAGCGCCTTAGACCGCCCGGCCATCCTGCCATATCAATTTGCTAGATTTATTTAAACGCAATGAAGTTTTCGCTATATCACCTGCAGAGTGTCAGTAATGTAATTATTTAATTCGAAATGCCGAATTCATTTGCATTGAGTATATGTAAATATGAAATCTTTTATTTTAAAGATATTATCACGGCTTTTCAAGCTTAAAATTAGTCTTTGTCAAACGGCAATCAGATAAAATTATTAGGAACTCGCCTTTCTAAAAATTTGCACTTAAGCACATTATCGTCGCCTAGTCATCTTCATTTTTTCGAATTAATTGTTGTAACAATATTATCACTTTATTTCGTAGCTATAGTATCTATCATACCAAATACATTCTCATTAGTTTAAAAGGATCTTCATATTTAAAAGGAGGTAAAACACATCGACCTGGCGTTCCTACTTTTCTTTGTACGGAATCATAAAATATGGCAATTGAAAACTTCTTATGGAAGGTAGAGCAAGTTTGATAAAAGTGGCCATGTATTTAAAACCTAATAATAATATCGGTTGTTTGATTTCGATGAAAGGTCAAGGGAACGCACATAACCATAGAAAAGAAATGGCTGCAGTTAGAAAAACAATTAATTAATTCACACTTAATATTCCTAAAAGATTCTGCATCACAATTACAACAGAACAACGCAGTTTCAGCTGTTGATTTGCAGTTTTATTTCAAAAAAGGGAGAAGCAACAGATAATTCATTTCTCCTTATTTTAATATTCGTAAGATGGAAATAGTGACGAACTGGTATCTTATTATTTTGTCGATTTCCTATGTACATTTCTGCAACAAGGTCAAGAGTTGAACAGTAACGAAACAGAAGTAACCACACGGGCTGCATTGACAGGAGCGAGATTCCAACTCGCGCCACCGTCGTGACTGGTGCCTAAAACCAGCGCCTTGGACCGCTCGGCCATCCTGCCATATCAACTTGCTAGATTTATTTAAACGCATTGAAGTTGTCGCTATATCACCTGCGGAATGTCAGTTGCGTAATTATTTAATTGGAAATGCCGAATTCATTTGCATAGAGTGTATGTAAATATGAAATCTTTTATTTTAAAGATATTATTACGGCTTTTCAACCTTAAAATTAGTCTTTGTGAAACGGCAATCAGATAAAATTATTAGGAACTCACCTTTCTTAAAATTTGCACTGAAGCACATTATCGTCGCCTAGTCACCTTCATGTTTTCGAATTGATTGTTGTAACAATATTATCACTTTATTTCGTAGCTATAGTATCTATCATTCCAAATACATTCTCATTAGTTTAAAAGGATCTTCATATTTAAAAGGAGGTAAAACACATCGACCTGGCGTTACTAATTTTCTTTGTACGGAGTCATAAAATATATCAATTGAAAACTTCTTATAGAAGGTAGAGCAAGTTTGATAAAAGTGGCCATGTATTTAAAACCTAATAATAATATCGGTTGTTTGATTTCGATGAAAGGTCAAGGGAACGCACATAACCATAGAAAAGAAATGGCTGCAGTTAGAAAAACAATTAATTATTTCACACTTAATATTCCTAAAAGATTCTGCATCACAATTACAACAGAACAACGCAGTTTCAGCTGTTGATTTGCAGTTTTATTTCTAAAAAGGGAGAAGCAACAGATAATTCATTTCTCCTTATTTTAATATTCGTAAGATGGAAATAGTGACGAACTGGTATCTTATTATTTTGTCGATTTCCTCTGTACATTTCTGCAACAAGCTCAAGAGTTGAAAAGTAACGAAAAAGAAGCAACCACAGGGGCTGCTATGACAGGAGCGAGATTCGATCTCGCGCCACCGTAGTGACCGTAGTGATCACCGTAGTAAACCAGCGCCTTAAACCGCTCGGCCACCCTGCTAATGATATATTAATTATTATGGCAACGACTAACGTAGTTATACTTAAAATATCAAGAGGTTACGAGCAAAGTCCCCTTAGTTTAATACTTTCTTTTATCAAAATTACTTTAATATGTTCTACGTTGTGATTGCTTGAAGAAATACATCGCAATGATCTTTGAACGTTAATGAAGGATGCATTGGCACGTTCGTTTAGGTTCTTTGCATTTTTAAACATTTGTGTCCCAAATGTCCAACAAAATGAATTTAAGCGGTAGCGATGTTTTCGCATTTTGGCTGTTTTCATATTAAGGTGGAAACATGAATTGAAAGATGATATTTCATATGCCACAGTTTATTCTATGCCAATTAATTTACCGAGTTACAGAACGAAATCCATACAACAAAACTGTTTAGAAAGGTTTCTGGCAAGCACATGCGCGATTGCATAGTATTTCCCGATGGCAAAGACCTAAAATTCACGTAAAAAGTAGAAGAGTTACAATAGCTTTGATCATTCTGTATAAATAAATGTAGTTGCTAAGGACTATAAAGTTAAGAAAGTTCTAATTGACAGGAGCGAGATTCGAACTCGCGCCACCGTAGTGACTGGTGCCTAAAACCAGCGCCTTGGAGCGCTCGGCCATCCTGCCATATCAACTTGCTAGATTTATTTAAACGCACTGAAGTTGTCGCTATATCACCTGCAGAGTGTCAGTTACGTAATTATTTAATTCGAAATGGCGAATTCATTTGCATAGAGTATATGTAAATATGAAATCTTTTATTTTAAAGATATTATTACGGCTTTTCAAGCTTAAAATTAGTCTTTGTCAAACGGCAATCAGATAAAATTATTAGGAACTTACCTTTCTAAAAATTTGCACTTAAGCACATTATCGTCGCCTAGTGACCTTCATTTTTTCGAACTAATTGTTGTAACAATATTATCACTTTATTTCGTAGCTATAGTATCTATCATTCCAAATACATTCTCATTAGTTTAAAAGGTTCTTCATATTTAAAAGGAGGTAAAACACATCGACCTGGCGTTCCTACTTTTCTTTGTACGGAATCATAAAATATGGCAATTGAAAACTTCTTATAGAAGGTAGAGCAAGTTTGATAAAAGTGGCCATGTATTTAAAACCTAATAATAATATCGGTTGTTTGATTTCGATGAAAGGTCAAGGGAACGCACAGAACCATAGAAAAGAAATGGCTGCAGTTAGAAAAACAATTAATTAATTTACACTTAATATTCCTAAAAGATTCTGCATCACAATTACAACAGAACAACTCGGTTTCAGCTGTTGATTTGCAGTTTTATTTCTAAAAAGGGAGAAGCAACAGATAATTCATTTCTCCATATTTTAATATTCGTAAGATGGAAATAGTGACGAACTGGAATCTTATTATTTTGTCGATTTCCCATGTAAATTTCTGCAACAAGGGCAAGAGTTGAAAAGTAACTAAAAAGAAGCAACCACACCGGCTGCTTTGACAGGAGCGAGATTCGAACTGGCGCCACCGTAGTGACTGGTGCCTAAAACCAGCGCCTTGGACCGCTCGGCCATCCTGCCATACCAACTTGCTAGATTTATTTAAACGCACTGAAGTAGTCGCTATATCACCTGCAGAGTGTCAGTTACGTAATTATTTAATTCGAAATGCCGAATTCATTTGCATAGAGTATAAGAAAATATGAAACCTTTTATTTTAAAGATATTATTACGGCTTTTCAACCTTAAAATTAGTCTTTGTCAAACGGCAATCAGATAAAATTATTAGGAACTCGCCTTTCTAAAATTTTGCACTTAAGCACATTATCGTCGCCTAGTCACCTTCATGTTTTCGAATTAATTGTTGTAACAATATTATCACTTTATTTCATAACTATAGTATCTATCATTCCAAATACATTCTCATTAGTTTAAAAGGATCTTCATATTCAAAAGGAGGTAAAACGCATCGAACGGGCCGTCCTAGTTTTCTTTGTAGGGAATCATAAAATATGGCAATTGAAAACTTCTTATAGATGGTAGAGCAAGTTTGATAAAAGTGGTAATGTATTTAAAACATAATGATAATATCGGTTGTTTGATTTCGTTGAAAGGTCAAGGGAACGCTCATAACCATAGAAAAGAAATGGTTGCAGTTAGAAAAACAATTAATTATTTCACACTTAATATTCCTAAAAGATTCTGCATCACAATTACAACAGAACAACGCAGTTTCAGCTGTTGATTTGCAGTTTTATTTCTAAAAAGGGAGAAGCAACAGATAATTCATTTCTCCTTATTTTAATATTCGTAAGATGGAAATAGTGACGAACTGGTATCTTATTATTTTGTCGATTTCCTCTGTACATTTCTGCAACAAGCTCAAGAGTTGAAAAGTAACGAAAAAGAAGCAACCACAGGGGCTGCTATGACAGGAGCGAGATTCGATCTCGCGCCACCGTAGTGACCGTAGTGATCACCGTAGTAAACCAGCGCCTTAAACCGCTCGGCCACCCTGCTAATGATATATTAATTATTATGGCAACGACTAACGTAGTTATACTTAAAATATCAAGAGGTTACGAGCAAAGTCCCCTTAGTTTAATACTTTCTTTTATCAAAATTACTTTAATATGTTCTACGTTGTGATTGCTTGAAGAAATACATCGCAATGATCTTTGAACGTTAATGAAGGATGCATTGGCACGTTCGTTTAGGTTCTTTGCATTTTTAAACATTTGTGTCCCAAATGTCCAACAAAATGAATTTAAGCGGTAGCGATGTTTTCGCATTTTGGCTGTTTTCATATTAAGGTGGAAACATGAATTGAAAGATGATATTTCATATGCCACAGTTTATTCTATGCCAATTAATTTACCGAGTTACAGAACGAAATCCATACAACAAAACTGTTTAGAAAGGTTTCTGGCAAGCACATGCGCGATTGCATAGTATTTCCCGATGGCAAAGACCTAAAATTCACGTAAAAAGTAGAAGAGTTACAATAGCTTTGATCATTCTGTATAAATAAATGTAGTTGCTAAGGACTATAAAGTTAAGAAAGTTCTAATTGACAGGAGCGAGATTCGAACTCGCGCCACCGTAGTGACTGGTGCCTAAAACCAGCGCCTTGGAGCGCTCGGCCATCCTGCCATATCAACTTGCTAGATTTATTTAAACGCACTGAAGTTGTCGCTATATCACCTGCAGAGTGTCAGTTACGTAATTATTTAATTCGAAATGGCGAATTCATTTGCATAGAGTATATGTAAATATGAAATCTTTTATTTTAAAGATATTATTACGGCTTTTCAAGCTTAAAATTAGTCTTTGTCAAACGGCAATCAGATAAAATTATTAGGAACTTACCTTTCTAAAAATTTGCACTTAAGCACATTATCGTCGCCTAGTGACCTTCATTTTTTCGAACTAATTGTTGTAACAATATTATCACTTTATTTCGTAGCTATAGTATCTATCATTCCAAATACATTCTCATTAGTTTAAAAGGTTCTTCATATTTAAAAGGAGGTAAAACACATCGACCTGGCGTTCCTACTTTTCTTTGTACGGAATCATAAAATATGGCAATTGAAAACTTCTTATAGAAGGTAGAGCAAGTTTGATAAAAGTGGCCATGTATTTAAAACCTAATAATAATATCGGTTGTTTGATTTCGATGAAAGGTCAAGGGAACGCACAGAACCATAGAAAAGAAATGGCTGCAGTTAGAAAAACAATTAATTAATTTACACTTAATATTCCTAAAAGATTCTGCATCACAATTACAACAGAACAACTCGGTTTCAGCTGTTGATTTGCAGTTTTATTTCTAAAAAGGGAGAAGCAACAGATAATTCATTTCTCCATATTTTAATATTCGTAAGATGGAAATAGTGACGAACTGGAATCTTATTATTTTGTCGATTTCCCATGTAAATTTCTGCAACAAGGGCAAGAGTTGAAAAGTAACTAAAAAGAAGCAACCACACCGGCTGCTTTGACAGGAGCGAGATTCGAACTGGCGCCACCGTAGTGACTGGTGCCTAAAACCAGCGCCTTGGACCGCTCGGCCATCCTGCCATACCAACTTGCTAGATTTATTTAAACGCACTGAAGTAGTCGCTATATCACCTGCAGAGTGTCAGTTACGTAATTATTTAATTCGAAATGCCGAATTCATTTGCATAGAGTATAAGAAAATATGAAACCTTTTATTTTAAAGATATTATTACGGCTTTTCAACCTTAAAATTAGTCTTTGTCAAACGGCAATCAGATAAAATTATTAGGAACTCGCCTTTCTAAAATTTTGCACTTAAGCACATTATCGTCGCCTAGTCACCTTCATGTTTTCGAATTAATTGTTGTAACAATATTATCACTTTATTTCATAACTATAGTATCTATCATTCCAAATACATTCTCATTAGTTTAAAAGGATCTTCATATTCAAAAGGAGGTAAAACGCATCGAACGGGCCGTCCTAGTTTTCTTTGTAGGGAATCATAAAATATGGCAATTGAAAACTTCTTATAGATGGTAGAGCAAGTTTGATAAAAGTGGTAATGTATTTAAAACATAATGATAATATCGGTTGTTTGATTTCGTTGAAAGGTCAAGGGAACGCTCATAACCATAGAAAAGAAATGGTTGCAGTTAGAAAAACAATTAATTAATTCACATTTAATGTTCCTAAAAGATTCTGCATCACAATTATAACAGAACAACTCGGTTTCAGCTGTTGATTTGTAGTTTTATTTCTAAAAAGGGAGAAGCAACAGATAATTCATTTCTCCTTATTTTAATATTCGTAAGATGGAAATTATGACGAACTGATTTCTTATTATTTTGTCGATTTCCTATGTAAATTTCTGAAACAAGGTCAAGAGTTGAAAAGGAACGAAAAAGAAGCAACAACAAAGGCCGCTTTGACAGGAGCGAGATTCGAACTCGCGCCACCGTATTGACTGGCGCCTAAAACCAGCGCCATAGATCGCTCGGCCATCCTGCCATATCAACTCGCTAGATTTATTTAAACGCACTGAAGTTGTCGCTATATCACCTGCAGAGTGTCAGTTATGTAATTATTTAATTGGAAATGCCGAATACATTTGCATTGAGTATAGGTAAATATGAAATCTTTTATTTTAAAGATATTATTACGGCTTTTCAAGCTTAAATTTAGTGTTTGTCAAACGGCAATCAGATAAAATTATTAGGAACTCGCCTTTCTAAAAATTTGCACTTAAGCACATTATCGTCGCCTAGTCACCTTCATTTTTTCGAATTAATTGTAGTAACAATATTATCACTTTATTTCGTAGCTATAGCATCTATCATTCCAAATACATTCTCATTAGTTTAAAAGGATCTTCATATTTAAAAGGAGATAAAACACATCGACCTGGCCGTCCTAGTTCTCTTTGCAGGGAATCATAAAATATGGCAATTGAAAACTTCTTATAGAAGGTAGAGCAAGTTTGATAAAAGTGGTAATGTATTTAAAACATAATAATAATATCGGTTGTTTGATTTCGATGATAGGTCAAGGGAACGCACGGAACCATAGAAAAGAAATGGTTGCAGTTAGAGAAACAATTAATTAATTCACACTTAATGTTCCTAAAAGATTCTCCATCACAATTACAACAGAACAACTCGGTTTCAGCTGTTGATTTGCAGTTTAATTTCGAATAAGGGAGAAGCAACAGATAATTCATTTCTCCTTATTTTAATATTCGTAAGATGGAAATAGTGACGAACTGCTTTCTTATTAATTTGTCGTTTACCTATGTAAATTTCTGAAACAAGGTCAAGAGTTGAAAAGGAACGAAAAAGAAGCAACCACAAGGGCTGCTTTGACAGGAGCGAGATTCGAACTCGCGCCACCGTAGTGACTGGTGCCTTAAACCAGCGCCTTAGACCGCTCGGCCACCCTGCCAATGATATATTACATATTATGGCAACGACTAACGTAGTTATACCTAAAAATATCAAGAGGTTACGATCAAAGGCCCCTCAGTTTAATACTTTCTTTTATCAAAATTACTTTAATATGTTCTACGTTGTGATTGCTTGATGAAATACATCACAATGATCTTTGAACCTTAATGAAGGATGCATTGGCACGTTCGTTTAGGTTCTTTGCATTTTTAAACATTTGTGTCCCAAATGTCCAACAAAATAAATTTAAGCGGTAGCGATGTTTTCGCATTTTGTCTGTTTTCATATTAAGGTGGAAACATGAATTGAAAGATGATATTTCATATGCCACTGTTTATTCCATGCCAAATAATTTACCGAGTTACAGAACGAAATCCATGCAACAAAACTGTTTAGAAAGGTGTCTGGCAAGCACATACGCTATTGCAATGAATTTCCCGATGTCAAAGACCTAAAATTCACGTCAAAAGAAGAAGAGTTACAATAGGTTTGCTCATTCTGCATAAATAAATGTAGTTGTTTAGGACTATCAAGTTAAGAAAGTTCTAATTGACAGGAGCGAGATTCGAACTCGCGCCACCGTAGTGACTGGTGCCTAAAACCAGCGCCTTGGACCGCTCGGCCATCCTGCCATATCAACTTGCTAGATTTATTTAAACGCACTGAAGTTGTCGCTATATCACCTGCAGAGTGTCAGTTACGTAATTATTTAATTCGAAATGCCGAATTCATTTGCATAGAGTATATGTAAATATGAAATCTTTTATTTTAAAGATATTATTACGGCTTTTCAAGCTTAAAATTAGTCTTTGTCAAACGGCAATCAGATAAAATTATTAGGAACTCACCTTTCTAAAAATTTGCACTTAAGCACATTATCGTCGCCTAGTCACCTTCATGTTTTCGAATTAATTGTTGTAACAATATTATCACTTTATTTCGTAGCTATAGTATCTATCATTCCAAATACATTCTCATTAGTTTAAAAGGTTCTTCATATTTAAAAGGAGGTAAAACACATCGACCTGGCCGTCCTAGTTTTCTTTGTACGGAATCATAAAATATGGCAATTGAAAACTTCTTATGTAAGGTAGAGCAAGTTTGATAAAAGTGGCAATGTATTTAAAACCTAATAATAATATCGGTTGTTTGATTTCGATGAAAGGTCAAGGGAACGCACATAACCATAGAAAAGAAATGGCTGCAGTTAGAAAAACAATTAATTAATTCACACTTAATATTCCTAAAAGATTCTGCATCACAATTATAACAGAACAACTCGGTTTCAGCTGTTGATTTGCAGTTTTATTTCTAAAAAGGGAGAAGCAACAGATATTTCATTTCTCCTTATTTTAACATTAGTAAGATGGAAATAGTGACGAACTGGTTTCTTATTAATTTGTCCTTTTCCTATGTAAATTTCTGAAACAAGGTCAAGAGTTGAAAAGGAACGAAATAAGAAGCAACCACAAGGGCTGCTTTGACAGGAGCGAGATTTGATCTTGCGCCACCGTAGTGACCATAGTGACGACAATAGTAAACCAGCGCCTTAAACCGCTCGGCCACCCTCCCAATGATATATTAATTATTATGGCATCGACTAAGGTAGTTATACTTAAAATATCAAGAGGTTACGAGCAAAGGCCCCTCAGTTTAATACTTTCTTTTATTAAAATTACTTTAATATATTCTACGTTGTGATTGCTTGAAGAAATACATCACAATGATCTTTGAACGTTAATGAAGGATGCATTGGCACGTTCGTTTAGGTTCTTTGCATTTTTAAATATTTGTGTCCCAAATGTCCAATAAAATGAATTTAAGCGGTAGCGATGTTTTCGCATTTTGGCTGTTTTCATATTAAGGTGGAAACATGAATTGAAAGATGATATTTCATATGCCACAGTTTATTCTATGCCAATTAATTTACCGAGTTACAGAACAAAATCCATACAACAAAACTGTTTAGAAAGGTGTCTGTCAAGCACATGCGCTATTGCATAGTATTTCCCGATGGCAAAGACCTAAAATTCACGTAAAAAGAAGAAGAGTTACAATAGGTTTGATCATTCTGTATAAGTAAATGTAGTTGCTAAGGACTATCAAGTTAAGAAAGTTCTAATTGACAGGAGCGAGATTCGAACTCGCGCCACCGTAGTGACTGGTGCCTAAAACCAGCGCCTTGGAGCGCTCGGCCATCCTGCCATATCAACTTGCTAGATTTATTTAAACGCACTGAAGTTGTCGCTATATCACCTGCAGAGTGTCAGTTACGTAATTATTTAATTCGAAATGGCGAATTCATTTGCATAGAGTATATGTAAATATGAAATCTTTTATTTTAAAGATATTATTACGGCTTTTCAAGCTTAAAATTAGTCTTTGTCAAACGGCAATCAGATAAAATTATTAGGAACTTACCTTTCTAAAAATTTGCACTTAAGCACATTATCGTCGCCTAGTCGACCTTCATTTTTTCGAATTAACTGTTGTAACAATATTATCACTTTATTTCGTAGCTATAGTATCTATCATTCCAAATACATTCTCATTAGTTTAAAAGGTTCTTCATATTTAAAAGGAGGTAAAACACATCGACCTGGCGTTCCTACTTTTCTTTGTACGGAATCATAAAATATGGCAATTGAAAACTTCTTATAGAAGGTAGAGCAAGTTTGATAAAAGTGGCCATGTATTTAAAACCTAATAATAATATCGGTTGTTTGATTTCGATGAAAGGTCAAGGGAACGCACATAACCATAGAAAAGAAATGGCTGCAGTTAGAAAAACAATTAATTAATTCACACTTAATATTCCTAAAAGATTCTGCATCACAATTATAACAGAACAACTCGGTTTCAGCTGTTGATTTGCAGTTTTATTTCTAAAAAGGGAGAAGCAACAGATAATTCATTTCTCCTTATTTTAATATTCGTAAGATGGAAATAGTGACGAACTGGTATCTTATTATTTTTGTCGATTTCCTATGTAAATTTCTGCAACAAGGGCAAGAGTTGAAAAGTAACGAAAAAGAAGCAACCACACCGGCTGGTTTGACAGGAGCGAGATTCGAACTGGCGCCAACGTAGTGACTGGTGCCTAAAACCAGCGCCTTGGACCGCTCGGCCATCCTGCCATACCAACTTGCTAGATTTATTTAAACGCACTGAAGTAGTCGCTATATCACCTGCAGAGTGTCAGTTACGTAATTATTTAATTCGAAATGCCGAATTCATTTGCATAGAGTATATGAAAATATGAAACCTTTTATTTTAAAGATATTATTACGGCTTTTCAACCTTAAAATTAGTCTTTGTCAAACGGCAATCAGATAAAATTATTAGGAACTCACCTTTCTAAAATTTTGCACTTAAGCACATTATCGTCGCCTAGTGACCTTCATGTTTTCGAATTAATTGTTGTAACAATATTATCACTTTATTTCATAACTATAGTATCTATCATTCCAAATACATTCTCATTAGTTTAAAAGGATCTTCATATTCAAAAGGAGGTAAAACGCATCGAACGGGCCGTCCTAGTTTTCTTTGTAGGGAATCAAAAAATATGGCAATTGAAAACTTCTTCTAGATATTAGAGCAAGTTTGATAAAAGTGGTAATGTATTTAAAACATAATGATAATATCGGTTGTTTGATTTCGTTTAAAGGTCAAGGGAACGCTCATAACCATAGAAAAGAAATGGTTGCAGTTAGAAAAACAATTAATTAATTCACATTTAAAGTTCCTAAAAGATTCTGCATCACAATTATAACAGAACAACTCGGTTTCAGCTGTTGATTTGTAGTTTTATTTCTAAAAAGGGAGAAGCAACAGATAATTCATTTCTCCTTATTTTAATATTCGTAAGATGGAAATTATGACGAACTGATTTCTTATTATTTTGTCGATTTCCTATGTAAATTTCTGAAACAAGGTCAAGAGTTGAAAAGGAACGAAAAAGAAGCAACAACAAAGGCCGCTTTGACAGGAGCGAGATTCGAACTCGCGCCACCGTATTGACTGGTGCCTAAAACCAGCGCCGTACACCGCTCGGCCTTCCTGCCATATCAACTTGCTAGATTTATTTAAACGCACTGAAGTAGTCGCTATATCACCTGCAGAGTGTCAGTTACGTAATTATTTAATTCGAAATGCCGAATTCATTTGCATAGAGTATATGAAAATATGAAACCTTTTATTTTAAAGATATTATTACGGCTTTTCAACCTTAAAATTAGTCTTTGTCAAACGGCAATCAGATAAAATTATTAGGAACTCGCCTTTCTAAAATTTTGCACTTAAGCACATTATCGTCGCCTAGTCACCTTCATGTTTTCGAATTAATTGTTGTAACAATATTATCACTTTATTTCATAACTATAGTATCTATCATTCCAAATACATTCTCATTAGTTTAAAAGGATCTTCATATTCAAAGGAGGTAAAACACATCGAACTGGCCGTCCTAGTTTTCTTTGTAGGGAATCATAAAATATGGCAATTGAAAACTTCTTATAGATGGTAGAGCAAGTTTGATAAAAGTGGTAATGTATTTAAAACCTAATAATAATATCGGTTGTTTGATTTCGATGAAAGGTCAAGGGAACGCACATAACCATAGAAAAGAAATGGCTGCAGTTAGAAAAACAATTAATTAATTCACACTTAATGTTCCTAAAAGATTCTGCATCACAATTATAACAGAACAACTCGGTTTCAGCTGTTGATTTGCAGTTTTATTTCTAAAAAGGGAGAAGCAACAGATAATTCATTTCTCCTTATTTTAATATTCGTAAGATGGAAATAGTGACGAACTGGTTTCTTATTATTTTTGTCGATTTCCTATGTAAATTTCTGCAACAAGGTCAAGAGTTGAAAAGGAACGAAAAAGAAGCAACCACAAGGGCTGCTTTGACAGGAGCGAGATTCGAACTCGCGCCACTGTAGTGACTGGTGCCTAAAACCAGCGCCTTGGACCGCTCGGCCATCCTGCCATATCAACTTGCTAGATTTATTTAAACGCACTGAAGTTGTCGCTATATCACCTGCAGAGTGTCAGTTACGTAATTATTTAATTCGAAATGCCGAATTCATTTGCATAGAGTATATGTAAATATGAAATCTTTTATTTTAAAGATATTATTACGGCTTTTCAAGCTTAAAATTAGTCTTTGTCAAACGGCAATCAGATAAAATTATTAGGAACTCACCTTTCTAAAAATTTGCACTTAAGCACATTATCGTCGCCTAGTCACCTTCATGTTTTCGATTTAATTGTTGTAACAATATTATCACTTTATTTCGTAGCTATAGTATCTATCATTCCAAATACATTCTCATTAGTTTAAAAGGATCTTCATATTAAAAGGAGGTAAAACACATCGACCTTGCCGTCCTAGTTTTCTTTGTAGGGAATCATAAAATATGGCAATTGAAAATTCTTATAGAAGGTAGAGCAAGTTTGATAAAAATGGTAATGTATTTAAAACCTAATAATAATATCGGTTGTTTGATTTCGATGAAAGGTCAAGGGAACGCACATAACCATAGAAAATAAATGGCTGCAGTTAGAGTAACAATTAATTAATTCACACTTAATATTCCTAAAAGATTCTGCATTACAATTATAACAGAACAACTCGGTTTCAACTGTTGATTTGCAGTTTTATTTCTAAAAAGGGAGAAGCAACAGATAATTCATTTCTCCTTATTTTAATATTCGTAAGATGGAAATAGTGACGAACTGGTTTCTTATTAATTTGTCGTTTTCCTATGTAAATTTCTGAAACAAGGTCAAGAGTTGAAAAGAACGAAAAAGAAGCAACCACAAGGGCTGCTTTGACAGGAGCGAGATTCGAACTCGCGCCACCGTAGTGACTGGTGCCTTAAACCAGCGCCTTAGACCGCTCGGCCACCCTGCCAATGATATATTAATTATTATGGCTACGACTTACGTAGTTATACCTAAAAATATCAAGAGATTACGATCAAAGGCCCCTCAGTTTAATACTTTCTTTTATCAAAATTGCTTTAATATGTTCTACTTTGTGATTGCTTGATGAAATACATCACAATGATCTTAGAACGTTAATGAAGAAGCATAGGCACGTTCGTTTAGGTTCTTTGCATTTTTAACATTTGTGTCCCAAATGTGCAACAAAATGTATTTAAGACGTAGCGATGTTTTCGCATTTTGGCTGTTTTCATATTAAGGTGGAAACATGAATTGAAAGATGATATTTCATATGCCACAGTTTATTCCATGCCAATTATTTTACCGAGTTACAGAACGAAATCCATGCAACAAAACTGTTTAGAAAGGTGTCTGGCAAGCACATGCGCTACTGCAATGAATTTCCCGATGTCAAAGACCTAAAATTCACGTCAAAAGAAGAAGAGTTACAATAGGTTTGCTCATTCTGTATAAATAACTGTAGTTGTTTAGGACTATCAAGTTAAGAAAGTTCTAATTGACAGGAGCGAGATTCGAACTCGCGCCACCGTAGTGACTGGTGCCTAAAACCAGCGCCTTGGACCGCTCGGCCATCCTGCCATATCAACTTGCTAGATTTATTTAAACGCACTGAAGTTGTCGCTATATCACCTGCAGAGTGTCAGTTATGTAATTATTTAATTCGAAATGCCGAATTCATTTGCATTGAGTATATGTAAATATGAAATCTTTTATTTTAAAGATATTATTACGGCTTTTCAACCTTAAAATTAGTCTTTGTCAAACGGCAATCAGATAAAATTATTAGGAACTCGCCTTTCTAAAAATTTGCACTTAAGCACATTATCGTCGCCTAGTCACCTTCATTTTTTCGAATTAATTGTTGTAACAATATTATCATTTTATTTCGTAGCTATAGTATCTATCATTCCAAATACATTCTCATTAGTTTAAAAGGATCTTCATATTTAAAAGGATGTAAAACACATCGACCTTGACGTCCTAGTTTTCTTTGTAGGGAATCATAAAATATGGCAATTGAAAATTCTTATAGAAGGTAGAGCAAGTTTGATAAAAATGGTAATGTATTTAAATCCTAATAATAATATCGGTTGTTTGATTTCGATGAAAGGTCAAGGGAACGCACATAACCATAGAAAAGAAATGGCTGCAGTTAGAAAAACAATTAATTAATTCACACTTAATATTCCTAAAAGATTCTGCATTACAATTATAACAGAACAACTCGGTTTCAACTGTTGATTTGCAGTTTTATTTCTAAAAAGGGAGAAGCAACAGATAATTCATTTCTCCTTATTTTAATATTCGTAAGATGGAAATAGTGACGAACTGGTTTCTTATTAATTTGTCGTTTTCCTATGTAAATTTCTGAAACAAGGTCAAGAGTTGAAAAGGGAACGAAAAAGAAGCAACCACAAGGGCTGCTTTGACAGGAGCGAGATTCGAACTCGCGCCACCGTAGTGACTGGTGCCTTAAACCAGCGCCTTAGACCGCTCGGCCACCCTGCCAATGATATATTAATTATTATGGCAACGACTAACGTAGTTATACCTAAAAATATCAAGAGGTTACGATCAAAGGCCCCTCAGTTTAATACTTTCTTTTATCAAAATTACTTTAATATGTTCTACGTTGTGATTGCTTGATGAAATACATCACAATGATCTTTGAACGTTAATGAAGGATGCATTGGCACGTTCGTTTAGGTTCTTTGCATTTTTAAACATTTGTGTCCCAAATGTCCAACAAAATGAATTTAAGCGTAGCGATGTTTTCGCATTTTGGCTGTTTTCATATTAAGGTGGAAACATGAATTGAAAGATGATATTTCATATGCCACAGTTTATTCTATGCCAATTAATTTACCGAGTTACAGAACGAAATCCATACAACAAAACTGTTTAGAAAGGTGTCTGGCAAGCACATGCGCTATTGCATAGTATTTCCCGATGGCAAAGACCTAAAATTCACGTAAAAAGAAGAAGAGTTACAATAGGTTTGATCATTCTGTATGAATAAATGTAGTTGCTTAGGACTATCAAGTTAAGAAAGTTTTAATTGACAGGAGCAAGATTCGAACTCGCGCCACCGTAGTGACTGGTGCCTAAAACCAGCGCCTTGGAGCGCTCGGCCATCCTGCCATATCAACTTGCTAGATTTATTTAAACGCACTGAAGTTGTCGCTATATCACCTGCAGAGTGTCAGTTACGTAATTATTTATATCGAAATGCCGAATTCATTTGCATAGAGTATATGTAAATATGAAATCTTTTATTTTAAAGATATTATTACGGCTTTTCAAGCTTAAAATTAGTCTTTGTCAAACGGCAATCAGATAAAATAATTAGGAACTCACCTTTCTAAAAATTGGAATTAAGCACATTATCGTCGCCTAGTCACCTTCATGTTTTCGAATTCATTGTTGTAACAATATTATCACTTTATTTCGTAGCTATAGTATCTATCATTCCAAATACATTCTCATTAGTATAAAAGGATCTTCATATTTAAAAGGAGGTAAAACACATCGACCTGGCCGTCCTCGTTTTCTTTGTAGGGAATCGTAAAATATGGCAATTGAAAACTTCTTACAGATGGTAGAGCTAGTTTGATGAAAGTGGTAATGTATTTAAAACATAATAGTAATATCAGCTGTTTGCTTTCGATGAAAGGTCAAGGGAACGCACATAACCTTAGAAAAGAAATGGCTGCAATTAGAAAAACAATTAATTAATTCACACTTAATGTTACTAAAATATTCTGCATCACAATTATAACAGAACAACTCGGTTTCAGCTGTTGATTTGCAGTTTAATTTCTTATAAAGGAGAAGCAATAGATAATTCATTTCTCTTTATTTTAATATTCGTAAGATGGAAATAGCGACAAACTGGCTTCTTATTAATTGGCCCTTTTCCTATGTAAATTTCTGAAACAAGATCAAGAGTTGAAAACGTACGAAAAAGCAGCATTCACAAGGGCTGGTATGACAAGAGGGAGATTCGAACTCGCGCCACCGTAGTGACTGGTGCCTTAAACCAGCGCCTTAGACCGCTCGGCAACCCTGCCAATGATATAGTAATTATTATGGCAACGACTTAAGTAGTTATACCTAAAAATATCAAGAGATTACGATCAAAGGCCCCTCAGTTTTATACTTTCTTTTATCAAAATTGCTTTAATATGTTCTACTTTGTGATTGCTTGATGAAATACATCTCAATGATCTTAGAACGTTAATGAAGAATACATAGGTACGTTCGTTTAGGTTTTTTGCATTTTTTAACATTTGTGTCCCAAATGTGCAACAAAATGTATTTAAGACGTAGCGATGTTTTCGCATTTTGGCTGTTTTCATATTAAGGTGGAAACATGAATTGAAAGATGATATTTCATATGCCACTGTTTATTCCATGCCAAATAATTTACCGAGTTACAAAACGAAATCCATGCAAAAAAACTGTTTAGAAAGGTGTCTGGCAAGCACATACGCTATTGCAATGAATTTCCCGATCTCAAAGACCTAAAATTCACGTCAAAAGAAGAAGAGTTACAATAGGTTTGCTCATTCTGCATAAATAAATGTAGTTGTTTAGGACTATCAAGTTAAGAAAGTTCTATTTGACAGGAGCGAGATTCGAACTCGCGCCACCGTAGTGACTGGTGCCTAAAACCAGCGCCTTAGACCGCTCGGCCATCCTGCCATATCAATTTGCTAGATTTATTTAAACGCACTGAAGTTGTCGCTATATCACCTGCAGAGTGTCAGTTATATAATTATTTAATTCGAAATGCCGAATTCATTTGCATTGAGTATATGTAATTATGAAATCTTTTATTTTAAAGATATTATCACGGCTTTTCAAGCTTAAAATTAGTCTTTGTCAAACGGTAATCAGATAAAATTATTAGAAACTCGCCTTTCTAAAAATTTGCACTTAAGCACATTATCGTCGCCTAGTCACCTTCATTTTTTCGAATTAATTTTTGTAACAATATTATCACTTTATTTCGTAGCTATAGTATCTATCATTCCAAATACATTCTCATTAGTTTAAAAGGATCTTCATATTTAAAAGGAGGTAAAACACATCGAACTGGCCGTCCTAGTTTTTTTTGTAGGGAACCATAAAATATGGCAATTGAAAATTCTTATAGAACGTAGAGCAAGTTTAATAAAAATGGTAATGTATTTAAAACCTAATAATAATATCGGTTGTTTGATTTCGATGAAAGGTCAAGGGAACGCACATAACCATAGAAAAGAAATGGCTGCAGTTAGAAAAACAATTAATTAATTCACACTTAATATTCCTAAAAGATTCTGCATTACAATTATAACAGAACAACTCGGTTTCAACTGTTGATTTGCAGTTTTATTTCTAAAAAGGGAGAAGCAACAGATAATTCATTTCTCCTTATTTTAATATTCGTAAGATGGAAATAGTGGCGAACTGGTTTCTTATTAATTTGTCCTTTTCCTATGTAAATTTCTGAAACTAGGTCAAGAGTTGAAAAGGGACGAAATAAGAAGCAACCACAAGGGCTGCTTTGACAGGAGCGAGATTCGAACTCGCGCCACCGTAGTGACTGGTGCCTTAAACCAGCGCCTTAAACCGCTCGGCCACCCTGCCAATGATATATTAATTATTACGGCAACGACTAACGTAGTTATACTTAAAATATCAAGAGGTTGCGAGCAAAGGCCCCTCAGTTTAATACTTTCTTTTATCAAAATTACTTTAATATGTTCTACGTTGTGATTGCTTGAAGAAATACATCACAATGATCTTTGAACGTTAATGAAGGATGCATTGGCACGTTCGTTTAGGTTCTTTGCATTTTTAAATGTTTGTGTCCCAAATGTCCAAAAAAATGAATTTAAGCGGTAGCGATGTTTTCGCATTTTGGCTGTTTTCATATTAAGGTGGAAACATGAATTGAAAGATGATATCTCATATGCCACAGTTTATTCTATGCCAATTAATTTACCGAGTTACAGAACGAAATCCATACAACAAAACTGTTTAGAAAGGTGTCTGGCAAGCACATGCGCTATTGCATAGTATTTCCCGATGGCAAAGACCTAAAATTCACGTAAAAAGAAGAAGAGTTACAATAGGTTTGATCATTCTGTATGAATAAATGTAGTTGCTTAGGACTATCAAGTTAAGAAAGTTCTAATTGACAGGAGCAAGATTCGAACTCGCGCCACCGTAGTGACTGGTGCCTAAAACCAGCGCCTTGGAGCGCTCGGCCATCCTGCCATATCAACTTGCTAGATTTATTTAAACGCACTGAAGTTGTCGCTATATCACCTGCAGAGTGTCAGTTACGTAATTATTTATATCGAAATGCCGAATTCATTTGCATAGAGTATATGTAAATATGAAATCTTTTATTTTAAAGATATTATTACGGCTTTTCAAGCTTAAAATTAGTCTTTGTCAAACGGCAATCAGATAAAATAATTAGGAACTCACCTTTCTAAAAATTGGAATTAAGCACATTATCGTCGCTTAGTCACCTTCATGTTTTCGAATTCATTGTTGTAACAATATTATCACTTTATTTCGTAGCTATAGTATCTATCATTCCAAATACATTCTCATTAGTATAAAAGGATCTTCATATTTAAAAGGAGGTAAAACACATCGACCTGGCCGTCCTCGTTTTCTTTGTAGGGAATCGTAAAATATGGCAATTGAAAACTTCTTACAGATGGTAGAGCTAGTTTGATGAAAGTGGTAATGTATTTAAAACATAATAGTAATATCAGCTGTTTGCTTTCGATGAAAGGTCAAGGGAACGCACATAACCTTAGAAAAGAAATGGCTGCAATTAGAAAAACAATTAATTAATTCACACTTAATGTTACTAAAATATTCTGCATCACAATTATAACAGAACAACTCGGTTTCAGCTGTTGATTTGCAGTTTAATTTCTTATAAAGGAGAAGCAATAGATAATTCATTTCTCTTTATTTTAATATTCGTAAGATGGAAATAGCGACAAACTGGCTTCTTATTAATTTGTCCTTTTCCTATGTAAATTTCTGAAACAAGATCAAGAGTTGAAAAAGTACGAAAAAGCAGCATCCACAAGGGCTGGTACGACAAGAGGGAGATTCGAACTCGCGCCACCGTAGTGACTGGTGCCTTAAACCAGCGCCTAAGATTGCTCGGCCACCATGCCAATGATATAGTAATTATTATGGCAACGACTTACGTAGTTATACCTAAAAATATCAAGAGATTACGATCAAAGGCCCCTCAGTTTTATACTTTCTTTTATCAAAATTGTTTTAATATGTTCTTCTTTGTGATTGCTTGATGAAATACATCTCAATGATCTTAGAACGTTAATGAAAAATACATAGGTACGTTCGTTTAGGTTTTTTGCATTTTTTAACATTTGTGTCCCAAATGTGCAACAAAATGTATTTAAGACGTAGCGATGTTTTCGCATTTTGGCTGTTTTCATATTAAGGTGGAAACATGAATTGAAAGATGATATTTCATACGCCACAGTTTATTCCATGCCAATTATTTTACCGAGTTACAGAACGAAATCCATGCAACAAAACTGTTTAGAAAGGTGTCTGGCAAGCACATGCGTTACTGCAATGAATTTCCCGATGTCAAAGACCTAAAATGCACGTCAAAAGAAGAAGAGTTACAATAGGTTTGCACATTCTGTATAAATAACTGCAGTTGTTTAGGACTATCAAGTTAAGAAAGTTCTAATTGACAGGAGCGAGATTCGAACTCGCGCCACCGTAGTGACTGGTGCCTAAAACCAGCGCCTTGGACCGCTCGGCCATCCTGCCATATCAACTTGCTAGATTTATTTAAACGCACTGAAGTTGTCGCTATATCACCTGCAGAGTGTCAGTTATGTAATTATTTAATTCGAAATGCCGAATTCATTTGCATTGAGTATATGTAAATATGAAATCTTTTATTTTAAAGATATTATCACGGATTTTCAAGCTTAAAATTAGTCTTTGTCAAACGGCAATCAGATAAAATTATTAGAAACTCGCCTTTCTAAAAATTTGCACTTAAGCACATTATCGTCGCCTAGTCGCCTTCATTTTTTCGATTTAATTGTTGTAACAATATTATCACTTTATTTTGTAGCTATAGTATCTATCATTCAAAATACATTCTCATTAGTTTAAAAGGATCTTCATATTAAAAGGAGGTAAAACACATCGACCTTGCCGTCCTAGTTTTCTTTGTAGGGAATCATAAAATATGGCAATTGAAAATTCTTATAGAAGGTAGAGCAAGTTTGATAAAAATGGTAATGTATTTAAAACCTAATAATAATATCGGTTGTTTGATTTCGATGAAAGGTCAAGGGAACGCACATAACCATAGAAAATAAATGGCTGCAGTTAGAAAAACAATTAATTAATTCACACTTAATATTCCTAAAAGATTCTGCATTACAATTATAACAGAACAACTCGGTTTCAACTGTTGATTTGCAGTTTTATTTCTAAAAAGGGAGAAGCAACAGATAATTCATTTCTCCTTATTTTAATATTCGTAAGATGGAAATAGTGACGAACTGGTTTCTTATTAATTTGTCGTTTTCCTATGTAAATTTCTGAAGCAAGGTCAAGAATTGAAAATGAACGAAAAAGAAGCAACCACAAGGGCTGCTTTGACAGGAGCGAGATTCGAACTCGCGCCACCGTAGTGACTGGTGCCTTAAACCAGCGCCTTAGACCGCTGGGCCACCCTGCCAATGATATATTAATTATTATGGCAACGACTAACGTAGTTATACCTAAAAATATCAAGAGGTTACGATCAAAGGCCCCTCAGTTTAATACTTTCTTTTATCAAAATTACTTTAATATGTTCTACGTTGTGATTGCTTGATGAAATACATCACAATGTTCTTTAAACGTTAATGAAGGACGCATTGGCACGTTCGTTTAGGTTCTTTCCATTTTTAAACATTTGTGTCCCAAATGTCCATCCAAATAAATTTAAGCGTTAGCGATGTTTTTGCATTTTGGCTGTTTTTATATTAAGGTGGAAACATGAATTGAAAGATGATATTTCATATGCCACAGTTTATTCTATGCCAATTAATTTACCGAGTTACAGAACGAAATCCATACAACAAAACTGTTTAGAAAGGTGTCTGGCAAGGACATGCACTATTGCATAGTATTTCCCGATGGCAAAGACCTAAAATTCACGTAAAAAGAAGAAGAGTTACAATAGGTTTGATCATTCTGTATAAGTAAATGTAGTTGCTTAGGACTATTTAGTTAAGAAAGTTCTAATTGACAGGAGCAAGATTCGAACTCGCGCCACCGTAGTGACTGGTGCCTAAAACCAGCGCCGTGGACCGCTCGGCCATCCTGCCATATCAACTTGCTAAATTTATTTAAACGCACTGAAGTTGTCGCTATATCACCTGCAGAGTGTCAGTTATGTAATTATTTAATTCGAAATGCCGAATTCATTTCCATTGAGTATATGTAAATATGAAATCTTTTATTTTAAAGATATTATTACGGCTTTTCAACCTTAAAATTAGTGTTTGTCAAACGGCAATCAGATAAAATTATTAGGAACTCGCCTTTCTAAAAATTTGCACTTAAGCACATTATCGTCGCCTAGTCGCCTTCATTTTTTCGAATTAGTTGTTGTAACAATATTATCACTTTATTTTGTAGCTATAGTATCTATCATTCCAAATACATTCTCATTAGTTTAAAAGGATCTTCATATTTAAAAGGAGGTAAAACACATCGAACTGGCCGTCCTAGTTTTCTTTGTGGGGAACCATAAAATATGGCAATTGAAAATTCTTATAGAACGTAGAGCAAGTTTGATAAAAATGGTAATGTATTTAAAACCTAATAATAATATCGGTTGTTTGATTTCGATGAAAGGTCAAGGGAACGCACATAACCATAGAAAAGAAATGGCTGCAGTTAGAAAAACAATTAATTAATTCACACTTAATATTCCTAAAAGATTCTGCATTACAATTATAACAGAACAACTCGGTTTCAACTGTTGATTTGCAGTTTTATTTCTAAAAAGGGAGAAGCAACAGATAATTCATTTCTCCTTATTTTAATATTCGTAAGATGGAAATAGTGGCGAACTGGTTTCTTATTAATTTGTCCTTTTCCTATGTAAATTTCTGAAACTAGGTCAAGAGTTGAAAAGGGACGAAATAAGAAGCAACCACAAGGGCTGCTTTGACAGGAGCGAGATTCGAACTCGCGCCACCGTAGTAACTGGTGCCTTAAACCAGCGCCTTAAACCGCTCGGCCACCCTGCCAATGATATATTAATTATTACGGCAACGACTAACGTAGTTATACTTAAAATATCAAGAGGTTGCGAGCAAAGGCCCCTCAGTTTAATACTTTCTTTTATCAAAATTACTTTAATATGTTCTACGTTGTGATTGCTTGAAGAAATACATCACAATGATCTTTGAACGTTAATGAAGGATGCATTGGCACGTACGTTTAGGTTCTTTGCATTTTTAAATGTTTGTGTCCCAAATGTCCAAAAAAATGAATTTAAGCGGTAGCGATGTTTTCGCATTTTGGCTGTTTTCATATTAAGGTGGAAACATGAATTGAAAGATGATATCTCATATGCCACAGTTTATTCTATGCCAATTAATTTACCGAGTTACAGAACGAAATCCATACAACAAAACTGTTTAGAAAGGTGTCTGGCAAGCACATGCGCTATTGCATAGTATTTCCCGATGGCAAAGACCTAAAATTCACGTAAAAAGAAGAAGAGTTACAAT
The DNA here is from genome assembly GCA_039566895.2 of Turritopsis rubra. Classification (NCBI taxonomy): domain Eukaryota; kingdom Metazoa; phylum Cnidaria; class Hydrozoa; order Anthoathecata; family Oceaniidae; genus Turritopsis; species Turritopsis rubra. The sequence goes on from CM077621.1 coordinate 201,850, forward strand.
AGGTTTGATCATTCTGTATGAATAAATGTAGTTGCTTAGGACTATCAAGTTAAGAAAGTTTTAATTGACAGGAGCAAGATTCGAACTCGCGCCACCGTAGTGACTGGTGCCTAAAACCAGCGCCTTGGAGCGCTCGGCCATCCTGCCATATCAACTTGCTAGATTTATTTAAACGCACTGAAGTTGTCGCTATATCACCTGCAGAGTGTCAGTTACGTAATTATTTATATCGAAATGCCGAATTCATTTGCATAGAGTATATGTAAATATGAAATCTTTTATTTTAAAGATATTATTACGGCTTTTCAAGCTTAAAATTAGTCTTTGTCAAACGGCAATCAGATAAAATAATTAGGAACTCACCTTTCTAAAAATTGGAATTAAGCACATTATCGTCGCCTAGTCACCTTCATGTTTTCGAATTCATTGTTGTAACAATATTATCACTTTATTTCGTAGCTATAGTATCTATCATTCCAAATACATTCTCATTAGTATAAAAGGATCTTCATATTTAAAAGGAGGTAAAACACATCGACCTGGCCGTCCTCGTTTTCTTTGTAGGGAATCGTAAAATATGGCAATTGAAAACTTCTTACAGATGGTAGAGCTAGTTTGATGAAAGTGGTAATGTATTTAAAACATAATAGTAATATCAGCTGTTTGCTTTCGATGAAAGGTCAAGGGAACGCACATAACCTTAGAAAAGAAATGGCTGCAATTAGAAAAACAATTAATTAATTCACACTTAATGTTACTAAAATATTCTGCATCACAATTATAACAGAACAACTCGGTTTCAGCTGTTGATTTGCAGTTTAATTTCTTATAAAGGAGAAGCAATAGATAATTCATTTCTCTTTATTTTAATATTCGTAAGATGGAAATAGCGACAAACTGGCTTCTTATTAATTTGTCCTTTTCCTATGTAAATTTCTGAAACAAGATCAAGAGTTGAAAAAGTACGAAAAAGCAGCATCCACAAGGGCTGGTACGACAAGAGGGAGATTCGAACTCGCGCCACCGTAGTGACTGGTGCCTTAAACCAGCGCCTAAGATCGCTCGGCCACCATGCCAATGATATAGTAATTATTATGGCAACGACTTACGTAGTTATACCTAAAAATGTCAAGAGATTACGATCAAAGGCCCCTCAGTTTTATACTTTCTTTTATCAAAATTGCTTTAATATGTTCTTCTTTGTGATTGCTTGATGAAATACATCTCAATGATCTTAGAACGTTAATGAAGAATACATAGGTACGTTCGTTTAGGTTTTTTGCATTTTTTAACATTTGTGTCCCAAATGTGCAACAAAATGTATTTAAGACGTAGCGATGTTTTCGCATTTTGGCTGTTTTCATATTAAGGTGGAAACATGAATTGAAAGATGATATTTCATACGCCACAGTTTATTCTATGCCAATTAATTTACCGAGTTACAGAACGAAATCCATACAACAAAACTGTTTAGAAAGGTGTCTGGCAAGGACATGCACTATTGCATAGTATTTCCCGATGGCAAAGACCTAAAATTCACGTAAAAAGAAGAAGAGTTACAATAGGTTTGATCATTCTGTATAAGTAAATGTAGTTGCTTAGGACTATTTAGTTAAGAAAGTTCTAATTGACAGGAGCAAGATTCGAACTCGCGCCACCGTAGTGACTGGTGCCTAAAACCAGCGCCGTGGACCGCTCGGCCATCCTGCCATATCAACTTGCTAAATTTATTTAAACGCACTGAAGTTGTCGCTATATCACCTGCAGAGTGTCAGTTATGTAATTATTTAATTCGAAATGCCGAATTCATTTCCATTGAGTATATGTAAATATGAAATCTTTTATTTTAAAGATATTATTACGGCTTTTCAACCTTAAAATTAGTGTTTGTCAAACGGCAATCAGATAAAATTATTAGGAACTCGCCTTTCTAAAAATTTGCACTTAAGCACATTATCGTCGCCTAGTCGCCTTCATTTTTTCGAATTAATTGTTGTAACAATATTATCACTTTATTTTGTAGCTATAGTATCTATCATTCCAAATACATTCTCATTAGTTTAAAAGGATCTTCATATTTAAAAGGAGGTAAAACACATCGAACTGGCCGTCCTAGTTTTCTTTGTAGGGAACCATAAAATATGGCAATTGAAAATACTTATAGAACGTAGAGCAAGTTTGATAAAAATGGTAATGTATTTAAAACCTAATAATAATATCGGTTGTTTGATTTCGATGAAAGGTCAAGGGAACGCACATAACCATAGAAAAGAAATGGCTGCAGTTAGAAAAACAATTAATTAATTCACACTTAATATTCCTAAAAGATTCTGCATTACAATTATAACAGAACAACTCGGTTTCAACTGTTGATTTGCAGTTTTATTTCTAAAAAGGGAGAAGCAACAGATAATTCATTTCTCCTTATTTTAATATTCGTAAGATGGAAATAGTGGCGAACTGGTTTCTTATTAATTTGTCCTTTTCCTATGTAAATTTCTGAAACTAGGTCAAGAGTTGAAAAGGGACGAAATAAGAAGCAACCACAAGGGCTGCTTTGACAGGAGCGAGATTCGAACTCGCGCCACCGTAGTGACTGGTGCCTTAAAGCAGCGCCTTAAACCGCTCGGCCACCCTGCCAATGATATATTAATTATTACGGCAACGACTAACGTAGTTATACTTAAAATATCAAGAGGTTGCGAGCAAAGGCCCCTCAGTTTAATACTTTCTTTTATCAAAATTACTTTAATATGTTCTACGTTGTGATTGCTTGAAGAAATATATCACAATGATCTTTGAACGTTAATGAAGGATGCATTGGCACGTTCGTTTAGGTTATTTGCATTTTTAAATGTTTGTGTCCCAAATGTCCAAAAAAATGAATTTAAGCGGTAGCGATGTTTTCGAATTTTGGCTGTTTTCATATTAAGGTGGAAACATGAATTGAAAGATGATATCTCATATGCCACAGTTTATTCTATGCCAATTAATTTACCGAGTTACAGAACGAAATCCATACAACAAAACTGTTTAGAAAGGTGTCTGGCAAGCACATGCGCTATTGCATAGTATTTCCCGATGGCAAAGACCTAAAATTCACGTAAAAAGAAGAAGAGTTACAATAGGTTTGATCATTCTGTATGAATAAATGTAGTTGCTTAGGACTATCAAGTTAAGAAAGTTTTAATTGACAGGAGCAAGATTCGAACTCGCGCCACCGTAGTGACTGGTGCCTAAAACCAGCGCCTTGGACCGCTCGGCCATCCTGCCATATCAACTTGCTAGATCTATTTAAACGCACTGAAGTTGTGGCTATATCATCTGCAGAGTGTCAGTTATGTAATTATTTAATTCGAATTGCGGAATTCATTTGCATAGAGTATATGTAAATATGAAATCTTTTATTTTAAAGATATCATTGCGGCTTTGTAAGCTTAAAATAAGTCTTTCCCAAACAGCAATCCGATAAAATTATTAGGAACTCACCTTTATAAAAATTTGCACTTAAGCATTTTATCGTCGCCAAGTCACCTTCATTTTTTCGAATTAATTGTTGTAACAATATTATCATTTTATTTCGTAGCTATAGTACCTATCATTCCAAATACCTGCTAATTAGTTTAAAATGATCTTCATATTTCAAAAGAGGTAAAACACATCGACCTGGTCGTCCTACTTTTCTTTGTACGGAATCATAAAATATGGCAATTGAAAACTTCCTATGGAAGGTAAAGCAAGTTTGATAAAAGTGGTAATGTATTTAAAACATAGTAATAATATCGGTTGTTTAATTTCGATGAAAGGTCAAGGGAACGCACAGAACCATAGAAAAGAAATGACTGCAATTAGAAAAAACAATTAATGAATTCACACTTGATGTCCCTAAAAGATTCTGCATTACAATTATAACAGACCAACTCGGTTTCAACTGTTGATTTGCAGTTTTATTTCTAATAAGGGAGGAGCAACAGATAATTCATTTCTCCTTTTTTGATATTCGTAAGATGGAAATAGTGACGAACTGGTTTCTTATTAATTTGTCGTTTTCTATGTAAATTTCTGTAAGAGTTGAAAAGGAACGAAAAAGAAGCAACCACAATGGCTGCTTTGACAGAGGCGAGATTCGAACTCGCGCCACCGTAGTGACTGGTGCCTTAAACCAGCGCCTTAGACCGCTCGGCCACCCTGTCAATGGAATATTAATTATTATGGCAATGACTAACGTAGTTATACCTAAAAATATCGAGAGGTTACGTTCAAACGCCCCTCAGTTTAATACTTTCATTTATCAAATTACTTTAATATGTTCTATGTTATGATTTCTTGATGAAATACATCACAATTATCTTAGAACGTTAATGAAGGATACATTGGCACGTTCGTTTAGGTTCTTTGCATTTTTACACATTTGTGTCACAAATATCCATCAAATTGAATTTAAGCTGTAGCGATGTTTTGGGATTTTGGCTGTGTTCATATTTAAGTAGTAACATGAATTGAAAGGTCATATTTGACATGCCACAGTTTATTCTGTGGCAATTAATTTACCGAGTTACAGAACGAAATCAATGCAACAAAACTGTTTAGAAAGTGGTCTGGGAAGCACATGCGCTATGGAATAATAATTGCCGATGTCAAAGATCTAAAATTCACGTCAGAAGAAGAAGTGTTACAAGAGGTTTGGTCATTCTCTATTAATAAATGTAGTTGCTTAGGAACATCTAATTTACAAAGTTGTAATTGACAGGAGCGAGATTCGAACTCGCGCCACCGTAGCGACTGGTGCCTAAAACCAGCGCCTTGGATAGCTCGGCCATCCTGCCATATCAACTTGCTAGATTTATTTAAACGCACTGAAGTTGTCGCTATATCACCTGCAGAGTGTCAGTTATGTAATTATTTAATTCGAAATGCCGAATTCATTTGCATAGAGTATATGTAAATGTGAAATCTTTTATTTTAAAGATATCATTGCGGCTTTGTAAGCTTAAAATAAGTCTTTCCCAAACGGCAATCCGATAAAATTATTAGGAACTCACCTTTATAAAATTTGCACTTAACCACTTGATCGTTGCCAAGTCACCTTCATTTTTTCGAATTAATTGTTGTAACAATATTATCATTTTATTTCGTAGCTATAGTACCTATCATTCCAAATACCTGCTCATTAGTTTAAAATGATCTTCATATTTCAAAAGAGGTAAAACACATCGACCTGGTCGTCCTACTTTTCTTTGTACGGAATCATAAAATATGGCAATTGAAAACTTCTTATGGAAGGTAAAGCAAGTTTGATAAAAGTGGTAATGTATTTAAAACATAGTAATAATATCGGTTGTTTGATTTCGATGAAAGGTCAAGGGAACGCACAGAACCATAGAAAAGAAATGGCTGCAATTAGAAAAAACAATTAATTAATTCACACTTGATGTCCCTAAAAGATTCTGCATTGCAATTATAACAGACCAACTCGGTTTCAACTGTTGATTTGCAGTTTTATTTCTAATAAGGGAGGAGCAACAGATAATTCATTTCTCCTTTTTTGATATTCGTAAGATGGAAATAATGACGAACTGGTTTCTTATTAATTTGTCGTTTTCTATGTAAATTTCTGTAAGAGTTGAAAAGGAACGAAAAAAAAGCAACCACAATGGCTGCTTTGACAGAGGCGAGATTCGAACTCGCGCCACCGTAGTGACTGGTGCCTTTAACCAGCGCCTAAGACCGCTCGGCCACCCTGTCAATGGAATATTAATTATTATGGCAACGACTAACGTAGTTATACCTAAAAATATCGAGAGGTTACGATCAAACGCCCCTCAGTTTAATACTTTCATTTATCAAATTACTTTAATATGTTCTATGTTATGATTTCTTGATGAATTACATCACAATGATCTTAGAACGTTAATGAAGGATACATTGGCACGTTCGTTTAGGTTCTTTGCATTTTTACACATTTGTGTCACAAATGTCCAACAAATTGAATTTAAGCGGTAGCGATGTTTTGGCATTTTGGCTGTGTTCATATTTAAGTAGTAACATGAATTGAAAGGTCATATTTGATATGCCACAGTTTATTCTGTGGCAATTAATTTACCGAGTTACAGAACGAAATCAATGCAACAAAACTGTTTAGAAAGTGGTCTGGGAAGCACATGCGCTATGGCTTAATAATTGCCGATGTCAAAGATCTAAAATTCACGTCAGAAGAAGAAGTGTTACAAGAGGTTTGGTCATTCTCTATTAATAAATGTAGTTGCTTAGGAACATCTAATTTACAAAGTTGTAATTGACAGGAGCGAGATTCGAACTCGCGCCACCGTAGCGACTGGTGCCTAAAACCAGCGCCTTGGACCGCTCGGCCAACCTGCCATATCAACTTGCTAGATTTATTTAAACGCACTGAAGTTGTCGCTATATCACCTGCAGAGTGTCAGTTATGTAATTATTTAATTCGAGATGCCGAATTCATTTGCATAGAGTATATGTAAATATTAAATGTTTTATTTTAAAAATATTATTACGCCTTTTTAAGCTTAAAATTAGTCTTTGTCAAACGGCAATCCGATAAATTTGTTAGGAACTCACCTTTTTAAAAATTATCACTTAAGCACATTATCGTCGCCTTGTCGTCTTAATTTTTTGAATTTATTGTTATAACAATATTATCACTTTATTTCTTAGCTATAGTACCTATCATTCCAAATACCTGCTAATTAGTTTAAAATGATCTTCATATTTCAAAAGAGGTAAAACACATCGACCTGGTCGTCCTACTTTTCTTTGTACGGAATCATAAAATATGGCAATTGAAAACTTCTTATGGAAGGTAAAGCAAGTTTGATAAAAGTGGTAATGTATTTAAAACATAGTAATAATATCGGTTGTTTGATTTCGATGAAAGGTCAAGGGAACGCACATCACCATAGAAAAGAAATGGCTGCAGTTAGAAAAACAATTAATTAATTCACACTTAATATTCCTAAAAGATTCTGCATTACAATTATAACAGAACAACTCGGTTTCAGCTGTTGATTTGCAGTTTTATTTCTAAAAAGGGAGGAGCAACAGATAATTCATTTCTCCTTTTTTTGATATTCGTAAGATTGAAATAGTGACGAACTGATTTCTTATTTATTTGTCGTTTTCTATGTAAATTTCTGCAAGAGTTGAAAAGGAACGAAAAAGAAGGAACCACAAGGGCTGCTTTGACAGAGGCGAGATTCGAACTCGCGCCACCGTAGTGACTGGTGCCTTAAACCAGCGCCTTAGACCGCTCGGCCACCCAGCCAATGGAATATAAATTATTATGGCAACGACTAACGTAGTTATACCTAAAAATATCGAGAGGTTACGATCAAACGCCCCTCAGTTTAATACTTTCTTTTATCAAATTACTTTAATATGTTCTACGTTGTGATTGCTTGATGAAATACATCACAATGATCTTATAACCTTAATGAAGGATACATTGGTACGTTCGTTTAGGTTTTTCGCCTTTTTAAACATTTGTGTCCCAAATGTCCAACTAAATGAATTTAAGCCGTAGCGATGTTTTCGCATTTTGTCTGTTTTCAAATTAAGGTGGAAACATGAATTGAAAAATGATATTTCATATGCCACAGTTTATTCTATGCCAATTAATTTACCGAGTTACAGAACGAAATCCATACAACAAAACTGTTTAGAAAGGCGTCTGGCAAGCACATGCGCTATTGGATAGTATTTCCAAATATCAAAAACCTAAATGTCACGTAAAAAAAGAAGAGTTACAATAGGTTTGCTCATTCTGTATAAATAAATGTAGTCGCTTATGATTATAGAGTTAAGAAAGTTCTAATTGACAGGCGCGAGATTCGAACTCGCGCCACCGTAGTGACTGGTGCCTAAAACCAGCGCCTTGGACCGCTCGGCCATCCTGCCATATCAACTTGCTAGATTTATTTAAACGCACTGAAGTTGTCGCTATATCACCTGCAGAGTGTAAGTTACGTAAATATTTAATTCGAAATGCCGAATTCATTTCCATAGAGTATATGTAAATATGAAATCTTTTATTTTAAAGATATTATTACGGCTTTTCAACCTTAAACTTAGTCTTTCTCAAACGGAAATCAGATAAAATTATTAGGAATTCACTTTTCTAAAAATTTGCACTTAAGCACATTATCGTCGCCTAGTCACCTTCATGTTTTCGACTTGATTGTTGTAACAATATTATCACTTTATTTCGTAACTATAGTATCTATCATTCCAAATACATTCTCATTAGTTTAAAAGGATCTTCATATTCAAAAGGAGGAAAAGCACATCGAACGGGCCGTCCTAGTTTTCTTTGTAGGGAATCATAAAATATGGCAATTGAAAACTTCTTATAGAAGGTAAAGCAAGTTTCATAAAAGTGGTAATGCATTTAAAACGTAATGATAATATCGGTTGTTTGATTTCGATGAAAGGTCAAGTCACCGCTCATAACCATAGAAAAGAAATGGTTGCAGTTAGAAAAACAATTAATTAATTCACATTTAATGTTCCTAAAAGATTCTGCATCACAATTATAACAGAACAACTCGGTTTCAGCTGTTGATTTGCAGTTTTATTTCTAAAAAGGGAGAAGCAACAGATAATTCATTTCTCCTTAATTTAATGTTCGTAAGATGGAAATTAAGACAAACTGATTTCTTATTATTTTGTCGATTTCCTAGGTAAATTTTTGAAACAAGGTCAAGAGTTGAAAAGGAACGAAAAAGAAGCAACAACAAGGGCTGCTTTTACAGGAGCGAGAATCGAACTCGCGCCACCGTATTGACTGGTGCCTAAAACCAGCGCATTGGAGCGCTCGGCCATCCTGCCATATCAACTTGCTACATTTATTTAAACACACTGAAGTTGTCGCTATATCACCTGCAGAGTGTAAGTTACGTAATTATTCAATTCGAAATGCCGAATTCATTTGCATAGAGTATATGTAAATATGAAATCTTTTATTTTAAAGATATTATTACGGCTTTTCAAGCTTAAAATTAGTCTTTGTCAAACGGCAATCAGATAAATTTATTAGGAACTCACCTTTCTAAAAATTTGCACTTAAGCACATTTTCGTCGCCTAGCCACCTTCATGTTTTCGAATTGATTGTTGTAACATCATTATCACTTTATTTCGTAGCTATAGTATCTATCATTCCAAATACATTCTCATTAGTTTAAAAGGATCTTCATATTTAAAAGGAGGTAAAACACATCGACCTGGCCGTCCTCGTTTTCTTTGTAGGGAATTGTAAAATATGGCAATTGAAAACTTCTTATAGATGGTAGAACAAGTTTAATGAAAGTGGTAATGTATTTAAAACATAATAGTAATATCGGCTGTTTGCTTTCGATGAAAGGTCAAGGGAACGCACAAAACCATAGAAAAGAATAGGCTGCAATTAGAAAAACAATTAATTAGTTCACACTTAATGTTACTAAAAGATTCTCCATCACAATTATAACAGAACAACTCGGTTTCAGCTGTTGATTTGCAGTTTTATTTCTAAAAAGGGAGAAGCAACAGATATTTCTTTTCTCCTTATTCTAATATTGGTAAGATGGAAATTATGACGAACAGATTTCTTAATAATTTGTCGATTTCCCATATAAATTTCTGAAACAAGGTCAAAAATTTAAAAGGAACGAAAAAGAAGCAACCACAAGGGCTGCTTTGACAGGAGCGAGATTTGAACTCGCGCCACCGTAGTGACTGGTGCCTTAAACCAGCGCCTTAGACCGCTCGGCCACCCTGCCAATGATATATTATTTATTATGGCGACGACTAACGTAGTTATACCTAAAAATATCAAGAGGTTACGATCAAAGGCCCCTCAGTTTAATACTTTCTTTTTTCAAAATTACTTTAATATGTTCTACGTTGTGATTTCTTGATGAAATACATCACAATGATCTTTGAACCTTAATGAAGGGTGCATTGGCACGTTCGTTTAAGTTCTTTGCATTTTTAAACATTTGTGTCCCAAATGTCCAACAAATTAAATTTAAGCGGTAGCGATGTTTTCGCATTTTGGCTGTTTTCATATTAAAGTGGAAACGTGAATTGAATGATGATATTTTATATGCCAAAGTGTATTCTATGCCAATTAATTTACCGAGTTACAGAACGAAATCAATGCAACAAAACTGTTTAGAAAGGTGTCTGAGAAGCACATTCGCTATGGAATAATAATTGCCGATGTCAAAGATCTAAAATTCACGTCCGAAGAAGAAGTATTACAAGAGGTTTGGTCATTCTCTATTAATAAATGTAGTTGCTTAGGAACATCTAGTTAACAAAGTTCTAATTGACAGGAGCGAGATTCGAACTCGCGCCACCGTAGTGACTGGTGCCTAAAACCAGCGCCTTGGACCGCTCGGCCATCCTGCCATATCAACTTGCTAGATTTATTTAAACGCACTGAAGTTGTCGCTATATCACCTGCAGAGTGTCAGTTATGTAATTATTTAATTCGAAATGCCGAATTCATTTGCATAGAGTATATGTAAATATGAAATTTTTTATTTTAAAGATATCATTGCGGCTTTGTAAGCTTAAAATAAGTCTTTCCCAAACGACAATCCGATAAAATTATTAGGAACTCACCTTTATAAAAATTTGCACTTAAGCATTTTATCGTCGCCAAGTCACCTTCATTTTTTCGAATTAATTGTTGTAACAATATTATCATTTTATTTCGTAGCTATAGTACCTATCATTCCAAATACCTGCTCATTAATTTAAAATGATCTTCATATTTCAAAAGATGTAAAACACATCGACCTGGTCGTCCTACTTTTCTTTGTACGGAATCATAAAATATGGCAATTGAAAACTTCTTATGGAAGGTAAAGCAAGTTTGATAAAAGTGGTAATGTATTTAAAACATAGTAATAATATCGGTTGTTTGATTTCGATGAAAGGTCAAGGGAACGCACATAACCATAGAAAAGAAATGGCTGCAGTTAGAAAAACAATTAATTAATTCACACTTAATATTCCTAAAAGATTCTGCATTACAATTATAACAGAACAACTCGGTTTCAGCTGTTGATTTGCAGTTTTATTTCTAAAAAGGGAGAAGCAACAGATAATTCATTTCTCCTTAATTTAATGTTCGTAAGATGGAAATTAAGACAAACTGATTTCTTATTATTTTGTCGATTTCCTAGGTAAATTTTTGAAACAAGGTCAAGAGTTGAAAAGGAACGAAAAAGAAGCAACAACAAGGGCTGCTTTTACAGGAGCGAGAATCGAACTCGCGCCACCGTATTGACTGGTGCCTTAAACCAGCGCCTTGGACCGCTCGGCCATCCTGCCATATCAACTTGCTACATTTATTTAAACACACTGAAGTTGTCGCTATATCACCTGCAGAGTGTCAGTTACGTAATTATTCAATTCGAAATGCCGAATTCATTTGCATAGAGTATATGTAAATATGAAATCTTTTATTTTAAAGATATTATTACGGCTTTTCAAGCTTAAAATTAGTCTTTGTCAAACGGCAATCAGATAAATTTATTAGGAACTCACCTTTCTAAAAATTTGCACTTAAGCACATTTTCGTCGCCTAGTCACCTTCATGTTTTCGAATTGATTGTTGTAACAATATTATCACTTTATTTCGTAGCTATAGTATCTATCATTCCAAATACATTCTCATTAGTTTAAAAGGATCTTCATATTTAAAAGGAGGTAAAACACATCGACCTGGCCGTCCTCGTTTTCTTTGTAGGGAATTGTAAAATATGGCAATTGAAAACTTCTTATAGATGGTAGAACAAGTTTGATGAAAGTGGTAATGTATTTAAAACATAATAGTAATATCGGCTGTTTGCTTTCGATGAAAGGTCAAGGGAACGCACAAAACCATAGAAAAGAAATGGCTGCAATTAGAAAAACAATTAATAAGTTCACACTTAATGTTACTAAAAGATTCTCCATCACAATTATAACAGAACAACTCGGTTTCAGCTGTTGATTTGCAGTTTTATTTCTAAAAAGGGAGAAGCAACAGATATTTCATTTCTCCTTATTCTAATATTGGTAAGATGGAAATTATGACGAACAGATTTCTTAATAATTTGTCGTTTTCTATGTAAATTTCTGTAAGAGTTGAAAAGGAACGAAAAAGAAGCAACCACAAGGGCTGATTTGACAGGAGCGAGATTCGAACTCGCGCCACCGTTGTGACTGGTGCCTTAAACCAGCGCCTTAGACCGCTCGGCCACCCTTCCAATGATATATTAATTATTATGGCAACGACTAACGTAGTTATACCTAAAAATATCAAGAGGTTACGATCAAAGGACCCTCAGTTTAATACTTTCTTTTATCAAAATTACTTTAATATGTTCTACGTTGTGATTTCTTGATGAAATACATCACAATGATCTTTGAACCTTAATGAAGGGTGCATTGGCACGTTCGTTTAGGTTCTTTGCATTTTTAAACATTTGTGTCCCAAATGTCCAACAAATTAAATTTAAGCGGTAGCGATGTTTTCGCATTTTGGCTGTTTTCATATTAAAGTGGAAACGTGAATTGAATGATGATATTTTATATGCCAAAGTGTATTCTATGCCAATTAATTTACCGAGTTACAGAACGATATCAATGGAACAAAACTGTTTAGAAAGGTGTCTGAGAAGCACATTCGCTATGGAATAATAATTGCCGATGTCAAATATCTAAAATTCACGTCCGAAGAAGAAGTATTACAAGAGGTTTGGTCATTCTCTATTAATAAATGTAGTTGCTTAGGAACATCTAGTTAACAAAGTTCTAATTGACAGGAGCGAGATTCGAACTCGCGCCACCGTAGTGACTGGTGCTAAAACCAGCGCCTTGGACCGCTCGGCCATCCTGCCATATCAACTTGCTAGATTTATTTAAACGCACTGAAGTTGTCGCTATATCACCTGCAGAGTGTCAGTTATGTAATTATTTAATTCGAAATGCCGAATTCATTTGCATAGAGTATAAGTAAATATGAAATCTTTTATTTTAAAGATATCATTGCGGCTTTGTAAGCTTAAAATAAGTCTTTCCCAAACGGCAATCCGATAAAATTATTAGGAACTCACCTTTATAAAAATTTGCACTTAAGCACTTTATCGTCGCCAAGTCACCTTCATTTTTTCGAATTAATTGTTGTAACAATATTATCATTTTATTTCGTAGCTATAGTACCTATCATTCCAAATACCTGCTCATTAGTTTAAAATGATCTTCATATTTCAAAAGATGTAAAACACATCGACCTGGTCGTACTTTTCTTTGTACGGAATCTAAAATATGGCA